>VZTF01004921.1:631310-885348 GCA_013397755.1 Cnemophilus loriae | reverse complement strand
CCGCGGGGCGGGGGGCGCCGGCGGGGGCGGGGGCCGCCCCCCGCCGAGGCGGCGGAGCGGCCACGCCGCCGCTTTCGGGGGATTCTCCGAGAGGAGCGGGCAGGGCGGCTCCGGGAGGGGGAACCCCCCTCGGCCCGGCTATTCGCGTCCCCGGCGTCGCTCCTCCTCCNCGGGGGGACCCGGCGCTCCGGTGCCCGCAGCCGCCCGGCGAGGGAAGGGCTGCCGGGCTGCGCCGCGGAGCCGCACCGAGTTCAGAGTCTCTCCGCGCAACTTGGGTTACGCGGCCGGACCTCTGCGGACTGGTGCCGGGCTTCCAGGGCGCGATTGCCTTTCCATCGTCTCGCAGCTGCAAAAGCAGATAATTGACTAAACCCAACAGAAATAAAACAATCTCAGGCTACCTAAAAGTTAGGATATCTTTTTTTCTCCCCCCCTTTCTTTTGCAATTTTTTTCCCTATGTGGAAGTCGCGCGTGATTCGTGCTCGGCACACTGCATGGGAAGAAGCGGCTGGTGCTTTGGATCGAGGATTTGCTGTTGCAAAGCGGTCTAACTTCCATGCAGTGGGGCAGCCTTCACTACTCTAAACGCCTTGATGATGTGCTGAGGAGCCCATGTAGATTGGCATCTTGTGCAGAGAAGGCACTGAAGGTAAGAAGGGGGCTTGGGGAAAAAGGGGATTTTTGTATCCTTTTATATGATATCTTTTGTCCAGCATCCCCCCCTTTGGAAGCAGAGCCTCAGCGGCTCATCCAGATCAGTATGGATAGGCTGAAACCGATCAAGTAAAATGAAAGTCTGCTCCTGTGAAAAGTACACGGAGCTCACAAGTGATTGCAAAAGCTGTATTTATTTTTAGTCTGGTAACACGGCACGGTGAGGATGTGTGCTCACGGCGCGGACAGTGAGCAACTCGCCTAGCTCAGGAATGAGGAGATCCACGGGCTCAGTCTCTGATGGGCAGTTTGCATTGGCTGCTGCATTTTGTTGAATGTGTACCCCCCGCTACCTCCCCAGAGCATCCCATCAGCCTGTTTGATTTGTTGTTTTTTGCAGATATAGTGCCTGCCATTAATGGGAGAAGGTGAGGGATGCGAAAAAAACCCCAAAACATATGGAACATTTTATTGATGTGATCATAATCCTGTAATGGAGATTGCATTAAATGAGGATTGCATCAAAATGCCAGGCTGCTGTGGAGAGCAGAGAAAGCAAAAACTATGCTGGATTGTAAATGAAGTTCTTTGATTGAAGGATTTTGTTGAACCATGAAGGGATGTCTGTAAGCTTAAAGTTGTTGTGTATGTGGAGTACTGGAATGGGATAAAAAACCAGATGAAGCTGAAATGTGTTTTAATTGACTCAAGCTCTGGATACAGTTAGAATTGGTTAGAGGCATTGCAGTGATGCCCAGTGAATTCTCGGCTTCAGCTATGGAGACCACGGAAAGGCAAGGAGAGAGCAGAACACAGAAAGGCAAGGAGGGAGCAGAACACAGAAAGACAGGGAGAGAATGTGGTCGTGTGGGGAAGGGAAGGATGGTTCGTTTGTGACTTTTGCCATCGTGGTACAGAGCTCTCAGCCTGCTGGCTACAGGCAGAAACCTTGCAGGCGGTGTGGAAGGCAAAGGATTTATCTGACTCTCCTTTTGCAGCCTGGGTGTAGTTGCCTGTAAGAAGTAGCTGTGAGGTGGATGGCAAAAAGCGAACAGGGGCTTATTTGCCCCTCTCGGACACTGAAGGAAACTGTGAGGTTGGGAGAGATGCAATCGGCTCAGCTGATGCTGCCTTTTTGAGCTTGAGTTGATAATACGTTTTGAGTAATTGTTGCTGCTTATCTCAATTGGCAGAGGAGGGGAGAAGATGTTCAAGTTTACTGAACCAAAGCAGAGCTGAGGACAGTAGATACTATCAGCTTACTCTTGCATTCTTTTTGTGCTCGGTTGCATTCTGGCATAGAGAACTGAGCCACAAAGAGCACCTTCTTCAAGCCTTACTGAAAGGAAGCCTAAAGACAACAGAAAGATTAAGTGAAAGATAAATTGTAACTTCTTGCTTTTCTGCAGTGGAAGTAGCATTGATCTGCCAGATTGCACAGGTCAAAAGAGGTAAGATAAGGAACAAAGTTATTTATTTATTTATTTATTTATTTATTTACTAACATTCCCCCACACACAAACAAAGTTGGCGTGCAGAGAAACATCCCAGAGCATGGACGCGCCATGGCTGAGCACCACCAAAGTTATAACTGATGTAAACAGCAAAGAAATTCCTAGAAGAATCCTCAACAGGACCTATCTGGAACTGCAAAAGAGTTGGTTAAATGCAAATCTCTATACAGCAAACCAACCCTGAATAGCTGATGTTCTCAGAAGGAATTTATTTTCCCATTTGTGTACAGAATCTCAGGTAACATTTCCAGAGCTCAGTCTCTCTCTTGCTGTGTATTTGGCATAAAGTTGAGATGGAAACACTTATTTTAAATAAAATGAAGAAAAGCAGTGTAAGCATATTGAATTCCTCTTAAGCATTTTATTTTGGCAGAAGACAACTTTTCATGAATTGTAAGAGATAGGTTTAGAATATTCATGGCTAAACTCCAGGGAGCTTAGTGTTAGCTCAGTAGGCAGAAGGTTCTTCCTCTAAAGAGGTATCTGGAAAAGACATGTTTAAATTTCAAGCCATATTCAGTAGAGACTGTTGGTTTCCACATTTTCAAATCATTTTTTTATTCCTCTTAGGGGAATGATGCTTAATCTGGGCAATAAAGCAAGTATTCCTAGCTCGCTTTTTTAATGGAAAGAGCAAGCAGTGTGCTCCAGCTGTACTTCTGTATGTCCAGTACTCCAGATTTTACTCTATTTTTTATCAAATAACAGCTGTGGAAGAAATTTTGTCCTTTGAAACCACGGTTATCCATGCAGATCTTGGTGTGTATTTTTACTACAGAAGAACTCTACTTCATGGCTGCATTGTTCATTCTTGCAGCATTTCTTTAAACGTGAGCCTTGCTATAGTTAAAGGATAATTTATATTCAGTGTAGTACTGTCTGCACAGTGGAGTTGGCTTTATACATCACAGCCTCTGCAAAAAAGGAGATCAAAGATCTGAACCTGTGGTCCTGTATTGCATTTGTATTCTACGTGGACTTGAGTAATCTCATAGTGGAGCCATTCACGCTCCCACAGTTAAGAGTATGTCAGCCTTTCCATTAAAACACCCATTTGCTTAGGAATTTAACAGCTAGCTTTAAGGACGGGCTCTAAGCTTAAAATGGACACATTCATACAGTAAAAAGGAAAAAAAGACACCTGAAACAATGAAGTCTAATAGCATTTGGTACTGTTGAGTTTATAGAAAGCTTAGTAGAAAACAACACCTGTATGAAAAATTGAGAGGTTAAAAGGGAAAAAAAACCCCCAGCAAACCTTTCAAAAGGCCCTTGAGGATCCAGGTGAGTGTTTATACCTGGATTTTAAGGGGCCCTTTGGTTGCTAAGAAGGCAATAAGACTTTTCTTAAAGGAGAACAGCACTGGCTCCAAGCGGGAATTAGTCAGATCTCAGTTTAATGGTTCAGTTTCACAGCGCATCAGAACTAATGCCTTTGGCACTCCTCCAGGTAGTTCTTTGGAGGGTTAAGTTGCAAGAACAGTAAATCCCAGACCTTGTATTGTAACCCGTGAAGTTTTCCTTTCAATGAGCCAAAGAGAACCATTCACTTTTGAATAGTGCCGATTGTCTGACCCAGGTGTTGGGAGCCTTTGGGGGTGCTGCTGCTAAAGCTCACTTGCCGGGTTGTCCACCTGAAACAGCCAGGCCGGTAACCCTGCTTCCCATCAGCGGACAGCCAGCCGGGAACAACGGTAGAACCCTTTTGTCTAAAGCATCCCAAAGCCTTTTCCAAGCCCTGCCTGGTCAGATATCCATCTTCTCACAGCAAAGGAGTTGCTTCATCTGTGCGAAGGATGTGAATGCTTATAACAACTTCGGGCTTATTTCAGGTTAGAAGTTACAAGGCTGGAATTACAAATACATGTGGATCCAAGAGGACAGTTGCACATGCTATGTAATGCTAATGTTCAAGGAGCAGGTTCAAGATGCAGCTTGCTGTGCTCCAAGTATTTTGGACTGGATGAAATAAATGAGCATTGTTTGCCATTTACATAAAAATTCTTTGGGGAGATTAGTATTCTTCTGTCCCAATTACCTCTTTCTGCGATGAGATCACTGAGGAAATTCGTAGCAGTTGTCTTTCGCTGGTGCGGTGAAGTAGCAGTGACCGTATCTGTCTTGGGTCTTTGAAAACTCATCCTCCTTGCAGATACATGGGCAAGTAATATGATGCCAGGAGAAGTTAATGTGAAAATTAGAGTACAGATGAAAAACGCTGTGGGATTTAGTCTGTGGATACAATCAAACCATGGTTGTTTTGGCAGTAAGTAAGAAACTGTGTCACAATTAAGCATTCTTTTCCTTTGAAGTCTGTTGTCGTTGTGTTTAATGAAATCCTGTTGGAAATTATTTCTGATACTCTTCGAAAATGTCTGATTTCCCATAGATTATGCAAGATTTAGCCTTCTTGATCCAACATGGCCTGAGTCAAATCTTCCTGCAGTCTGTGGAAAAACAGGGCCTTCCATAACTGCTTTTTTGCCTTACATTATGTACATATTTTAACTTCTGCCACTCCTTCAGGAGTTCTACCTGTTCATGTGGTACCGAAGGCATTGCTGTAGAGGAGTTTTGCTTGTAAGGATGGCAGAACTCAGCCAGTTTAACAGCAAATGCTTTACTAACTTTTCAAGGAAGTTCTTTTCAAATGGCTGTAGTTTTCCTTAATTCAAGTTGCAAAGAAAACCTACATAACCAGATCATCAAAGAGCCAAATGTGTTGTTAAAGAGACAGATGAATGTTGAAGTCACTGGAGACTTCCAAATGCAGTAGTGAAATTACAAGCAGAGGTGCCCACTGTCTGTAAAAGCCATTGCCGGGGGTTTAACATGGCAGTTCCCTGTGCTCAGAAACTTCGCCTGCTTCATCTTCCTGCCGGGGGAACATCTTGCCTTGTGTCCTACTTTGATGTGATATGGTTGTTTTGGGGAAGATTTTCTTCCTCCAAGCAGGTCTAGAAATAAGATGTCACTGGTGATGTAGTCTGTTTGCATATCAGTGTTTATCTGTTACATCCTTAAGGACATAGTTTTATTATTGTTGTAGGAATTTAATTAGTAATTATGTACGCTCGATGCTGTCTACTGAAGTAGCAGGAAATACATGCTAAAGGGGAAAAAATCAAGTGTAACTTTGGAATGCTTATGCACAGCATATTTCATTTAACCAACGGTGCTATCTTGTTAAATAAATAAATGTATATGTATGGAAATCTATGATCTGCTGGATACGTGTTCTCACACGTGGGCACACTGCAGCCACATGCGCTCGTGATTCCAGCTGTAGTCCCTGGCACAAGACGCATGCATGCCCACCCCAAGGAAAGTATGAAATGCTTGGGGGATGGCTGAACTGCAGGTTCCATAAAATGGAACATAGGGAACAGTTATAAAAAACCCAACTGCCTTCCTCTAGCCCGTAACTCAGATTTCATTAGGTCACATTTTCTTAAATAATCCTCTCGAGAAAGGAAGTTTCGTGACTGAGTTTTATCTCTGCTAATGGAAGTAATAATTTAAACCCGTGTTTAGTCATTTCTGCAGGTTCTGTGATTGCTTTTGTAGTTATAAAAGTTTGTATCTCCCTGTCTCCTGACGAGTGAGGAGCCGTGTGTCCTGACAGGTGCACGGTTACCCACATCATTGGTTTTCCTTAGCTGGGATGGTATTTTTCTCCCTGAAATGGAGCGCAGCTTCAACGGGAGGCGTTGTGTCAAGGTGCGGGTTGGATTCACAAACTGGAAGGAGATTTTCCTAGGACTTGTGTGATATTTCTGGTGAAAGACTTGTTGAATAGCCAAAGAGAGTGAGTGCCATGGCATTCCCTAAAGAAAAGTGCAGAGGAACTCTAGTCTTTGGAAATTCCATTAAATGTTGTCTTTAAAAGAACTGTAACGTGCATGTATAACTCCAAACTCAAATGATTTAGGGCCTCAGTGTAGCAGTTTGTTTAGATTATAGTTGCTGTCAGTAATTTATAAATATATGCAGGATATAAGGATGAAACTAAAGCTATCATTAAATGGAGTAATGGCTTCACTATGTCAGTCATTTAATTGACCCTTGGAAAATGTACGTGGCAGTGTGTTGTAAATCAAAATCAGGAGTGCAAGGCTACACAGTAATAATTTTGGGGATGAAAATTGGGAAAGGAATACGTAAAATTCATTTTCTGTTCATCTCCCTGCCTTGTCCTCATTTGAGGCTTTACCAGAATGAATGGATTCCAGTGAAGGGTTTTGAAATACTTTTTGGCAACCAGGACTCTCTTCCAGGAAATCAGTTCAGTGCTTGTGAGATGAGTGTACATCCAGAGATCTCTGTTTAAAATTCATGTTCAGGAGGCCTGTAATTTTACTGCTTATTAAAAAAAATGGGATATATGAAGTAAATCAAGGGTTTTGTTGTCCTAGTTTGTTACAGAGTTCTCGTCCTCTGACCAAATGGCAGCTGAATTAGTTATTACTTCTTCATCTCCTATGATTCCACCAGAAACTTCAGGAAAAAAAACCATGCACTTGTATACGTGCAGTTGTTTACAGCATTAGCGAAACCTGAGAAGTGAAAGTTACAGAAGGGTCCTTAGATACTGGGAAATAAGTGCGTTTTAATTGTATGTAATCAATCTGGAATAATGATGACGACAAAACAGAACTGTCATGAGATTTTTGGTATTCACATGTTCCCCCACCCTCTTTTATATAAAAGCTCTTTAAAAAGAGAATATATCTAGCAGTACACCATAATCCACACTTTCTTAGCAAGAAACTTCCTTAAAATCTCTCTTTAAACAATTACAGAATTGTGGGCCATCATTTACAGTTATTTATTTTTTGACAACATGCTCATTCAAATATCAGTTTGTATCTTGCACAGTTTAGATTTATCCACATAGAGAAAGAAAACCATTTTCACGAACTGCACTGGGAGTACCCTAAAGCAGAACGCAATGTTTGAGATCAGTTCACAGAACATTAACTTGAGGTGTTTCAAGCTAGAAAGGGGGAGAAAAAAGACACTTGGCATATCATTAAAAAAAAAAAAAAAAGCTTGGCAACTTAAAAAAAGTCAGAAATCAAAGACTTTAGTACTTTCAAAGAAATGTCTCACTTTTGTCTGTGGTCAGAAACTGTTGTGTTCTAGCTGAGGAATGAGGTGGGATAATGAACGCTGGCAGCCCTGTGAGCAGTGAGCCCTTCTGGCTGTGTCAGTGCTGAGGCATCGGCGGCACTGAGCAACCTGAGCTTGTGTGCTGAAGGGAGAGACATTCCTGGTGACTAAATACCAGTGACTCTCTGAAGAGTTTTCAGTGTTTTAATGGAAGCGCTTAAAAATTCCTGCTTTCTTCCGTCCCTGAAAACAAAGTAAATTGAATTTACTCGTGCTCGCTCTTTCTCACTTTTAAAGTTTGACTCAACTGTCTTTGAAATAAGTTTGTTAATTGAAGCTGAAAAGTTGATGTGGGTTGAGGTTGGGGCCAATTGCTTCTTGTTGAATATTCTGTATTTTGTGGCTCGCCAAATGGTTGAGCATCAACCAGTCTGTCCAGGTAACCGAGTGGAACCCTCAGCACTGGAAAAGACATGGTTGTATTTTAGGACAATCACACTAAACACAAAATACAGTCAGAAAAAAAGATTCTACTTTCCATTAATCTAAACTTAGACAGACAACAAACAGAAGTTAAAACACCAAAGAAAGTTTATAAACAGGAAAGGACTGGCTGAAATTTACCTGAATTTATGATAAAAGTAATTTACTTTTTTTCATAGAATCACAGATTCCTTGCAGAATGGTGAGTGAAATCTGAAATCCATTGTACTGTCCATTAGGTTGAAGAAACAGGTGAATGTGCTGGTAAATTTTTTGTGCTAGGACAGTCTTTTTTGTGATTGTATTGCCTTGCACAGCTCACATTCAGTAGGAGGTTCCTGCCAATACGAATGGAATTTGGCTCCAGTTCCGTGTTTGAGTAGTGCTCTTTGAAATAACTGGGTAGAGTACTCATAAAATATAAAAAAAAGAAGTCTTAATTAACAAAGAATTATTGCTATTTGGGGCTGCTTAGCATCAAGTACTGGGTCAATTGTCCCATAGCTGCTTCCTTTGGATATTTTTTATCTTGCTAACTTAAAGCATGTTTCAGGTTTTGGTCATTGTTTAACATCAATGGGAAAACATAAAACCTCAGAATATTTACCTGTTAAATTTGGTTAAAACTTAATCTGGCTCTATAAAAATGTCATTTGCTGTGAGTCCTCTTAATGTCAGTGTTTGTACGTTTGTTGTACTGCACTTAACAAAAAGAGAGCATTTAAAAAGTAATGTCTGAATCAAAAATTGTGCAACATCCCTCTCCAAAAAATGTGTAGAGTCTCAGTTCCTTACAGGTAATTCATTTTGGCAGGTACAGTACTTCTGGGCTCTATTGTATTATAAATGCTAAAAAAGCTTGAAAGAAATCATTGGAAAAAGGTTTAGAGGACGTGATTTAGAAGAGGCTGGCAGGTGGTAGTGTGGCTACTGCAGGATTAACTAAATTCTGGAAATGCAGTCACTTCAGAGTATTGGATCTGTGTCTTGATTTAGTCATTACTGAAGCAGAAATCACTTTCCTGATCTGCTGAACTGTGAGACAGCAGTTGATGGAGCTTTTAATCAACCAACAGAAATTACTTTCTGAAAAATTTGGGATGCTCCAGTGATTAAAGGGATAACTTGGTCAGGACACCTCTCTAACTGCCGTGGATGTGCTTACGTGTACATATGATACTTATGTAAAACCGTGGCATTACAAATAGGTCTTTTGGAAACCTCTAAGGGGAAGTGAAGTGGAAATGATGAAATTTCAAGATACTTTTGGAAACAGCTTCAGTGTGTTACTATGGTAGTAAAATACCTGTTGATGAGCCTCACAAAAGTTAGATGTGATCAGATATTTCTTAGTCTGATGGCTGGGGGAATTAACATTTTTAACAGACTGTTTTGTGATCCATAAGACCAGTTTTAGGATGACATCCATCATTTTGTGAACCACATTTATAGCAGATTTTCCTCCTTTCCTTTTCTTTTAATACTCTTTGACTGATGTAGTTTTTACAACCTCAGCCATGACCGTTTTGGAGGGAGAAACGTCAAATCCGTTGTGGGTTGGCAACAGCCATTTTCTTTCTCAGCTTTTGAAGATCCTACTCAGTTTTGTGAAGGGCCCTGGAAATGGGATCCCTAGCTGGAGTCACGTATTTCTGTCAAAATGAAGAGTGTCCTGCTGTCCTTGACATCAGTGTGATTTTAGGCTGAGTTCTATGTGCTAATTTGCACTAGATCCTTTGCCATTTTATATTTCCTGAACGTAAACTCTCTATTCCTTGAGTTTCCCAGTGATTCGGAGTGCTGCGAGCACCTAACATAATGCTGGCAGTAAACCAAAAGAAATACTTGAAGCAGATTCTCCTTTTTGCACACTACAAAAATGTTCGCTTAACATACAGAAGTATCCTTGGAAATTTTCAAAGCTTGACCTAAGGCCCTAAGCAGCCTAAAGTAACTTAGAAGCTTGAAGCAGGTTTGGCTAGACAGGCTCTCTAGAGGTCTTCCAGTCTGAACTTCCCTGTGGTTCTGTAAAAATACGTTGACTCCTCTATATAGGTCACAGCTTTTTGCTTTGTCTCAACTGGGATTTTTCGCTCAAATTCAGGAGCTTGCCCTGTCCTTGCAGTTCTGGTCGTTCAGGTGGTGAAGAGGAGAGGAGCAGGACAGGAAGAGGAACCTGAGTGAGCAGAAGAGAGCTGTTATTTTTGTGTTGGGTTTGGATCTCGGCTCTGGTTGCTATTCCTGTTTCAGAGCATGCTATTTGGGGTAATTTTGGAGGCCTCCTTCAGCTGAGGTTATAGAGACAAGGCTGCCACTTCAGCAAGTTGTCTCTTCACTTTGTACAGGGCCCTTCCGAATACAGAAGGGCTTTTGATCTATGAAATACTTTTTAGTTTCCTTTCTCTTTCCTAGGAAATCCTGCTGTTCGTTTTTGTTCTTCTTTAAAGGCCAACTGGAAAGCAGAAGCCTCAACTTTATTAGCAGAGCTGAGGGCAAGAGAACCTGAGACTGATTCTTTTCCCTTAGTCCTACAAAACTCAAGTTAGTTGACATTCAGAGCTGTAAGACAAACTTGTTAATTCAGTTTTTCCTGGGGGTTTTCTGGGGCGGACACATTAGCTGGAGTGTAATTTTGTTTGTATTTGTGAAGAGTGTTCTGCTGATGCTTCATGTTTATTGCTCTTGACTACAAGAGGGACTGGAGGTTGATTGACAGATTCCCTACAAAAAAATGCAAGAAATGCAGTTTCTAGAGAGCAACTTAACAATGTGTGACTGTGAGGATACGAGAATAAAATCAGTTTGAGAATAGACAATATTTTTATGGGCAGAAATTTAAGTACTTTCACTAAATGTAATAAAAGATCCCTACAAATGGAACCAAGGATCTTAAAAATTCTCTAAAAAGGATATTTATTGTTACAGAAGTTCTAATTTATTCCTTGCTTCATCATGGAATTATTTGTCAAAGCAGGCAGTCAAACAAAAATTGTTGACTGGAAAATAATGATGAAGGTGCCTGAATAGGAACAAGCATTTCATGATTTTCGTTGTTGTCAAAGTTAGATTAAAGTATTTCTTCATTTCTGGTAGTTTCACTTACTTTCCATTCTGTCTGTCTAACATGATGTCATTGATATTTTTTATATGTCTAAAAGGATCATAATACTGCATATGCTAAATTTAGCTGAAATTCAGATTAAAAATTACTTCTGTGGGTTTGTTTTGGTTTATTTGGGCCAATTTTAACTGAAAGCTCAGCAGAATACTGCAAGTACTCATTCAGTATTTTCCATCCTTGACTCTTGCTGTACCATTTTGTTTCTGCTGTCTGCAAAAGAACATTTTCCCTTAAAAAATACTGAAGTGTTACTAAATATTTCAATAAATGTCTGCTGCATGCAATTTGTTGGACGTTAAACATAGTTGTTCCACGATTATGGACTGGTTCCTTCAGATTCCATTGATGAAAGCTTCTTATCCTAATTATTTGTTTATCTTAATGAATGCGTGGTAGAGGCTGTATTGCATTTGCACCATTAGACGCTCTCAGTCTGATATTTTCAGAACCCTGCAGATGTGGATTTTAAATAAATGAAAAGAGCAGATGGCGTACAGGGAAATCTTTGGTAGGCCAAGAAGCTAAATCAAAGTTTCCCTGAGTTCCAGGAGGTACCTTATTTAGGGATTGCTTTTCCATCACTAGAAAATGTAATAATGAAGTGTTGATCTACAGTATGTTGTAGAATCTAAATATGCAGAATGTTCTTTAGGAAAAGCCTGTGCCATAGGAAGAGATCTGCAGCGTGCACTCTGCTTTTGAGCACATATTTTAACGTGGGGCTTAGGCTTGCTTTGAGACGATCAACCCTGATGGTGCTGAATATAAAAAATGTCAATATAATTAGTCATCTCCAGCAGAAAATAATTTTTGCCATTTTTTTCCCCGTGTGGAGGAGGGGATGAACTGGTTTTCAGTTACTCTTTATCAGTTCGGTTTCTATTTTTGCCGCCGACTGGGAACATTTACCAATTACTTTTCTTCTGCCTTGTATTTAGGGATGGTCTATCTTATGAGATAAAGATTTATCACTGAAATGCCCTGGTGAACCAGACTGAACTGGTGGTAGTTCAGCAAAGGCTACTCCTTGTCTGATGGTCAGGAATAGGACACAAAACTGTCTGTGGTCAGCTTTGGATATAAAGTGAGCTACTTACACCACTCTAGTGCTAATCCACGCTCTCTTAATTAAGACATTGCAAGTGTTCATTGTAGAAACTTTTTACTAAATGTTCTGGGCGAGGCACGTATATATGAACTGTTTGTGTTTTGTTTTGCATTGGTGCAACTGCAGTCAAAGTTATGCAAATAAAAATGGTACCCAGAAAGTCAAAACACAGCTAGTTGTTCTGATCCTTTCCTAATTTGAGTTACTCTAAAAAAATCTCAAAGATCCATCATTTCAAGCATGTCTAGGCGAGAGAGTGTAATTTAAATATATAGTTACCATCATATATAGCGTGTATGGGCTCTATAACCACAGAGAAGTCACAGATTTTCGATTTCCCTTGGAATGTGTTCATTATTAGAAAGTGTTACCACAGTATTGTTTGTTGTAGGAGAAGAAAATCCTCTTCAAGTTTTTAATGAATCTCTTGAGAGATTCATCAGATTTACAGGTTAAAAAAGCTGTAAACATTCTACTGGGAACAGTCATTAAAGGGAAGATGAATGTGAGTTATCTGCATACTTCTCCTGAAACAGAAGCCCTGAAGATGATTTACAAACCAAAAAGCTGTTTCTCTTTAAATGATCTGTGTTGCTGCAGTGTGCAATGAAATACAAAGTACGATTAAAGTTAAGTCTGGTTGCAAAATGAGAACCAGATTCACCGTTTGGAGAATTTTATAGGTAAGACTCCAATGATCTGAGTTTGAAGGGAAGAAGCCTGAGACAAATATTGCCTTCATTTCTAGATTACAGAAAGCAGTAGAGTGGAAGAAAAACTCCTTCCTGCATAGATAATCAACTTGGAGGGCCTTGTGTTGGAAATCTGATTTCCTAAATGAAATAAAAATTAATTAATAAAAGGTCTGTAGACTAAATAAATATATTCAACTTCCCCCCACCAAAAAACAAACAAACAAACAAAAACCCCACAAACAAACAAACAAACAAACAAAACTCAACAAAAACCAACAACACCAAAAAACTCAGTCCTCTAATGAGGTTTTTTTTTTTGGTAAATCTAAAAGTGACAGCAGAGGCCTGCTGAAAGGTTTGCCTTTCCACGAGGCACTTCATACCCTTGGCTACTCACTCATCCTTGACTGAAGCAGCATGCCAGTAAAAACTCATAATTTGGGATGAAACTGCTTAATCATTTTTTCTTATCTGTAGTGTTACAGATGCAATGAAGAGAACAGTTCTGAATATTCTGCTAAAAGATAAAAGGCAGATTAATATTGCTAAACTAATTTGTCAAAAATGTGAACCTTGAAAGATTTTAATTGGTCACCTAAGATTCCACTGAAGATGTTTTGGTAGCCAATATCTCCTGTTTCTTCAGAAAACTCCAGGCCTGCCATGGAAGAGACTGTTTGTAGTTGGGGTGAATTCTGGCATGAGTTTTGTTTGGTTGGTGGAGCTCCTCAGTGAAGCACAAATGTTCTGAAAACTTGGAAAACAGCGAAACGTGAACTGTGTCCCAACCGCATCTGCTGAACACAACAGCAGTGGTTTCACAGTCACTCAGCTTTGCAAGAGGTCACCCCCTCTGCAAATCATATGCATAACAAACTGCTGTACTCACAGTGCCTCATCATTATGTGCAGGGTGTGTTTCAGCTGACACTGCCGTTCACAACATGATGTTACCAGCTTAGTACACGACTGCCAATCTGATCTTATTGTCAGACTGGAAACAGTCAGGGCTCCAAAGTAAAATCACCATCCCATCAAGAGGATTGATGCTTCTGCTGCATTTTCTTAATATTTTGTAAAGATTATCTGCTCCTGAGTGGTTCAATCAAGATATGTGTGTGTGGCATTTTGTTTTATTATTTTTTTCCTATTAAAAGCCTATGCGTGTATATGTATATGCATGGACATGCTGTGGCCATAAAAGTCAAAACTTATGTCCTTAGTCTAGGCTAGACACTGAGCTTTTGGGCTTTGGGCAAGCTTGTTCATGAGGCAGTCCCAATAAAAATCCATCTCTGACCTGGCACATGTGCAGAATCCTCTTGAGCAGACTTCAGCCATGGCATTTGTTACAGTGTGGCTGACGATAAAGGTAAATCAAGACAAGAATAAGGACTTCATGTCTGCTCTTACTTAAGACTGAAATATCACAAAATGTAAAGGAATGCACTCATTCATGCAGAATCATTTTTGTGATGCAGCCTGTTGGTGGGAGGTTAATGAAAAAGCCTTGTGACGTGTTTTGTACTGAGGCTGTGTTTGGGTATATTCTTAAATACCAGTGGTGCAAGGTGAGATCTTATGTTCTTTAAATTTCCTTTTACAAGAATTTACTTTTGCAGTGTCATTTCTCTACATGACTGGAAAGCATTTTGCCCGTTTTCATTTTCCAGTACCACCTTTCTGCGCCTGTTTGTCTCCCACTGACTCCCACTTTTCCACAGACATGGGCCCTAAAAGGAACATTTCTTGCTAGGAAAGCTCTAGGTGCCAAAAGATGATTTGCACTCCTAGGACTATTTGCTTCACAAAGGCTTGCAAGATTTTAGGAAAGATGCCAGCTAGTGCACAGACAGTTTGGCTCTCCAAGCCCAGCATTAAGGTTAACAAGTTGTAAATAGCTGCGTGTTGCCATTATCTCCAAACCCCGCTGCTTTCAGGACACGATGAGGGCCATAATAAGTGTGTTGTTCATTGCTTGTTGCATTTTTTTTTTCCTTCTCTTGCCCGGCACTTACTGAAGAATAAGGTTTAAAAGTTGCATGGCTTGTGATGGGGTCTTGATGTGATTCTTTCATCTCACTGACCAGTGTGTTGCTGGTGGAACGCTAACAAATGGATCACTGAGATGAAGGGAAAAAACTGAACCCAAACCTGCCACTGTTTTTTTAAAGAATTATTTATAGGAAGGAATCTTGGAATCCAATTTTTTTTTTTTTCTACAAAAATAAATACAGTGTTAAGAGAGCTGAATATATTTACAGTATCTCGTGTAAACGTTCATATATGTATAAGGCTTTCTTGCAGCTATATAAATCTGCACATCTTGATTGATGTCTTTTGAGCTGTGCTGACTTATAAAAAACATGGATTGTATCTAGCATATGCCACTCAAAGTTACAGTATCTCCTTTTTCAGACATATATAAAAATTCAGCTTGGTGCATTTAATGAAAAAATATTTTCGGTGTTTAGGAGATGCTTGCTTTGCTTTGAGAATGTCTAATGTATTAACTGTTGCATGAATGCTCAGTGAAGCGGCCAGCTTTGAAAAAAATGATTAATTAATCTTTATTAGTATATTTTTTTTCGTGCAACAATCATTTCCTGACCCAGGAAGAGTTGTTCTGCCGAAATGTGGAATTCTATGTAACGATTTCTTTCAGAAAAGTGCTTTCTTTCCAAAAGAAAGTGCCAACGCTGATCCCTGAGACATTAGCCTCGGGTGTGCTGTGAAAGAAATAAAGTTTGATGTCATTCTGCTGTTAGTGTCCTCTGTCTGAAACCAAGGAAAAACATGGCATGATAAGAGTGAAATTGTTCCATGTAGACGTAAAATAACGGCAGTAGTAACAAGAGTACTGCACCAGTATAATTGGTGATTGTACCACTGAACAGGTGACCCTACCAGGAGCAACAAAATTCTCATGAGAGTTTCTTTCCAGGCATTTTTGATGTATCAGAATAACAAAGAGAGAACAAGCTGGGCAAACCTCAGTGCATTAACTTTCTGTGTCGGGAGCTGATGATCATTCATTCATCCATTCATTTTTGCCCATTTATTTTGGAGAGGTAGGAGGGATGGAGGAGAATACATTGCATTACCTGGGAGCACTGTGTTGAGGCTCTGTCTGAGCTGTGTCTGCCCTAAGCCTCGTAAATTTACAATGGAGCTGAAAAGAGCCTCCTGTGCAGGAAGGAATCAGAGCAGAGTCTTGGAGGAAAATTTCATAGATGTGATGACTTGGCTGTAGGAGTGCATGGCTGGAACGGCACAGCACTGAGATGAATATGCTGCAATATCAAGGCAAAGTGCCAGGGTGAAGGGAGTGCGTTCAGAGAAAGTGTGGCATTGGAGCTTCACTATAAAGAGAAGCTTCGAGGCAAGACACTGAAGTACTGAGGAAAAAATCAAAAAGCCTGAGCCGTTTTGCCAAGCTATCAGGGAACACAAACCAAGATGAAACGTTAATTTCTCATGGAGAAGCACCCAAGTGCTGAAGGAAAATGCTAAAATGTGCAGATAAAATGGATGGTTCTAATGCAGAGTGCTTAAGAGGCAAAAGCAGAAATGCAGAGTTAAATAACATTGAACAGAGGATGCATGGAAGCTGTCAAATTAGGTCTTTGAAACTAAGTTTTTGGGGAAGCTGATGTTATAGTTCAGTCTGGTTTTGATTGACGGCCTGCTTATGGCAACATCAAAGGATTTGTGGGAGTTTTGGTACAAGTGGAACACTTTAACCAAAGCATAGGACAGAAGTACAGAATTCCAGTACAGAGGACTACTGGATTTTTACTATAAATTTATATGAGGGATGCAGAAATATTTTTTTTCTATGTAAGATTCAAAGGGGGAAATTGTTTTGGTAAGAATTCCTCTTAGGAGGCTTAAATTCTGAAAAATCCTCAATGACACCGACATACTGTAAGATCAAAGGCTGACATGTTTGCAGTTTTATCGTGTATGAATTCTCCTGTTAAAGATCTTCATGAAAGGTTATTCTAACCTACCCCATTTCATTTCATTTCTGTAAAGGCAGTGCATAGTAATTCAAGAAAAGGGACTTGTTTTTAATATGGCAGAAAGGTACAGTTTCTTCACTATTCAGCTCATGAATATTCATGTATTTTTGTCAGCATGTCTTCATTTCAGAAGTAGTAGAGGGACTATAAGATAGATGGTGTCCTGTGAGTGGTGTGGAAATTTGCTGAAGGGAAATGAGATGCAGGTTTTAGCAGAATGGGAGACACAACCCTTCTGGCTTACTTTCAGGCAAAATGTGACAAAACTGTAGAAAGGTGGAGATGGGTTTAAAATTCACAGAGACTCAACTCAACCCTAAGCAAACTTGTCCCACTCTAATAATGGCTGAGGAGCCAGAGTGATGACAATTTGTGTGTGAAATTGTATCTCTGTAAAATAATGCACATTTGTCATGGTTCGGTGCACCTTGTAAGAGAACACTGCGTGTCCCACACACGCGGTGTTGTCGGTGGCGTTGGTTAGAGGCCATTTCACTCTGTGCTTTTACTTTCATTGGAAATTGCTCTGTCTGCACTTGTATAAACTATTGCTGTATGCAGGCACTGCCTCGGACTGCCAGCAATGCTCTTTTCATTGTTGCAGAGCTTTACTGTAGAGATAAGGCTTTTAGTGTGATGTTAAGAGACAGTTTGTTCTTTTAGTTTTCTTTAGTGTAAGGGCTTCACGGTTCTGATTAGTGTGCCAATTATGAGGCTGACAGAAATACTGCCTCACCTGACACCACCAGGGTTGTTTCACTTTTCTTCACCTGTTTATTCAGATGGCCAATGACTTACGCTTCCAGAGGACACAGAGGTTTCTCGTGTTCTGGGCATGTTCTGACAGACTGACTGCGCAGAACACAGAGCCGATACGAAATATGGAAAATATGCGTTGATTGCCATCTCCCACAATGTCCTTTTCATGGAATAAGAGCAGAGCTGCCTGGTCCAAGGTTTTCAAATGTTCAGAGGCTGAATCACACAGATGTGTATGGAAGGACCCCTCAGAATGGAGAAGAATGATCTTGGAGCAGCCAGATTTTTCCCTTTATCCTTCAAGCATGTGCAGTGTTGGTGTGTAGCACTGAGCACACTGTAACTCCACAGGCACTGGAAATTTGGGGGAGAATTACTGGAGATTCAGAACAAAGTTTGTACATGATCCAAGTCTCTCTTGGGCAAATACAGCGTGTTGGAAACTTGGGAAGAGTGTATGTTATGTAACCAGGCTCAGTTTCACAGCTGATTTAGAAAAAAGAGCATTTTGCTTCCCAGAATGAGATCTGGGGAAAGAAATTTTATCTTGATCAAATTCAGCAGCTGTTGCAGTTTATATTCAAGTGTGATGCAAATCAAGCCCCCTTTTCTGCTCTGTTCCGTTCTGCCCAAAGAGGGAACCATTGTAGGTTTATTTTTTTCAGAGAACTGGTCTGTGGTTTGACCCCAGCAATTACAAATGATTAAGAAAAATAAAATATACAAGTTCTGGAATATTGTAATGAAACATATAAACAGTTTAAAAATACTTAAGTGATGACTCTGTGTTGTAAGAGCCAGCTGCGGAGTACTTATAACTGGAGTATGTTAAACCATTTAAATATTCCAAACATTATGTACAACAGATCTTGTACTAATTCATTATGAAAACAGCAATTTCGTTTAATCATTTATTAGCTATTTATAAGGTGTCTGCATATCAAGTATGCATACAGATCATTGTTCTACCTGGCGACCAGTGTAATGCTTGCAGCAGTGTGCAATTGCTGATGACTCTTTGTGGGGATCGTTGTTCTCAGTTACTCCTCACCAGCACGTGGTTCTGAGACGCGTGTGTTTAACAGAGTAAATGAGTCTTTGTCCCCCCAAGAGGGGGAAAACCCAGCAAATTGTTCAGAACAATGCCCAGACTTGAATGTAAGTCATTCATTCCTCATTTCTGTTCACTTCTGGAATGTGCCTTTGCCACCGTCTTCATAAAGACGGCGAAGCAAGCTGCCCAGAAAGGCTGTGTAATCTCTGTCCCCAGAGGTCTGCGAGATCCAACTGGCCAGAACCTGAAGCAATCTGGTGTGAACTGGGTCCTGGCACATCTCTGTGCAGGAGGTTGGACTGTGGCCCTTCCGAGGGCTGTTCCAGCGGGAAGGATCCACGGACTTCCTGGGAAGTCTCAGCGTGGGACTAAGCAGAGTGCTGTTAGTTATCTGTTGTGTTTCCAAGGTTGTTAAACACAGTTTTATTGTAGCACACAATGTTGGACTGTGATGGAAAAAGAAACACATCCAGAGGAAGCAAACTGTGCAATATTCTGTCGTTCTACCGTGGTGTGTCCTGATCCTTGGGATTTTCCCCGCACTGCTGCAGTGCTTTGGGTTTTTCATGCCTGACATGTGAGTTTCAGCTTTCCCCTTGTGATAATTACTTTCTTTGATGAGTCTTGCTGTACTGTAGGTGTAGGTACCGTAGGATCCAACTCTTACTAGCAGGATGCTGTTTGCTACTTATTTTTCATCCACATCTGAATCATCTTCATTATCTGATCGTTAAAGCCTTGAGAACCTTAATTGAGAATTTGCCACCGAAGTTCAAAAATATCCAAGACTCTCATTTCCTAGAGCCATGACTCTTATCTATGTCCCATAAATATTTACTACTTGGGAAAGAGCTGTGTATTTAACATCATGTGAGTTGCTAATGCCAACAGTAAATGTACAATGTGTAAAAGGGAACATGCAGCCAGCTTGCTGAAATGCACCTGATGAGGTTCAGAGAATTCTTTTCCATGCCTGGCTGTGACTCTCTGCCTGCTGCATAAACCAGGATGGGCACTAAGTTAGGTGTAGATTGAACGTGACTGGTGAAATTCTTAGACACTGTTAAAGCTCTCACTAATGGGATTGTTGATCACATCTGGTCTTACTCCTGAAATGAGTGTGTGAAGACTGGAAGAGAATTTGTAGGTCACCCTGCCATATAGTCCTTTTCATACATGTGCTTACAGACCATTTAATCTTATAAAGGGTGTGGAAAAGGGATAAGATTTCATTGCAAAAAATAATTTTCTCTCTCACCTCAGTACTTTTATTTGTTATTTTTCCCTTCCCAAGTAGATAAATGTAAAAATTTCCCTTGCCAGCAAAGAATTGATAAACTACTGAAGACTTCAAAACTCCAGCTGATTCCCATAGTGACACATTGCTTTGTTCTGTCGGTGTTAAAATCTTTGATGCAAATTTTTACCACTGAGGTATTTGAGGACGTCTATACCGTGTGTTTCTCATGAGATGGCTCTCACAGACAATGAAAATGTGAATTATTCACAGACGCTTGGCGTTGCTTGTGATGCTCTATGCCAGTGCACCTGCATTAACTTCACTCTTTTTGATACCTGTATTGTTGCCACTTCTAGATCTGAGTTTACATTTGCTATAAATGCCTGTGTTCGTGGTTCCAGTTGCCTTTTCTGATCTATAGATACGTACCTACACGTAGAAAGTCAGCAGCTGATAAAATTAAATGGCAGATAAGGAAAACTGAAAAGCCTGAATCTCAAATCACACATCAGTACCTGTGGGCCTTCAACAGCATGGCACAATATGGCATTCAATCAAAATTAATATTGTTAACAGCAACAGCAATCGAGCATAAAGTATTTCAGGGATTATTGACAGACTGAAAGGAACTGCTGGCTTGCAGCAATCAACAGAACTCATCTGGCTATTAATGGCCAGGAATACCTGCAATGAAGTCTTCACTGATGTTAGAACTCGAAATTGATGGATACAATGCTATAGATTCTTGTTGCATAACCAACATTCATTAATTTTTTCAGTGTTTGTTCCTGCCACCTAAATATATTTCCAAAAATAGAATAGAGGAAGGAAATTATCTAAAATTGTCTACAAGGGCTTGTATAAAGTGCTGGTTTTGCTGCTGCCTAGAAGAAATATGCCAGTCGGTAGCTGACTCCCAAACCTGGCCTAAAAACAACAAGAATCCTTCAATGATGATGCCAAACAAAGCACAGCAAATAAAAAAACGTAAAGGTTCATAAAGATATTTGTGTATCAGCTTGCCTGGCACCCTAAAGAGAGCTTTCCTGGAGAAATAACATCATTTAATGTATATTTTGGGGCTCGAAGTTTGATAAATTCTTTCATTTATGCTCTTTTTCCACCAGTGCACTTACAGTGACTTAAATGAAAACCGTCTTTAGTGTTACTTTGTGTAACATTAACTTCCAGAAGCCCATTACTTGAATTCAGGACGAACTGTTCCTTGAACGTGTGAGTGCCATGAATTGGTAATTCTTTGTTGTGGAAATTATGGAAGAAAAACCACAGGGCGCTGAGTACTGAGATCCTACAAGTGGAGTTTGGAGTCCATTTCCAGGCAGTGGGACTGGCTCCCAGTGTGCAACCCAGCAAGGAGGGAAGCCAGAGCTGAGTTATGATCTTGTATTCCTTACAGAGCAAACCAGAGGGAAGAAAAATCACATTTGTTACTTGAACAGACCTTGGAAAGCTCTTCCTTCCTTCCACAGTGCGGCCTGATTCTGTGTTATCACCTGGATATCCTTTTATGTGCCTTACCAAAGTAATCTCTCTAAATTCCTTTTCAATTTATGCATAACCAGGCTGATTTGCATGCACGTAGAAAAGGAAATGAGAAACTTTTAAACTAAAAATCTATATTCTTAGAATTTGATATTCATGCACATTTTTATGCATGGAATTCCCATTAAGATTACTGCAAGATTTGCCTGTAAATCTTCCATTCTGGAAGAATGATTAAATTCCCAAAGTTTTATGAGAAATAATGTATCTTGCTTTTCAGTTGTCAGTGAATGCTAATGAGAGGTGTGAGCAACTGCACTCTTGTATGTTTAAATTGACCAAAAGCTTTGTGGGAAGCTGGTTTGAAAGCCAGAGTTGGATGAGAATCCATGAGTTATTCATGTCTCAGAGGAGATACTTTTTGGATTGACTTTTGCTTCGGCTGCTGAATAATTTTTATATTTTTTGTTTTTCTGCAGGAAAAACATCTTTAATAGTAATGTAAATATGTGTGAGTGTGTGTAAAAGAGATTAATTGCGTATCAGCTAAAATTAGTATCATGTTTCCCACAAAAATTATAACAATTTAAATAGCAAGTCTTTGTTTTTTAAGGCTACTTTTCAATTTAAGGGGTTTTCTGGTCTGTTAAAACTATCAGTTTTCCTGAATGTGGTCTGTCGTGTATGATGTAGCAAAAATTCCCATTCCTATTTAAATTAAAATACATTTCGACTTCAGCCCATCCAACTGCAAAATGTCCCAGAACCTCGCTTCATTTTCTGTTTCTAGGGAAGCAGCACGGAATAAATGATCCCAAGTTTCAATGCTGCTCTCCAACTTGTGCGAAACATTTGGTGCATCATTTTGCCAGACACGTTATACCAGAAAATTTGAATTAATAGAGGCATCTTGGTGTGGTAGTGATGAACAGCCCAAAGAAAGATCTGCTGATTTAGTCTGAGCTGTTGCACAGTGATATACTGTGCACTGTACCCTGTGTAGCTGTTTAAATCTATATGGTGAATTCGAGCAAGTGCAGAGGGAATAAAACTGGAAAAGCTCTGAGAAACAGTGTCAGGGTTGCAGTGCTGGAGCATGAGTGGCTGCTTTTTTTTTTATCTGGGAGAATTAGAAGAATCTTCATTGTTCTCCATGGTCTTCTCTTTGTATTATTTCTAAGTAAGTGGAAAAAAAAATCTAAAGATGATAGTGCATTTTGGGGCATAATCTGTCCTTTCTACCTATAGGTATCTCCAAGTCCAAGGAAAATATTGGCAAAACAGGAGTTTGATTTTATTGATTGCTTTCACACTGGCAACCCAAAAGTCATAAATTTCCTGAAATCCATCCAATAAATCTCAGAGATTCGTATAAAAGGTGTGAATTTAGGCAGCACCAGTGCTTCAGCACAGTACTTTTGTTGATAAGGGATAAGGCACTTGCAGTGTGTTCGTTTCTATGCAGTGATCCTGTCTTGTGGCGCACACGAGTGCCTGGTGGAAGGGCCTTTTCCTCTCTGAAGTCGTGCAGGTTTGCCGTTGAAGGGCTTGCTCTGGTTTGTCAGCGCCGAGCACGAGCCAAGCACGAGGCACAGAGGCTGTACCTGTGTGAGGGCTGAAGTGTTTGTGGTAGAGATCGTGAAGGGATGTGCCGTCAATGTCAGTTGCCAGCTGATTTATAAACTCCCTTTTCCCTATTATTTTTATAAACTGAAGCTAATTTCCATTGGATATCACGATTCTGACATAATGTGTTTTTATTAAATTTTATAGGCACGGAGATTCAAATATTTTGCTCCTTTTGCATTCTTTGTGCTGTATTCAGCATGGATGTATTTTGGAAATGGTTTGGCCAAATATTTTACACACAGCAGTTATTGCCTGTTTTCCATTCTAACTACAGGCTCTGCATGGGAGAGAATTTTCTGATTTAGAAAAAACATACGGTTCTTTCCAGAATTCAGGCTCTCAGAGTAGCTTCTTTTATATTGTTCTATATATATAATAATATATTATATTATTGTTCAGGTCCTAGTGGATATTGTGGGTGGCAGTAACATCCAGGGATTGTCTTGTCTGTTACTCTTATGTGTACATTGGTATTCCTGATTTCCATAATTCTGATTTGCCCTGGCAACTGGACACCTAGGAGTGTTATCAAGAATTCCAGAATTATTGGCAGAGCAAGAGAATTTCATCATTCCAAACATCTTTTTTTTTACCTTTTCAGTTCATGCCTAATGCCTCCTGCTTGCATTTTCTTGACCTCCTAATTACTTTTAGTTTTGTTTCACCTATAAATTATAGATTAAGCCATGAAATTTACAGGGGAAAAAAAAAAAAAGAAAACAAAACAGCCCAGATTAAAAAGGAAAGAAGAAAAGAGAAAATGTAATTGGTATAAAAGTTGTATAAATGAACTTTCTTGTTATTTTTCTTTAAATAATGAATTATTCAGTATTTTGGTGTTAATAATTTAACAGAACCCAAAGTAAGATATCAGCAGGACGTGTGTGGGATGGGTGGTAGTTCAAGTTTGATCTAAAAGGCTGCCTTTGTATTGAAGTTGGGTTGAAGCTTTGATCTATTTATAATGAGTATTCTAAGGGTTTACTAATTATTTTAAACCTGAAGAGAATCTCAGAGTCCATTTTTCTGTTGGAAAGGAACCAAAAATAGACCTTGCTGGAAGGTAAAGACAGAAAGTCATAAAGTTTGGGCATGTTTTTTAAAGTTAAAGCACCACCGCCTACTGGCTATAATTTCTAGAGTGTTTGGGGGGAAAATCTATTTTCTGTCTCCTTTTTACATTCTGTAGCATTAGGAATTTTCTGAGGTGCTTCTAACTTCTGACTGGAGATAAGGCATCCTTTATATATCCATCCATTTAAAAAGTTTGCAGCTATAAAGTTGAAATGCGGGATTTTTTTTGTTTCTTCGGAATTAGATTTAAAAATGTGTACCCATTTCTGTTACTAACCACGTTTACTCTATTAACAAACTAAATTAACACACTTGTTTATGAGAAATTTTGGCGTGCTAATCCATTTATCAAGAGAAACTGTATAAACCATTCATGATGGTACACAAGTACAACTTTCAAAATAAATCTGCCTTATATCTGCTTAGAACATTGCTCAAGATTTGGGAGGGTTTTTTGAAAACCATGCTTGTGCCTGATCCGTGCTTAATTCCATCTTTAAAGGCGAGATTCTTCTTCCACCTTGTTACAACTGCTTTGTACAATAATTTTGTCAAATTGCAGAGACCCATACACTATGGAATTAGTGCTATTTATGTCATGTGAGAAATTTCCCCCTCCCCAGTTTTCTAGGAATTTGTCCAGTTTTCAAAGGATGCTGACTAGTTTAATGAATCTACAATGCATGCAAAATAGTTTCTCTCTTACTTTTTTTTCTTCCATTGAAACAGTATTTGGGATTAAAGGTGAACCTCTTTTCATGGTTCAAATCATTTGCATTAGCAGGAAGGAAAAACATGCCCAGTAAGCCTGGTACTGCAAAAGAATTATTTAAAATAGTTCTGAGGAGCAATTTTTGCCTTTTCAATTATGCAAATGCTCATCAAGTTTTTGTCTTTGGTAATCTTTGGCTCAGACTAAAAAAACTGACACAGACTTTTTGACCTGACACAAATGTAATTGCTGTGAAGGTTTTCTCCTGCCTTTACCCTGGCACGAGATTAAAGAAATGGAAGGACTGCGTTGCACAAATCAAGCTCATACTTATACCTGTATCTTATCCTTGTGATTAAATTTTTATGGAATCATAGAATAATTCACATAGGAAGGAACCTTGGGAGTTTCTATTCCAGATCTCTGTGTGCTCAGAGCAATGTCAGCAGTGAATTCAGATCTGATCGCTTTAGGCTTTGCCCAGTTAGGTCTTAACCTGCACACAACCTGCTCCAATGCTTAATTATCCCAGCTGATGGTTTTTTGGCCATAATGTGCAGTCAGAACCTTCCTCATTTCAGTTTTTGAGCCTGGTCCTTGTTCTCTCACTGTGCACCTCAGAAAGGGTCCAGCTTTTCCCTCCTGGGATGTTTTCCGTGTTGGTAATTCCTTCCTTCCTTGAACCTTGTCTTTAGACTCAAAGACCTTTCTCTAAACACAAAGACTGAGGCAAAGTTTAGTTTCTCTTGTCTTTCTTCGCTTTCATGTCCTGTGTATGGATGAGCTGAGCCATGAGTTCCCTGTGAAACCAAGGCCTCCTGGTATTTCTGCTGATTTTCCTGCTCATGGAGTGTTGTGCTTGCAGAACGTTGCCCTAACAGGGCTTCCAGGTCTCTTGAGATCCTTTTCTTTTCAGAGTTCCTCACACAGGATCTCACCCACCTGAAAAAATCCCTTCCTGAGCTGAAGTCTGTCCTTGGAAATTCCAGGGTCTGTACTCGGCTACTTGCTGAGACAATTTTTTTTCAAAGAAACTGAGAATATCACAATAAAAATAAATATGCTGAGAATATTTTTAATAGCTGAATAACCACATTTATCATTAGGTTTTTTGCCTATAACTAGACTTCTAGAGTGCTATAACCCAACAAATAATAGATGGGAATCTCTTAATTAGCATACTCTTATAACTAGAGACATTTTGCCAAATTCAGTAAGGTGTAGGTCTTTTTTTGTTAATTAATTACTGAGTGATCATTTAAGAATTTGTCACTGGGACCTAGAAGGAATGGGTAATGAGACAGCTTGTTACAAAGTCAAATGAATCTAGATAGGAAGTGTACAAAAAAGAATATTAGAATTACACCTAGCTGATCACTTCATTAGCTGTGCCAAGTAAGAAGCTGATAAAGAAAAATTTACTCACGGAATTTCACTTCCAAGGTGCTGTTCTTTAGGTAAATAACACACGTGCTGTCCTTGAGTAATGACTACAGCAAGAATTCACGGTCATTGCCATCAAACAAAGCATTTAGGGGGCAAAATTTGTAATGCCACAATATTGGAGACAACTTGTGCCTTTTAAACAACAGATTTTTTGCGATGCAGATGTTTGTGAGTGATACAAGATCTGAAATTCCATAACAGGGAATCTTTCACAGTGTCAAAATTAACACTGACTCCGATCAAACTGGGGCAATGGAAGTCTCATCCAAGTCAATACAGATCAAAATAATACAGTACCTGGGCATACTGTTCTTTTATATTAATTCTATCTCTGTGCTGTTTGCTTTGTTGGGATTATACTCAGGTAGAATTTGGTTTGGTTTAAAATCTTTTGGTATTTAAAATATTTTTGAGTTTAGAATATTTTTGTATTTGAGACAGGAAGATGATTGGAAGCATGGAGGCCCTATGGAAAAATGTTGATTTTCTTTCATTCAGTTTTTGGATCCTTTCTGTTTTACTAAAGTCGGTGGAAGAGGGGGTTTTTAAAGCTCGTGGAATCCAGTCTGGCATGTAACTGGAGACCATGTATGACAAACCACAGTGCTAAGCTGTCATAGTTTATTGTGTAAAATGAATAATTGGTTCTAATTTATTGTGTTTCATTCTAGAACTAACTGAGTAATCCAGAGACGATGTGATAATCAGCTAAGTCACACACAGTAAACCAGACTTTTTTCTTCTCTGCTCCTCGTTTTGCCAGCACAGGTGATGTGGGAAGGGAGACATCACTTGTGTTTGTACACATTTACCTTGGGGTTGTAATTTGAGCCTGAAGAATGACTAAATACACAATATACAGAAGATATCAATAGCTAGGACATATGCAAAAGCCTTATTCAAAACACACTGAGTTGTCCTGAATGTTATAATTTGATCTTTTAAGCCATGTTTATATCTGTTATTATATAATGTGTGGTGGCGCAACTGCAATTTTGCACAATGACATATAAAATATGTAAGTGTTTATTGTTTGTCTCAGTACAATAACACATTTGCTCATATGAAAAGAAAAATAAATTATATTTTTTCACCATGGCTTAAATATATTGTTGATAAACATGACACTTCATGTGTTCCCTTAGTGAATATGGGAATATTCTCTGAGTATAAAAAGAAAACCTTTTAAAACTTGTAAAACCAGGAAATTCAGAAAGAACTTTGGTTTATTTCTCTTNAAAGAAAAGAAAAGAAAAGAAAAGAAAAGAAAAGAAAAGAAAAGAAAAGAAAAGAAAAGAGAAAAGAGAAAAGAGGGATGTTTGCGTGCCACCGAGGACTGGAAGTGTAAGCAACGTACACAAATAACTTTCAAAAGCCCAGGCTGCTTTCTCTCAGTATTTACCATGTTTAAGCTCCCTGAAGACTGCCATAATTAGTTTTCTCCCTTACAAGTAATTATGAACACCTGTAATTTAAAAAAAAAAAAAAAAAAAAAAAAGTCTGAGATATGTTCCCTTGGGTATTTTTCTTTTAGATCCTTCCTCATTTGCTCTTAGAAGTTCTTTTCCACTAACTTCTACTCTTGGGATACTTTAAATGCGATGAATTGTTGCTCTTCAATTACTTTTAAAACCAGGTGAGGGCTGAAAAAACACTTTCTCAAAATAGCAGTGTATCACTCTTGAGGGCATTATGCAGCACCACACACCAGGAGATCCTTTGGAGATTGAAAACCCCAGCATTATGGTCCTCTCCCCTTCCTTCTGCTTGGAGGTTTCACAGGTCAAACTCTACAGAAATTAATCTTCCACACCTGAATGCTGGCATTAGCTTTAAGCCAGAAGATTTCCTCAGAAAGAATTATTTAAGAGTAATTTTGCCTAATGCGAGGAACTGACAGGATAAGCCATGAAGTCTACAAAGAATTGCCCATTAATTTGACAAACCTAAACCGCTGACTATCTGGGAAAAGAATTTGATTCAGTTTTTATTCTAATACGGTATTGATCTTAGAATGTTCTTGTCATTCTTTTCGGGGCAGTAGACCACTGATTAAATTGTGTGTGTTTTCCTTTGCATGAGATATTTCGCAGTCCCTCTGTGCACTGCATCACCAGTACAAGCTGAGGGAACTGCTTCTTCATATAAGCAAATTCTCAGTGCTGGGTGAAAGTCACTGACCATGATTTGGTTTCAAAAGGCACTTAGGTTTAAAAGTTGTCAGATACAGTTCCTACCCCTCCATACTATGAAGATAGAGTTGTGTGGCTTAAGATTTTAAACTTGTGGGTATGAAGCACAGAACTATAAAGACTTCCCAGGTTCTGGGTAAAATATCCATTATGAGAATTTTCTCAGTCTGTGCTCAGAAGGAATTCAGCCCTTTCCTCTTTTGTAACCTCCTTTTATAGAAAGAAATGCCAGTTGCACAAGTTTAAAGGTGAGACATAGTGAGGCTGACTGGGAGACCAGGAGCTCCTGTTGTACAGCTCAGGGAAAGCCCAACTACCTCTAATTTCCATCCCTTCTTTAATCCCTCTTAAAGACGATGGAGATAGTGTGTTCTCGGAGGGCAAAAACATTCACTGTGTCTCAGAATTTCTCTGCCTTTCTAACACATTAATATCAAACTAAGAAAAGGTTAATTAATACAGAACCCAGAAGTACAGTGTGCTCCAGAACGCCCTTCTTTTATCCTGTCATACAAATTCTTTACAAGAATGGTATAAAGCTATTTATGTGAGCCCTGTGCTTGGCTCAGAAATTACCTATAGAAGAAGGTCTTTTCAAGGAGCAGTGCCCATTCCCTTTAAGGCCCCTGAATGTTTTTTGGGAACCAGCTCCACTTGGTTACAGTCGACCTTTTAAAAGGACTGCATTCAAACAAAGGGGAACTAATCCAGGTTTCTCAACAAGACTAAAAATGAAAGCAATCACTGGCTTTTCAAAACTTGCAATGGTCTTGGCTAGCTGTGCTCACCTTGTAATTGTATTTTCCTCAAGAGCCTTTCTCCCAAATAAGAGGTTGGGATGCTATTGTAATGTCAAATCTGACTCACTGTTACAGTTGCTATTAAAAGTTAGCAGCTGTAATTAGGGAAGAATTTTGAAGCTGCAGTGTTGTATTGTCAGTTGTAACAGCTTTTAATTATCTTATATTTTTCTTTAAAGTGATCAGCTTTGCTGAAGTTGAATGTTCTTTTATCATTTTTGCTCTGGAAATGAGCTGACACATTTAATATAATTTAGATAGAAATACTGTTGCTGCAGAAAACAATCGGAATCTATGAACTTTTTAGAGGATTTTGAGCACAGGAGACAGCCATAGCGCTTAGAGGGATTTTGCCATCATCCAATTAAAATAGTCCTCCATTCTTTCTAATACCATTCTATCTGGTCTTAAAATGCGTAAGACTAATTACATTAGCCCACAGAGGCTTGCGTGGCTAATACTATTGGCCATTTCCTCAAATAGAAGAATTAGAAATGATTAAACACTTTGCAAATAATGGCAGTTTTGCTGCAGGACTCGATGGGATCCACAGATACTCTGTCACTTCCCCCCTCGCTCGCAGCAGCCTGTGCTGCTCAGCCTTGGAGCAGATGCCAGTGTTGGAATTCCAGCAGCCAGTTCCATTGTCCCCCCAGCTTACTGGAGTCCGTGAGGAAACCAAACCCTTTTGTTTCTATTTCTACTCTGGACTTATGCTGAGGATAGAGAGAATAAAGACAGAGCCTTATAGATTAGTGTGGTAATAAGACATGCCTTGTTGTGCATGACTTTGCTCCCTTTAAGTCCTTTCAGTTGTACTGGGGAAAAAAAATCTAGTTTTCCAGGGAAGGATCCTGAATCTGAAAGACCTGCAAGAATGCAGCTGGTGTAGGAGCTACAGAAGAGTGTGGGTGAGCAGACTGTCCTGTGGCACTGTGCAGCAGCCTAGAAGGCGAGACACAGCTGAGGAAGTACTGCTCTGTATTGTCATTTTTGGCAGGCAGCGTCCTTGTCAATATGCATGAGCCCTGAGCAGAGTGAGAGAACCTGTCACCCAGGGGATGTTCCACACTGATGACAACAACCAGTCACAGGTCCTCTAACATGTACTTAGATTAAGTTCATTTACAGTTGTCACTCCGAGAGAAGGAAAACTGCTAGGCAGGAAAGGACAAGCAGCATTGGTGGTGCAGCCATTCTTCCAGCCAGCATTTCCACTTTTTGCATCCTGCTTCATAATTGATTCTTCAAGACTGGGAAAAGTGAAAATTCTGTCTGCTTCAGCAGCTCCAACAAACCTAAAAAATTAATCCTTATAATCCTTATATTGTGATGTCCCCATGAGAGACCAATTTAGCCCGTGACCATAGTGGGAATGCTCTCACTCCAGCATGTTGGGATTGGATTGGATTGTTTTGATAAATACTGATTTCGTATATAACATTCATATCCAACTGAAAATCCACCATGGGAGAGATTCTTGCTCATGTCATGGTCTTGTTCATGTGCTCTCTCTTAAATTATCCCAGACATTCCTCTGTCACACAGTCACCAGATTCTTTGGGGTAGGGATGAAATATTTCCTCAATTTGTTTTAGTTTGTTTTTTTTCCTGTTATTAATGTTTGAGGAGGTGTGATGCCTTTCAGATCACAAAAGGAGAAGTAATCAAAGGGGTGTGGACGGCTGTCCTTTGTCCTTCTAATACCTGACTAGTAGATATCAAGAGATGGGCAATAAAACTGTAATGTTTCAGAAAGGATAAGACCTTCTCCCTGTGAAACTCCAAAAAGCTCACAAAATGCTACAGAGGGATTTTATTGTTGTGAATCTACATATTAGAATTGAAATTTGGCGTGCGGGAGCATTAATTTGTCACAGAGCAGAAGATTATTTTCTGTGAAACACATTCAGAATTTAATTCCTGTTCTAGGCAGATGCAGCACCTTGGCCTGGATTTTTGTTTGGGTGTTTGTTTTGTAAATATAAATGCCCATCAAAGTAAATCTCATCAGTAAGAAGTGCAGTGCAATGTAAACGGTGTTGGAGAGTTTTGGGCAGTTCTGTGGTCACAGTTGCCTACAGAGTTCAGAATCTTGGGGAAAGAAAATCTCCATTACCTTGAGCAGCTTTGTAAGTAGTGGGCATGTTCTATTAAATTTTGCTTTAATGCTCCAAAGAAGTTTATTTTCACTGAATGCTTTTGGTTATTTCTTTTCCATATAGGCACTGTATGCATACACACATATCTGTAGACACATAAATCCTAAATAAGTTTCTAAATTGAACCAGGAGATTCAGAGTATTATGCTTTCCAGAGTAAATAGGTTTTTGAAAAAAAATATTTAGCTTTGGCTTTCAGAGCACGGGATGAGATATGCAGCATTGGATACACATTTCCCAATGCTGTGGGAGCCCTGATTCCAGTGACGTTCAGGAGGACCAAACCACTGCTTCTGACTAAACTATTTGTGATCTGACTTACTTTCACGGACATATGTCAAACGAGGATATTTGAAAATTAGTCTGTAGAATCTGAATAAGCAAATATTTCCCGTATCTTCTGCTACCTTTGAACACAGCCTTTCCATGGGCTTGAAAATCTCACTATTCTGAGGAAAGCACTGAGGGTAATTTAAGTTTGGGTAAAGAAAGAAACAGTCTTTTTTACTTTGAGGGACTATTGCCTGTTTCTTGAGATTATTGAATTTTCATTGCAGCATAGAGAGAAGCAGCATATCGCCAAGATGAAACAGAAAGCTTAATAGGCACTATATCTCTTGATGTTTATGGAAACTTAGCCAACAATCTTAAAAGACACCGAACTGGATTCTAAAATACCGACACAAATGAGTTGGGAGGAAATAGCTCTCGCAACGGTACCACCACGTGTGCCATTCACACTATTAAAATATGACATTATTCTTCATTTTGCTATGTTAAATTAGAAATTGCATATGTTGGAGAATAATGGGAAATCATAGAATCACAGAATAAGCTGAGTTGGAAGGGACCCACAGGGACCATCCAGCCCAGCTCCTGGCCCTGCCCAAACCCCGAAACAACCCCACCCTGGGCATCCCTGGCAGCGCTGTCCAAACGCTCCTGGAGCTCTGGCAGCCTCGGGGCCGGGACCATTCCCTGGGGAGCCTGGGCAGTGCCCAGCACCCTCTGGGGTAAGAACCTTTTCATAAAAAAGACTGGCATTTATTTTTTCAGCAAGAAACTGCAATAATTGGAATCTTAGAAGTAGCTAGATTACCTACAAAATGAATTCTTAGAGACAATAATGGTAATTTTCTTAACAAGACAAAGATATGTATCTATTCCACATTTAAAATTGTTAAAGGAAACTGTCACAATTCTACTCGGGGGCAAGGGGGACTTCTCTATTATTTTTGCAGAATTTTAGCTTGGCAGCATGATTTTGCTGTCCAGGTGAGTGAGTGGTGTTACTCCGTGTGAACACTCCAGGTCGTTGCAGAGTACTTGTTAACGTCAGGCACTAGGTGGCCTGCTTGCTAAAACATCGTAATGAAGCCTTCTGCAGGCAATTTGCAAAAGCACTGCGTGGAAAATGAGTAAATAAAAATGCATCTTTAATTTCTAATAGAGGCTGAGGCATTTAAAGTGTCTGAAGCAAAGTTACAAACACGTGGGAGTCTGCAGGTGCTGTAACCTGCCTGAAACCAACTGAGCACACAATTATTTTGTTCTTGTCTTGCAGACAATATTTAGACAAAAGATCAAAGTTTCCCACTAAAGATGGGATACTGACCTGTATATTCTCTAAATCAGAAGCTCTTGGTTCCTTTGAGGGAAGGCAAAAGCTGACAAGTGCAATATAGTATAGCATTTGTTTTAGCACCCTGATGGTGTGGAGTATGATGCTCAGAAACATGAAAAGGGTCAGTATTTATCGTTTCTGAGGGCCAAATATAACACTGGTGTTCCAGGAGTTAGTTGTACTCAATCTGATCTACAGAAAACCAGAATTAAGAGCAGTAAGCAAAGCAAGACCTTGCTGGCTTTTTGTTGTTGGTTTGGTTTGGTTTGGTTTGGTTTGGTTTGGTTTGGTTTGGTTTGGTTTGGTTTGGTTCAGATTGGTTTGGTTTGGTTTGGTTTGGAGTGCCTGAAGGCTGGACAAGACCTCTCAGTGTTGCCACCTGAGTCCTGTGCTGGTACAAACCACGTTAAACTGTATTTTTCAGCAACTTTGGTGTTTTTATTTGTTGGTCTGTGACTCTGGTTAGTGTCAGTAGAAGGAAATGTGTGGTGATTACTCAGTTTGAGCTCTGGATATTGAACTTAAAAAAAAAAAGTATTTATTTTATTTATTTTAAATGTAATGAAATAATAATTTCAGTAACAAGCCTTCATTAAAATAGTTTTGCTGTTGAATTGAATGGCTAAAGTAATTAACCACGGAATGATCTCAATGTGATTACTGAGCTTCTTTATTTCAGGTCAAATGCAAGACTAATGAGATGGCTGAGATTGGAAAGATCGTTTTATCTACCATTGATAGAATTCTAAAATATTAGTGGTCAGGAAAGGTGCGAATTGTTGCTGTTCTGCAGAGACCACGTGGGAAGGAGGTGTCTGAACCGAGGGATGGAACATAATCTGCATTCCACACAACACTGTTGTGGTCATCAGCTTGGAAATTTATCTTGCACACATTTTTCAGCTGAATTCCCCTAATGTCTCTGTTATAAACCAGAAAAATGAACAAACAAGAGAAAGCCCCATTGCACTGATTCCTGATTGTACAGGAAAGGAGCATGGTGTGGCTTGTGTAATTACATGTTTCATTTTCTCCTCAATTCATACAACTTTAAATAATGGATTCGGGTAACTGATCATATTTTTCTAGGACAGGAAAGATGTTTCAACCTGATATTTGTGTTTTTTATTCTGAGTAAGAGTAGAACACACCAGCAAATATGGCAGAATGTGGTGTGTTCCAAGAAAATGTCTAATTGTTTTTTTTTCCCTCCAAGAAAACATTGCATCCCAATAGAGGAGGAACTATAAGAACTTGTTGTTTTGTGATTTGATCGAAAAGTGTATTCCTCCTTAGTCCAGCCGAGTCTGAGCATGAATCTCTGGAATTGATTTCAAAGGAAGCAGAGTTGGCAGTACCCCTCAGGTTACAGAGAACGATTCTCCATTTAGAGCAGTGCAGCATCCATCCAGGCTGTGCACTGAGAAATAAAATCCCTCCTCAAACTCTGCCAAAAAGACACAAAAATTCTGTGATATGTGGCACACTCACCCTCACACACACACAAATCTCCTGTCACTAATGCTTGTAGGGGAAGCAGTGAACAAATTCCTGATGCAGACAGGAATATCACTGCGAGATGTTAGGCTGCCTATGGGAATTCATCATCCCTGGAAATCAGAAAATAGGTGTGATGTACTGCATCACATAAAACACAGGGAATTTTATTAGGAAAATAGATGTGCAAACTTAAGATACTCTTTATATACTGGTATGTTTGAAAAAATCAATGTATCTTGTAATACTTTACAGTATACATGGGACTGGCACCATGAAGCTGCAATAGGAATTGTGTCTCCTTTTCAACACCACAACACTTCAATATTTCCAGTTTCTGCACCTGAAATAGAACTTTGTCTTGGGGAAATTTGCTGTGGTGCATTTAATAGATATCTTATATCCCACACAAGTGGAATCCTAGTAGATCTTAGTAACAGAACACCAAATTTCCTTTACTACACAGGACGTGAATTTTGTAAGTTCTGAGCTTTTATTTTACTGGAAATCACTAGGACTTCTGACTGCCACATCATCAGAAGTTATAGATTTGAAATGTTATTATTTTCTCTATTCATTTAATCACAAATCAATATTTCTACTTGTTATACCAGTAATTGATGGAGCAGTTAATCTTGTCACTGTTGTGCTTCCATCTTGTGAGGCAACATATAATTATGTCCTTGTGTCACTTGTGTTGATGTTGTTTAAGAGATTCAAAACAACCTCTGCATATAAAGGAAAACATCAATTTTCTTGGCAGGTCTTGGATTCGGAGGCGTAATTAGCTGATGTAAAGGAACAGTCTATCAGTTGTGTTTGCATGACATTTCCATTACAACCCTAATACAAACGTCTGATTTCCAGAAATAACCAAAATCTCTTTGGTCATTTTTAGTTGCTTGAAACAGGCAGAGTAACCAAAATGTGAAGCGTGATAAAACTTACAAGTGATACAGTATCTAGTCCAATCCCATGTTATTCAAAAATTCTCTGTGGTGTAATTATTTCAGCCAATGTGTTTTGTGGTATTTTTTTCTGACTTACAGCTAAATCATAAGCTGTTATCAAGTGGAGAAGTCACTCCATTTATAGCAAAATTAGTTTTTTCACTTGGGTTCGTGGAGTGACTTTTACACAAAAGAGAGGAAGAAGGATATATATCTATGGGAGACTTTCATCATTGTTCACATGGCTCCTTAAAGATTTCTCCTCATTTAATTTCTGCTTTCAAGAAGCAATACATGATTTTCTTAAAAAATGTTCGGTGTAGTGCACCAGTAATGATGAAATGCATCAAGGCCCCGTGATATTGGGTGGGAAAATCTGCTTCAATAGGACTTTTAAAAGCTTTTCCGTGAGCGTGGTGACCTACAGGACTCTGATATAGAGATGCACACTGCTCTCATTATTAATTACACCTTTTGAAGCTGCTAATCCTGTTGCACTATGTCACAAGAAGGAGAATGGCTGGGAAATAGCATCCCAAATATCCCAAACTTCTCTGTTCTCCATGACAAGCCTGAGTCTCTGCACATCACTTGTGTCTGGAGGTCGTTGTCAGTGAGTTGGCCACACCGAGTCAATGGAAATGCAGATTCCCAGCCAGAAATGTTTTGTCCACCTTGCAGAAGCTTAATTGTTGGCAGGATTCAGCGAGGAGGCAGGGGAGAAATGCAAAAAACGCATTTCCCATTATTTGAACAGTCTGTGAAGGAGCTGCAGTGTCTTTATGAACTTTATGGCTCTGGGCAAAATGTTAAAAATCAGGTTTTCTGAGCTTGTTAAGCAACAGCTTTACCATGACAGGCTTCAAGAGCTGGCTTGTTCTGATCTGGCCTGACCTTTGGAGTACAAGCTAAAATTAATCATTTAATGCTGACACATAGCAGTCTATGCAAATATTTAATAAAGTTCTGTTGTTGAGGTGTGTAGGCAACTTAACGTTATGCTTAAGTTAAGGAATTATGTTTCCAGAACTACAGTTCCAGCAAACTTTGTAAAACCTGGAGAAGATGCCACTGGTTTCAGTGGGCTTTGAATCAAATTAATCGTTGACCAGAATCTCCACTTCTTAAACCATATTTACTATACAGGTAAAACAAAATTTAGAGAATCAGGCCCTGCACATCAAACTGCTGTAACACATTTTAAAGCATCCTTATAATTCTGTTTTATCTAATTTTGTGACTCTTCTTGCTGGGGATCTTTTGTACAAGCAGTTTGACGGGTTTTTGGTAGCTGCTTTCTCCTAAGTCGAGCAGCTCTGCTCCATCATCTCCATGGGGTGATTTCGTTTTCAATCCTCTTTCTGGAATCACTTTGGTGTAGAATTCTCCTGGCACAGAATTTGCTGTGGGAAGCAATCCATGTGTTTGCAATCTCTGCAGCAGTTTGGGGATCTGTCAGGATGGGAGGTGCTGTGCACCAGGAGGTGTTTCACCAGCAGCAGAATGATTCCGGTGTCATTTTGGTTTTTAAGCTAACAGAGGAAAAGACTTAGCATTTTTGTGAATGTAAACGAGAAAATTAAAAGAAGTATTTGTGTTATTTAAAGAAGTATTTATTGTTATTTTGTAATCAGGCTGCCAGCTGAGGAGCCGCCACCGGCTGCCAGCAATTCCCATCACGAGGCTTCCATGGCTAGAGATGCTGGCTTTGTCTTTGTGTTCATGGAACAAAACAGAAATGCTGTTCCTGGGAACTGCCTGAGGGTCGTGGAGGGAGTGAGAAACCCCTGAGCACGATGGGGCAGGCGGGGAAGAACCACCCTGCCACAGGGCAGGAAAGGAAGAACCACCCTGCCACAGGGCAGGAAGGGGACAGGCGTTTTCTCATCATCTCCTTTGGAGCTGTGTTCTCATAGAACTGCTCTTCCAGTGGTTTTGTGCTGTCCTTGGAAAAGCCTTCCTCTCCAGCCACCTTCTCTTAGGAGTTTTATATTTCATACTCCCATGTTTTATTCATGTGGTGTGTTTAGATAGGGCCAGTTAGCTCAAAAATGTGTTGATTGCTTCCCTGCTCAGGGCCCATCCATAAATGATGAGAAAATTCCTTCCAAGATGTGCAATTAGTTCTCAAGTTCATGTTCTCTTGGAGCTTCCAGAGCTGAGTTTATGATTTATAAAGATGTATTCTCCTGTATGGTATCCATATGTTGCGTGTGGGAGCTTTGGGCAGATGTGGTAATTAGGCTTTTAATTGATGAGATGTATGCCAAGGTATAGAATATGCAATTTATGGTGTATTTGATATTTTAAACTCTTGACTAGTACCTGATAGTTTGATTCTAATTTGCATTCAAGATATCTTTAAGATGAACAAAAAATCCCGTGTGAAGATGAGCAGCTATGCTGCTACTGGATAAAAAACCTGCTGTTTTTTTGGATATGTTCTGCTAAGGCAAAGAGAAACTGATGAAAATAGCAAAGTTTAGACATCCTTTTGGAGTCCAATATATGTATTCTGGCACTCAGGAGAACTTTTTTCTCCTTCAGGTATTGGGTGCAACTAGTGCAAAATTCCAGATATCCTGAGTTTAACAAGAATTACAGAATATAAATAGAATATATATATTCTTTTTTTCTTTTAAGTCATGACTTTTTTTAAAAAAAGAAAAAAAAATAGCAATATATTTAGGTTTTGTGTTTCTTTTTAGAAATTTTGGGAGCAAAATTTTTCTGCTCTCACCAATGGTTAAATGGGAAGTTACTGTGGTTTCCTCATCTCTGTGTGTGGAACCGAAGGGGTTGGAAGAAGGTGGCTGATTCCTGCTCCTCTGCAATTCATGGAATGTGTATGCCTGGACTCTTGGCAGGGTTCTGTTTGGAATAAGCAGGACAAAATAACGCTCAGCTGTGAGCAGCATCCCTGCCCTGATTCACAGCTACTGGAATTGTTTAGTAGACCCTCTGAAATGTGGATTTTTACCATTGAGAAATGAAAATTATTAACTGGCAGCGAGGCAGTAAAGCAGAATGCATTATGTATGAAACAGGTGATCTTGACAATTGCCATTCCAAAGGATTTGACACAAATGACTGAAATCAGATTAACTTCCATTTTTAAACTAATAAAAATGTGTTTTATGTTGGAGTGCATCCAACAGCCACAAATGTGGTTTCACATAGTTTCTTATTGTGGTACCATATTCTCCTGCCAGTGGTTCAGAGATTATTTTCCTTTTGTTTGTCTTAGCAGAGATTTAATTTTCAGATCTGGGGCATGAGCAGATTCTCAAGTGTCAAAACCAGAGCAATTTGCACTTGATTGGTAAAATGTATTCGTGTAGCACAAACACACAACTAAAATGCAAAGAAAATGTCATTGTGAATCATACCATTAACAACTCGATTTTTTGTAATGTTTTTAAAAGTCAGCCATTGAATTATAGTGAATATATATTTGAGTTTGTAGAGCAGTGTTGTGTTCACTTTGGATGGTCTGCAGCTTTGTAGGGGGTTTGGTGTTGGGTTTGGTTTGATTTTTCTTTTGGTGTTTTTTACACTTCTTTTTTTCTTTTTCTATTTGTTCAGGCTTCCCACTCTTTCTTTCTAAGAAAATGAAAATAGCCACGCTTATCAGAGAGATCTTCAGCTTTTATTCCCAAGATTTCTGTTCTCAACCTTTAACTTTTATGCAGCTCCAATGTAAAAATGTTCCACTGCTAAAAGCAGGACCGTTTCCTAGTGTCACTGGTATATAAATAAATTTGACACTGCATATTCTCACAGGTCTCTGAAATAAGTTACAGGATATTTTTAAAGTATTTCCTGAGTGGCTGCTAGAGGCATTTTCCCAACTGTGGACTGTACTTACTCTTCTAGTGAAAAAGGGACTTCGGCTTTAACAGGATTAATTTGCAACAATTAAAATAAATTACTCTTTCTGCCATATATCAACGTGATTGAGTTTAATTTGTTCAGCATGCTCACTGCCTGTTGTGTGTTTACAATTCTGTTCACTGTTTCCAGCATTTTGATACAAGTTTTAATCAACACTCTTCCTATTAGTTGCAGATTACTATCAGGAATAAAGAATTTTATCTAAGAATTTATCAGTTGCTTGTTTCCCACACCTTGGCTGCTTCTTCATGTGGCTTGAAGAACCTGTGTTTTGGTCATTTAACTTTTTATTTCCTCAAATGAAGAGCATTGCTTACCCGCTGTGATGGAAAAGTAATAAAAAGAACTAAAAATACTCTATTTTTAAAGCCGTGAAGAGCCTGAATCAGGAGAGCATGAAACTGTAAGCAAGCTATGCCTCTCACTTACTTAATTCTTTTGTTGGCTTAAATGGATGTGGGGTGATGTTTTCTCCTGGTGATAAGAATTTCCAGTTTCGTTTTGTTCATCACTGAAGAAAAATCAAATTAAAGAAACCTCATTGAAGTCAGTACCATCATGCTCATAAAAAATAGATCAAAGAATGATTCAGTCCCTTAGTGGATTTAGAGTAAAGTCATATGAGGGAATGAATTTGAAAGCCTTGATAATATAACAAATTGTCTGTTTCTCTTTGAGGTAGGTCTTTTTTCTTTGAATATGGTAATGAAATATCCTGTGTAGGGAGTGGATCCTGTGGACAGATATTGATGGCTGCAAACAATTTATGTTTGAACCACCATGGAGCGTGACAGTGAGTTCAGGTTGTTGTTGGCATTCGTGCCTTAAGAAAAAGGAGAAGGATATCTGTCAGGCAACAGCTTTGTGGTGTTTCCTGTTGTCATCAAGACCTGTAAAATACCTGCAAATTCTCTACCTTTTTTAAAATAAGCCCCATCGAAGCCAGCCAGTTCCTTGAGTGACGCCTGGGCTGTGTGGTGGGAAGGGCAGACCTCGCTGTGTGCCGCCGGGTCAGCGGCTTGTGGCAAACAAAAAAACCCCAATCCAACTACCAAAACCCCAAACACCAAAAACTTACAGCATCACAAAGTTCCCACTTCGGGATAAAGCTGAAATCCACGTCAGCGTGGTCCAGGAATTCAAAACCTGTGCAGAGCTGCTTGATTGTCAGTGGGCACTTTGGAGGGAGCCCCGGTGAAGTGGAAGGATTGCAAACAGCTCGCTCGTCAGCGGAATAACGCAATAATCACGGTGTTGGCTGGCAGATGGGGCTGTGTCCTGGGGATCTTTTGCTCTGAGAAACATCATTTTAATACAGGGGTTTAAATACTCCTATTTAAGGAGCCCACGGTGGATTAGCAGCAAATGAAAAGGATATGATATTGAAGAAGTGTGGTGTGCTAGCCAAATTTGTGCAAGTAATTAAAATAGGTTTGAGAATAAAAAGATAAGAATGGGAGTGATGTTTTCAAGATTTCTTCTCTATTATGATTTCAATAATTGGATATTGATGTAGCTTTCGACCTCAATGTTCTTATTTAAAAAAAAATATATATGATACCTTTTTCTTTGAACTTGATATGGCAGTTACAAAATCTCACCACAGCTTGTTTGTTCCTACTCTAATTCAAATCTCGATCCAAATATCAAGAAGTAGTGTTGTTCTCCCAGTCTGAAGTGGACACCTGAACTCTTTTACCCCCTTTACTACTTTTCTGAGACCCTCTCGAGGCAAAAATAACAAGTTCTGTAATAAGGTAAAGGAATTCTCACTCAGGTGGGACCAGATGGAGCCTCGTGTATAGAGAACAGATTTAGATTCTACCTTCACTTCTTGCTCCATTAGGTGGTTACAGTTTTTATATTCTCTCTGCTTTTCGAGGTATGATTTGACAGCTGCTAAATGAAGATGATAATGAACAGTGCTAATATTTAAATGACACCGTTAATATTTGGTATATTGGACGAAAAAGCAGGTATAATTGAGTGCGTAGACAGCCAGATGAAGAAAAGCAAGTTCCAACTTTTTTTCCCCCTCCTCCCCATCTTGTCTATCCGGGCTGTTTGCCTTCCTAGTTGGGAAGTCAACAGCACAGACAGCAATGCATTCTCTTGAAAGCTGGGAAAATGGCTTGGCAAGCTTCGTGTTACCTTCTGTTAAACTATTTGATTTCTTCTTAATTTTATTTTTTTTTTTTTCCTGCCTTAAAGGCGTGAGCACGTGCTGGAACCCGTGAAAGGTCCTTTAGACTTGGGCTGCCCTATCCAGCCTCCTGTACTTTTGTGTTTCCTCGGTGTTCCAGGCTGGAACACTCTGATTTCAGAAATGTCTTTGGTTGCTGGAAAGTGCCTCTTGCTCCTGTTCTTTGCATTGCTGTTGCCATAGTATCCCTATCAGTGCTGTGGCACAAATGACAGGCAACGTACAGCTATGGCTTTATAAATAGGATTCTGGAAGAACAACACTTTCCTCACAACAGAAGATGTTCTACTCTATATCCGAGCAGAAAACTTGTGCCACGTTGGGATTTTTTTCTCCTTAAAGGCCTACAGCGCTGGAACAGAGCTTCCAAACTGTTGCTAGAATTTTTTAGGAAAAAAAAAACAGTTAAAAAAAAATAGTGTATTGTACAGAAATTCAAGCATTGTAAGCCATTGTTGGTTGTTTTTTTCCTGCTAAACTAACACTGTCTATAACATGTCTATACCCTTTAGTCACTCAGGAAAATCTGTGACAGCAAAAGACACCACAAAAAGTAATGTTAGCATTTCTCTAACATGCTTGATAAGTGTGCTGTGCTGTTTTTTCGTGCTTTAAAGTATTTTCTTTACTATGACACAAAAAGAATTTCAATGGAGTGGTTCAAACTTTGTTTGAAGTAAGTAAAAATATGCATAAGAATGTAATGCGAAGTTCCACCCCGCAGTTTTCCTTACAAAACTCTTTGAGTCCTGCTGTTGTTGTTTTATAATCCCCGGAAACTCCACTGCAGATAAAACTGGGGTTAAAGGCTTATAATTTAGTTTTAATATAAAGTGTCTCCTGGTATGATCTCAACTTTGAGAGCTGATTCTGGAATGTTGTTGATGAACTCTTTAAATTGTTTAATTTCTGTACTCATCCTCATATTGCTTTGTAAAAATTATTATTTTTTAATGTATTTATTTGGAAGATTTATGTACCTGACTATACAATATTTTTATATTATTATAATTTGTAAGAAATACTTGCATCAGTATTGTCACAGAAGAATTTGGAATAGGGACTGGAATTTGGTTTATATTTATGGTTGTTGGTTTTTTTTCATTTCTTCTCTTCAGAAATGTAAACTGAAGAAACTATTCTATAACCATCAGGATTTGAAGGGTTTTTTACCCCTGTTGTGTTATTTTTCATTTTAATTTGCAATAGACAGGAAGAAGTGGCAAAATAGTGTCTTGTAGTATGCACAGAACGTGCAACCATTTTGAATTTTTTTTTTTTCAGGCCAGCATTTAAATATCAACTTTTCACTGCAACCCATACATTTCTATTTTTTTTTTCCCATAGGAAACAATGTGAATATATTTATTTCAGTAATAATGGATACAAAGATGTGCTTTCCTGAAGTGAGGGCTCTCTGCAGGTTGAACGTACGTGGCCAATTACTTCAGTGGGGTGACAATTGCTGGAGCTGCATTTAAAGAAATATAAGGCAGTTAATAAATAAAATTACAACAGCCAAACTAATACGCTTGTACACCGTCACCACAGCTATTCATTAGGCTCATGCTGCTACCGTGGCGTTACCAGTAATGATAATCAGGAGCTGCTGATGACTTCCTCATTTGCATATTTAGAATGTAGTGTTATAAATATATAAAAGGCTGTTGGTCCTGTGCTGCTGCTTCACTCTGGACCCCTGGCTGGTGCTGCTTTGGGCGTTGTGTCACCGAATCCCTGAAGTCCTGCCCATAAATCAGGGAATTCCTGGACTGCCATCCTCTTGTCCCTCGTGTCAGAATCCCCTCCAGGTTCATTGAATTACTCGGGGAGCAAAGCCTTTTTCCATAAGTGGGGACTTGCAGCATTGGATTTTTATTTCATGTGTAATCATGAAAATTGTATAATTTTCTGCCTTTGTATAATCATGAAGCCAGAAAACGCTGTCCAGTTAAACCGTGCTGGCGTGGGGAGATCCACCTTGCAGCTCGAGTTGGGATGTTCTTTATCTGTCACTTGCTTCCAATCCAAAGCAGTTGGCAGTGTTTAAATGGAATAGCAATATTAATTGTTCTTAATCTGTTTCACTGCAAAATCAAAGGTTTTAGTCTAAATTACCCTGCAAGTGGCACTGCTGAAAGGCAGTAACTAACGGCTGAAGGCAATTACTGGCTTCAGTAATTTCTTCAACCACTGCAACTTGATCTGCAGGAGTAAATCAATCTGTGCTATGACAGGGAGAATAAAATGAGAAGAGACAGGAAACAAAATTACTCTTCTACCTGCCCAGTGAAAAGAATGTAGATATGTTAGCACAGGTATATTTGAAACAGATGCTAAGCTGATGGGAGCCAAGATTTCATTTATGAGAAAAATCACTTTACATGGAACTCTTGAACATTTACCTTAGAAAAATGCTATCCTAGAAGATCCTAAATTCTGGAATGGCAAAATTATGTAAAGACCAGGCAAATACTCTATACACAGAGTTCAAGAGAGTGATTTATCTCTTAAAAGTTCTTGGCTGAAGGCTGTATGGAGCTGCACAGATATCTATGTCTACCTGGAAGTCCTCCCATTCCACTTCCATCTTTCTTGAGGTTGTTAACAATTTCAAGAGGAAATGTATTAGTATTCAGAAACCAGCTTGAAAAGCGCAGGATTTTCCTCTGTGCAGAACGAGTTTGTATCTCCCTTTAAAGGTATTGGTGTTCCAGAGTACTATGAACAGGCATCACCAAATCTAAAATTATATGAAATTTCGTGCAGTTCACTAGACAGATTTCCACACATTGTTGGCTGAAGTTCACCAGACTCCATTTAGATAATAATGTTTTCTTGCCAGTTTAAGTTCCTGGATTAAAAATATCCAGGTTTCTTTGTCATTGTTAACAAACATTACATAATTTTGTCAGTGCAAAACTTGGGGGAGAATTAAGACAAGTGTTCTTCTATTTCCATATTTAAGCAAGAGGTATAAAAAGATCTGGTTCTCAGCAGAGGGTTGCTTGCAAACTTCTTGCCTACTTTTTCCTTAGGAAACAAAAAAAAAAATGAGGACAATGTGGCAGAGAGATCAAAGGAAGAGATTTTCCTAAGGAGCAAAGGAAAATCTCATGCTGGAAATAGGGATTCCTGTACTTATTTCTTCATTCAGTATGGTCCAGCCCTAAAATTCTTACCTCAGTATTCAGTTAAGAGTTTCAAGCAAAAAGTTGTGCAAGGAATTTTATTTATATTTAGGAAGGATTAGGCCAAATGTAGCTTTACTAGGGAGGCTTTCGAACAGTTCATGTTGCTGTTGTAGGAAAGGTGCTCCTTTAGTGTCTCTGTCGCTTTAGGAACACAAAATTCTGTGACTTTTAAAGAATTTTCCTTTCCCTTTTTCCAGCTACTCCTGGTGTTCTACACGAATCCTCATTAGTCATTCTGGAGATGGACTTGCTGTCTGGAACCTACCTCTTGGCAGTCTTGTTGGCCTGCATTGTGTTCCAATCTGGCGCACAGGAGAAGAATTACACCGTGCGGGAAGAACTGCCTGAAAATGTCCTCATTGGCAATCTGCTCAAGGATCTCAACCTAACGCTGGACCCCGACGTGCCCCTGTCCTCCCCGCTGCAGTTCAAGCTCGTCTACAAGACTGGGGATGTGCCCCTGGTGAGGGTGGAGGAGAACACCGGGGAGATCTTCACGGCTGCCAACCGCATCGACCGCGAGAAGCTGTGCGCCGGCATCTTCAGCGAGAACCGCTGCTTCTACGAGGTGGAGGTGGCTGTTCTGCCCGACGAGGTGTTCAGACTGGTCAAGATCAGATTCCTAATCGAGGATATAAATGACAACGCCCCCCTCTTCCCCTCGACAGTCATTAACATCTCTATCCCTGAGAACACAGCAATTAATTCCCGCTACTCTGTCCCGTCTGCCATCGACCCGGACATCGGCGTGAACGGTATCCAGCACTATGAGCTCCTCAAGGTGGGTTTCTTTCATCCTTCTCTGTTATCCTCTGTGTTACTGTGCTCCCATGAGTGTTGCCAGTCCTCAGCAACCCATCAGAAACCCAAAGCTGTGTGCTGCATATAGTAACAGAAACCCCAGAGCTGTGTACTGCACACAGTAACAGAAACCCCAGACCTGTGTGCTGCACATGGCAACAGAAACCCCAAAACTGTGAGCTGCACGCAGTAACAGAAACCCCAAAGCTGTGTGCTGCACACAGTAATAGAAACCCCAAAGCTGTGACTGCACACAGTAACAGAAATCCCAGAGCTGTGTGCTGCACACAGTAGCAGAAACCCCAAAGCTGTGACTACACACGGNCAGTAACAGAAACCCAAAGCTGTGACTACACACGGTAACAGAAACCCCAAAGCTGTGAACTGCACATGGTAACAGAAACCCCAAAGCTGTGAACTGCAGTTGTGGTACAGTGCAGGTCCGTGTTGGAAGGTGAATCTGTAGCCCTGAGTGCATTCCGGTGCATGATAGCCTCACTCAGTGGGAAGCTGTTTATGTGCATGTATATCTGTGTAACAGGGTGATGAAACATCCACGTCTTCATGAGCTCTCCACCAGCATTCAAAGTGTTTGTACACTTTGGCTGACAGCCTTGCTGAACCATTAAAAACGTGTCCTTTTTGCCACTGACGTGCCAGTGCCGAGTGCAGCAGTATTTTGTGCTGGGTTTATGTCTCCCATTTTTATGGAGACTTTTTTTTTATGCATCTCTTGCGCGACTGTTGGACTTGAGCAGCAGAACTTGGCCCAGAAGTTGATGTGGTGCTCATCTGGCTATTGATGAGCTGTTCCAGAGGGAAGGAGTCTGTTTGTCAAAGCAGCTTTGTAATGTCGGGGCAGGAGCAGGTCCAAGATGTGCATGAATGCGAGGAGAGCGGTGCCAATGACCTTTTAAGAGCAGATATTTCATATTCTTGCTTCTTTTATTCTTTCTAGCATGTAACAGGGGAGCTGTGATTAGGGAACAGAAGAATAACATAAACATGTGATGTTTATATAAACAAAGTGTGTGACTGCTAAATAAACTATCACTTTCCTTTGAGTTTACTGAAACAAACTTTAGAACAGGAAAGAAACTTACACTGAAACCGTTGGGGGAAGCTGAAAGTGCCCTCGCTTCCTTTGATTTGGAATAAGGAACTATTTTATGGTTGAGCTGCTCAGCAACTAATCTGGCCCTCCTTACTGCCAGAATAATATAGATTATATAGGCCGATATATTGCTTGACTGACTGGATAGCTGATATTCACTGATAGCAGTACTTACCAGCAGCTGAATAAAAATAAAGCTCTGCCTTCTTTTAGCTCTTTTAAATTGCTTGGAACCTGGAATAGTTGTGGCAGTGTGGGTACTAAGGAGTGACAAAGACATAAAAATCTCTTTTTTTAAAAAAAACTGCATCCCACTGGGCATTTCTGGCTGGCTATCAAAAAAAAAAAAATTAAAAAAAATTATTCCACACGTCTGTCTGCTCTCAGTGCAGCCAAGGAACTTAAAACTTTCCAAGAACTTACTATAAAGTTTGAAGTCTTTGTAGTAAGCTCTTTAAAACTTTTCCTAGGTTATAGGAGAGCAGGTATATCTACGTGTGTGGGTTTTGTTTGGGTTTTTTTAGCTAGCTAAAAAGAAGCATCCAGTAGGACAGAGTGTTCTTTATGTGGCATATTAAATGAGATTTTGGGGAATGAATAACAGCATATTAAATAAATAACAGTAGGAGTAGAAAATAATGAAAAAGCCAGGGTTACACACAAAATGGGGCAAAATAATACCCAGTCTGAACAGAGAAATGTGAGTTATCCAAGAGAAAAGTGCTGTTATTGTAGGAAAAGGAAAACTGTAGAAAATGGCGAAATCAGGAGTCCCTGGGCCTGATGAGCAACAGTTCAGATCACCACAATAGCAGTCTTGTTTTGTGAGCTTATTTTTGGCCTGTGCATTCAGAGAGAGAGTGCAGCAGGTCAGCAGAGTGGGAACACATTTGTGTCACACGAGTGGGAGCTCGTCTGAAATCCAGCCTGCAGCTCTGCCAAAGGCACTGCAGGGCACAAGGCCTTGTCTGGAGGTGCAGTGCAAGATGAGAGGGTCTGCCCGAGAGGCTTTTCACCAAGAAATGTTCAAATAACCTTCACATATCAAATGATTTAATTTTCAATTAGGGAAAAAAAAAATAAATCAAAAAGGACCAGTTACATGTTTATTCAAGTGTCTCTGAGAAACTGCTTTTGCCACATAACAGAAAGAAAGGTGGTGAGGTTGAACACACACTGGTGTGGACTGGAAGTTCTGAAATCTTGTGCTGCATGTGCTGCAAACAAAATAATTTGGGAAATCACAGCCGTGTAGGCAGATCTTCTAAAAGAGTTAATTGCATTTTTCTCTTGAATGCCTGTTGGTCAGGTGGGGTTTTTTTTGAGTTATGGATCTACTGCCTTTAAATGAGCCAGCAATTTCACATACCTTGGAAATGATCTGTAAAAACCAAAAAGAAGTTTCTGACAGCCAGACTCCATTTGGAATAGTATGTCCAGATGTTATTCTTGTGGTATTTTTCAGAATGTTAATATCAAAAGTAATCATTACATGGACTGAAAAACCAGTAGAAATAAAGGATTCTGGTGAGCAGGCAGGAAATGCAACCTGTATTTCCTACAGCAGAGAAGGGCCAGGAAGATAATTAGAGGGATTAAGCACCTTTCCTATGAGGAAAGGCTGAAAGAATTGAGATTGTTCAGCCTAGAGAAAAGAAGGCTCCAGGGTGACCTTATCAGTATCTGAAGGGGCTGCAAGAGGGACTTTGGACAAGGGATGGAGGGACAGGACAAGGGGGAAAGGCTTTGTTCTGACAGAGAGTAGGTTTAACTTGGATATCAGGAAGAAATCCTTCCCTGTGAGGGTGGGGAGGCCCTGGCACAGGGTGCCCAGAGGAGCTGTGGCTGCCCCTGGATCCCTGGCAGTGTCCAAGGCCAGGCTGGACGGGGCTTGGAGCAGCCTGGGACAGTGGAAGGTGTCCCTGCCATGGCAGGGGGTGGAACCAGGTGATTTTTAAGGTCCCTTCCAACCATTCTGGATTCTGTGATACACAAAGATGCATCTCTGGGGAAGACTGGGGACATGAAGAGGAAAGGACGAGTGGGTAATGCTGAAATACCGGGAGGGAGGGTGACAGGCACACCAGGCTGATGCTGCTTTCACTTATTTTGCTCTCCAAATGTGCTTTGTGTGCGTTGTCCTGCTCTGGATTTTGGTGTGGGCTCTGGAGATGCTGATCTCTTCTGGCTCCTGGTAGGTGTTGACCTTTCAGAAGCAGCAAACAGAAACGTGGGGGGGCTGCAGCACAGGAGACTGCTGTGCCTCCCGAGCAGGACGGGTCTAGCAGGGCTGGCGTGGCACTGGGGGGAATTTTGGGAAGCACCTGATAGGAAGTGGATGGGCAGGGCAGCTTGGAGGTGGCAGAGGAGTGGGGGATGATAAGAGGTGGAAATCACTTCAGAGAAGCAGAAAAGCTGATGCTTTAGTGTATGTACAGCAACAGAGTGAAAGGTTTTGCTCTGTAATTTGGAGGCAAAGTAACCAAAAATTGACAAATTCTGCAATGAAGAGAAAGATTTTCAGTTGCACTTCTCTTTAGGAACAAATTTAGCCAAGATTTGCTTCTTGCCTGTGTGTAGCCAGGCCTATTTTACCCGAATATAAGTAGGTAGAGACTTTGTCCATAACAAATTAAAAAAAATAAAAAAAGTAAACACTACAAACTCAGCCGAGTCGTTTATAGGTATTTAACACATTTTCAGCAGCTCTGTAGCTCCTTGGGAAGGTAACAGCCATGTGTTACAATATTTCCTCGCTTTGTTACACTTACCTTACTGCCCCTCTCACAGGGTGTGGAAAAGGCTGCGTATAATTAATTTGTGCGTTTAGTTTATCTTGCAAACTAGATAATAAATGATAATGTCTTTAAACTAAATGACATGTTTTTGTGTTTGTTTGTTCGGTTGGTTTTTTTTAATATCTTGCCTCTCCTTAAAACTCCTTAAAACAGTAGAAACCAAAACTTTATATCAAATATGTTCTTGTATTTTGGATTCAGTGGAAGCTTTGTAAAGCAGGATTTGATTTATTTAAAACAAGACAGTGCTTTAATTACCACACTGATTAGCACTCCAGTATTTTTTGCCTGCCTGCATTTTATCAAGGTGTACCTGAATAGAAAATAACTTCTTTACATGTAACTGAGTCATGGTGCTGCTTCTTTGAAACTTTCTGGGTCTGATTTTCTCTACCCTGTTTGAAATACATGAGCTCTAAAAAAGCAACAGTTTTACTGTTAATAGAGGAGAGGAGACGCTCCCGCAGAGCATCTCGCCGTGCCCCACAGCTGCCGTGCGTGGCATTCTAGAAGATTGTGCTGCTCTGCTGAGATGGCCCAAGGTGACCATAGAGGGAGTGACATTAAGGTTTCACATGATAAACAGTGTTTGCTGTGAACCGGGGGAGGAGGGACAACTTAGAGATTGTTTAACAATAGAAGGAAATTCATTTAGAGTGAGGAATAGCTGGGCTGGGGAAGAGGATAGGATAACACTGATGGTGGGAGTTGGTAGAAGGCACAGCTAAGACAAGAAATAAATGGCCAGGTGGAAACCCAACCAGTTTTGTCTCAGCTAACTACTTTAAGTATAAATAGGAAACGATAGGGAAAAAGAGCTGGGCATTCTTAAATAGAAGTAGTATGTGAAAACAGTGGGATGCAAGAGCAAATTGTGAATTGAAACCTTAATAAGCAGTGATTTCTGATTGGGGATGAATCTACAAATACCAGCGTTGTGGTTTAACCCAGGGGGCAGCTCAGCCTCCAGGCTTTGTTCACCTCTTCAGGGCAGTCCCATTGTTTACAGAGTGGCACAAAACGTGCATTGTGTCAGGCAGTGCCACCACGGTGGCATAAATACCTGCTTGCTGTTGTTGATTACACTGTTCCAGTACACTTACATCTCAGCTCAAGGCAAGCTGATATTTAGTGTAACCTGATTAATACACTTAATATTTATAGGTGTCACAGGCCTCTGCTTTGACTGCAAAGATTTCAGTGTGGAGCATTTCTTTGTTCTCTTAAATGTTTAAAAGGTGATCTGGTTCAGAACAAGTTTTGAATAGAATTCCAGCTCAAAGTACTGTAATGGAGGGTCACGTGTGCTTCCAAAAGGATTCACACAAGTGCATCTTTTAAATAATATTTTTTTAATTGATTACTCAGCATTTCTTGTCAGCTAGGTATACCTTGTACACTAGAAGCTGCAGAGGTGTGACAGGAACAGAACATTTTCTTCTGTGAGCTGATCCTGCGTGCTAATAGTTTGTTCCTTTAATTCTTTGCAGTTTGGGGGAAATTAGATTGGTGTTATTGTTATAGTTCCATTACTCTTACCCGTTGCAGTAATTTTGCTGCATTTACCTATCAGAAGCAGCTGGTGCATTCCTGCTAGAATAATATAATAATCTCTTTGTAGCTGTCAGTTCATACCTCTGTAATCTGACAAAATAGATTCCTGCTCAGTCTCACAACACGTCAGTCTTGCCTCTGATGAGAAGAGTTTCGTCTTGCTGCTCTAGATCATCTTTGTGATGCCTTTCAATAGAAGAGATCTCCTTCTTTCTGATACAGTTTATCAATTCCATGACCCATGGAAGATGGAAATCACAGTTCTTCATCGTACTTCAAGCATCATATTTCATATTTGCAACTGCTTATTTCTGAGCCTCGCAGCAGTCTTGGACCGAGTAACTCATATCACTGTCAGGATCAAGAGCGGAAGATGTGTTTTATGCGGAAATAAATCTAGGAAGGTAGTTAGAATTATAGACTGAGACTAGATTTGTAGTGAAATGTGTATCAGAAAGTCATATTAATGAAATCTTTGTTGATAATCCTGTTGTAAGCAGGGTTACAGGTGAAAGTCGAAAGCTGTACCAGTGGAGGAGGCCTCCAACAACCTTCCTCTGGTCTGTTTGTGTGTTAATGCTGCACCTGCAGGGTTCAGTACATGCAGAAAAGCAAGATAGAATGGTTGATGTCCCTGCAAACTCAGTGCACAGTGACACAGACTTCGATTTTCTTGTCACAGCTGCTCACCACATCAGCCTCACTGTCCCAAACACGAGCTGCTTGAACCTCTCACTCCTGTCCCTTTTTGTGCTGTCATTCCTTCCAGTGGGAGCCGAAGCAGCCACCCTGCCTTTTACTCTCAAACCACGTCCCATAGCTTGTCACACTGGAGTTAATGTGGATTAACTATCGTGGGTGATTCTTCGTGTGGGCTGCAGCATGAGAGGACAGTGCAGTGGTTTATTGGCCCGTTCAGTAGGTCACAGGAAGCCTGGGGTGGTTGTTATCAACATCTGCATTCTGTGAAAAAACTGCCAACACAGAGCTTTTTTCCTACACGTAAACAGATATTTATTAATATTGTCAGATCTCACTGGATATTGCAGTTAGGCGCTAGTACTGTTACAGAATTTCAACTTAATTTTTCTTAATTTTTCTACAAATCAAAAATTAGTTGTGAATTTATTGTAACCCTCTAATAGTGAAATATTCTTGCACTTCCTGATTTCTTTTTTTATTAAGACCCTTTCTAATAATTGTGTAAGGGAAATATGGCTGAATTATGGAAGATGACTATTCGAGATTCCAAGAATTTTCATTTTACAGACTTAGATAACACTCAAGAAAATACATGATTCAGATAGGAGATTTCTTGATTTCCTCATAAGACAAGAACAACAACTGTGCAGTATTTATTTCTTCTCATTGAGGAAAGTTGTTCAGTGATATTTCAAGACTAATTGACACCAAAATAAAATTCCACTCATATTGATGTTACAGGTAACAATAGTACCAAGGTACCTAAAATGGAGAAATTATGTTAAACCAGCTCCTAGATCTGACAGTGCTTACAGACAAGGTGAAAATAAGATGCATGTTAAAAAGGCAACTGAGGGTTGGGTTGGTTTTTGTTTTTTTGTTTTTAATTATTATGGGTTTCTTTTCCTTCTCATTGTCAAGTAGCTTAGACTAAGATTTTGAGTTTCTGCCTGGAGAGGGGGATGGTTGGTTTTTCTTCCTTCACAATCCTCTGGAAAAATTCAAACCCCGCCTGGATGTGATGATGTGCAGCTGCTTTAGCAGAGGGGCTGGACCAGACAATCTGCAGAGGTCCCTTCCCACCCCAGCCACTCTGTGGCTCCGTGGTCTCCTCCAGCACAGCTTTGCAGGACAGGCTGACTGCCACCCTCCCTGGGATGTCTCACATGGATTGTACAGATATTTGTAGGTCAGTACCGTTTCTTCTTTCCCATTTCGTGTGCCAGCATAGAAAGGGAAGTTAATGGATTTAGGGACCTCAAAAATAGATTTAGGAAGGTTTTTTTTCTTTGGAGTTGAGCTCCAGGTCACTCTCTAGTGCTTATAATTTAATAAATAGGGAGAGCTGGACATGTTGTCTTTCTAAGGTAATTTTTAGGTGCCCTTTAGAAGAGAGGGGTTTTTTTAGGACAGACAGGCTGTCTTTGGAGTGATGGCGAGTACTTTTGTCGTAAGTCCACAGTGGGGGAATAGGTCAGACCCAAAACACCTTTCCCTTTTTCATTTGCTGATAGAAGATCAGTGTTTTGGTGAAAGTTAACACGTCTTCAGCTTTTTCACAGGGATGGTTTCCCCTGCGTGCTTTCCCCGAGGTGTGGTTAATTACCATCCGAAGTTTTTGTATTACCTTTGCATAATCAGTCTGTTTTCTTTATTTTATGCTGCAGTTGAAAATCCACCTTCTTCCAAATCCTCCACCCCATTTACCCATTTTCCATGCTAAAATATCAAAGTATATGATTCTTTAGAGAACGTTTTGTGCTGGAATAAAAATATTGCTCAGTAGTAATTTGTCTAGAGAGATCTGGGCAGGCAAGTGGTCACCTGTGAAGATTGTTTTGAAAAAGTCACTTGGTCTGAGCCTTAAAAGGGAAAAACAGCTGATTTGCATTCCTACAGCTGTGACTTGGTGTCTGTGAGGAGACAAAACTCTGCTTGTGACTGGTGGTAGTGAGTCAGGAGTCAAGGTAATTGCCTCGTGTTGGTTGATACAAGGCTGCTTTAGGGTGGTTTATGGCACTGTTGCTGTAAAACTGTCAGCTCCCGTTATCCTGACGTCCCTTTGGGGATTGAACGAGGGCTGCAGGAGAAAGTCTTGCTTCAGGCACGGCAAGTTCAGTGAGTTAGGGTGAGGGACAAGCCGGTGTCTCTTTCTGCATTCGAGGCTCTGATTTTCACACGAGCTGTCATGGAACAATAATATATAAGTTAGCGTGTTTCTGAGTGGGGAGGATGATAGACTCGAGCTGCAAGGCACGAATCTGTCAAACAGAGAGCTCCTCTCCATCCGCCTTAGCTGAACATTATCTGTTGCTGATGTCCGGACGGATCAGTCCTAGCACAGATGTGGGGCTGCTTTCAGGGCACAGAAGGCTCAGGATTTGTTTACCCACTCCGTGTGTATGGCAGCACAGAGAAAAGAACATTTTCCCAACAGACACTGAGAAAACAATTGTGTTATTTATGAGAAATTGCCAGTTACATGATCTACTACGATAACCCCAATAAAAGCACTAAAATGCCCCTTCTAAAAGAAATTATGGTTTGGTTTGCATATATACATGATACTGGAACTGCAAACACACAATGCCGTGTGAAGTTACAAAAGGTAGTAAAAGTGCACTCAGGACAGGTTATGCTCCACTCCTAATTTTTCCTACTGTCTGAAAATCTACCGTATTTTAAAGGTGTCATATTTCTGTACATCACAAAAGAAAGAGGTAGGAGCCTTCTTCAAATGCCATAGCAATTCTGCCACTGTGCTGGGGCAGAATTTTTACATTTTCAGTGCCTTTATCTGTGGATAAAGATGCCTTTCTTTGGCCCTTATTTTATCTTCAAAGAATGACCTAAAATACATGTCTGAATTTCAGACCATTTATTTATAAATTATGTTAGTGCATCTGCTCGATATAGTGGTCATCTTGTATCCAACAGGATTTTAACTTTTTTGGTAATTTTTGTAGTTAAAATGTTTGTCACTAAACTCAAATCTTATTAAATAATAACCTTATTACTAAAGTCAGCGATAGCTGTCACCATCCAGGCATGAAATATATTACATTTAAAGACCATTATTTTTTTGACCAAATTAAAAACAATTATCACAAGTTCTACAACAATATCAGCTAATGGTTGCTGCATGTACTGTGAAAGTTCTTTGGATCCCGTGTAATTCCTGTTTCAGGATAATTTTGCAAGAATTATTTTTCTCTGCGTCCTTTACTTATTGTAATGGATTCATGGCTTACTTGTATTTTGGATGGCTGTCATGAGAAACCTTGAATTAGGTTTCCAGCAGATCCTAATATTATTCTGATAATTAAAAATTCCAATTTATTAAGGAAAAGCTGTGTTTTTTTCATGTGTTCTTATGAGGTTATCGAAAAATTCGGCTATTTTCAAAATGCTGAGTGAAGAAAAGAAAAAATGAAAGGTGAATGTTAATTGCAAAAGATTTTTCTTTTGTCCAACTCACTTTTCCAAGACCTCTTCTCTTGGGAGGGATGAAGATTTGAAGATTTCTAATATTTAGGATATGTTTTGAAAATAGGAGAAGCCATTTCAGTTTTTCCTGGTTTAAGTTGTCATAAAATACACAATTAAAATATTAAAGTAGCTTTTATGATAAGAATGTGTTCTTGATTTTAATTTTACTTTTAGCTTTCTAATATTGGATTTTAGTGGTAAAGATTTAAATAATCCTAGCTAATTTTCCCCCAAATACACTGTATATAATATTTCCCTTCCTTTCAGGAGGAAAGAGCTATCAAAGAATATATTTAAATCAAGTGTCAGCTACGGTCCATGGCACTTGACTGCATTAGTACAGTTATTTTTATTCCTGAAAGAAAGGTGTATTGCAAAATAATTTATATTCTTTAACCCAGAAACATAATTGGTCTGAGCACTTAGGTCCCGTAGAGCTTTTGAGGCTGGGACATGTAGAAAAGACTATTTCAGACAATTCTGAAGAAACAAAAAGAAACATTGCTAGAAGAAATGAGTTCTGAGTCATCAGCTGTCAGTATTGAAATACATTTTTCTCTCATTGTGCTGTAATTGCTGGCTCTATTAATGTGATGTATTCTTGCTTTGGTTATTGCTGATGTTCCAAAGTCGAATAATTGTCGTTTTTTCTCTGCTTTTTCAAGCAAATTGACGTTTTCTGGGGTTTTTTTTCTTTCCTTTTTCTTTTGAGTCAGGATATTCCTGTGTGCTTTTCAGACTGGGATATTATATGGCTTTTTCACTGGGAGAATACATTTTCCTCTTCATCTTAACCCCAGCCATATAATTTTCATCCTCATTTCCATTAGGGATTTCTCAAGATAATTTGTTGTAGCAGATTTAAAGGTATAAACAAAAGAGTAACTTCTGTTTGTTCCTCATTCTTTTTCCCATCTAATATCAAAAATAGTACTCTGGCACCTATATATGAGGTTTTTTGTGAATTTGCGTTTGTTTGGAAAGCCAAGAAATATTGTGAATATCACAGACTGAAAGTCAGTCTTAAGAACAGACTCTAGAAGATTTGTAGAACTTTCCAGCTTTCCAGTGTTGCACACCTTTTATTGTTTTATATAAATGAAATATTAATCCACAATGAATATCCAAGATACTTTCTGTGCTTGTACAATATCAGAACTCGAGTGAGTTCCTTGAAGTTTCCAGATTACCTGCTTCTCTGTGAGATTCTACATTAATGTCTGGTTTTAAATTCTGGGGTAGTCCGGCCCCTCCCTCATAAAACACTGTCATTGGAATAATTCAAACCTTCAACTGCCAGCATCATCCAGAGCTCTTGGCAATGAAGTGGAGTGTCTAAGTGGACCTTTGGCAAAGCTAAGGAGAAAAACCTGTTAGTGTGTGTTTTATATCAGTTTTAATATCTGCTTCTGATATTTTTATTATTCGGGTTTTGAAGTGCATTATCTCAGGACGTCATGACCTTTGCTGGACGCCTTCATTCATCATCTGAACTGGACTTTGGTGTTTGCAGTCCTTGCTTGTCTCTGTTTTCGGAGTCTGCAGCTTCCTCACAAGGGGAGGAGGAGGGGCAGGCACTGATCTCTGCGCCTGACCTGAGCGTGGCCTTGCAGGATGAAAATGAGTTTCCTCTGCTCTTGTGTCTGTCTCTAACATTTGATGTCACATGCTTGGGAGACATCGTAAGAACATCACCAGGATATTTTCCCAAGCTGTTCCTGAGCTTCTGCCAGCTTGAGGCTCACAGATTTCTTGCCCAGCAGTGGTGATTCTGATATTCTTATCTGTTGTTTTTGTTTTTTTTTTTCCTCATATGTACAGTTTCCCCAGTTATATTTTGTACCTATTTTGTAAAAATTCTAAATTGTAAAATTTGGGAGTTCAGAATATTGGCAAAGTTGTAGACTCTACATTGTGTGACGATCACTTGTTTTCATTTCTGCTTACATCAGTCCACTAGTGGCATTCTTATACTATGGAAACAGCCCTGTCTTTGAAATGTGTTTTGGATGCAGTGATAAAAGAATTAAATTTTATTATTTTACTTGAAAATCTATACAGTTTTATAGGCTCGTGGAGGAGATCAGAAACTGTGCAAAGACATTTTCCACAAATATCTGTGCCCATTGCTTTACATTAAGTAGAAATAAAATTAATTTGGTTTATATTTAAAATATGTATGTGCTTGAGCTAAGGTGGGAAGCAAAGCCCAGAGATTAAACCAGAACTTGTTCTGCTACCCAGCGGCAGAAAACTTTGCACTACTAAGGAATATGAAGGAATATGGCTTTCTCCTAAGTTTTCCTATTTTAAGGAACTGGAAGAACAGCCAAGCCTTCTTCAGAAGTGAATTTACCTTTGCGGAATTAAAACCCGCGTGGTTTTTATTGATTAACTTTAATAACAACTTCAAAATTATTTGATGATGGAGTGCATGATTCAGGGCTCCAGCTGGCTGAAAATCTCTGCCCAGGCTTGAAACCTTTCACAGTCAGTGGTGTGGCTGTTGAAATCCTGTATTAACTTCCAGGGCACTGGAAGAAAAGATAAAAACCATCAGTCTCCTCATCACTCTTGTAATATTCAGATATCACTGGAGTAGTTCCTGCAAACAGGAGTAAAGTCTTTCAGAATCTATTTTGAATATTGTTTTAAAGTTCAACTGCATATTTGTCACAGCACAGCATATGCTCCAGGCTACTGAGTTTCACAAGCAAGGTAGCAAAGAAAATTCCTTTTTTGTTACTCATTGCCTCTAACAAAGACTTGACTGGCAATTACGCACAGTGGATTTTTTTTCCCTTTTTATATTTTTTTTCGTTGTGTACTTTCGGGTGGACCAAGTTTATCCATCAGGAAGGGTTTTAGTAGCTCATTTTATGCTGATCAGGAGCTCCTGCCATGATTTGCATTTGAAATATTGAGCATCACTGTAAACCAGGAGACAGGAGTTCATGCTGGAGTGCTGTGGGCTGCCTGGGTCTGGCATCACTGAAAGCTAAAGGTGCTTTACTCTGAGTATTCCTGTGGAATGATGGGTTGGCTTTTCCTGCTGGGCAGCTGTTGGAACTAATCAGATTGTGCCTAAGAGCATAATAAGGAAAAACTTTAATAATGCTTAGCCCTCTTGGAGGCTCCGTGGCTTCAGCTGTCATACTCACTTTCACTAATTTAGTTTAGGTTTGCTGTTTTGTTAAAAGCCATAACGCTGAGTTTCAAAACAGATTTCACTTAATTTTACATTTCACAAGAGGTGCTTCCACATATAACCACAGTAGGCCTCTTCTTATGTTACCAGTAAAGTTAATTGAGTGTGGAAGCAGAGCTTTGACTCTGTAGGTAGAATGCATAAAAAATTTAGTTTTATAGTGTCACCTGAGGATTTGAAGGTAGTGCTCTGTATTGTAAATCCACGTAAGAACTGGAACCTGTTTTATTGTAGAGAGCAGTCCTGTGATTTCTGTGAGCAAATTGACTCAATCCTGTCTTGGAGAGTACTTGTTTTGTCTTCTTTCAGTGTCTGTGAACCTGATGAGTAATGACAGATGTAGTGTTTGGTAGAACATCCTAGGCGTGTTTTAAAAATAGTAACATGCCCAATTCTTGAATTCAGAACCAACTGTTTGCTTAGCTCACTGCTTCGCCAACATAATAAACTGAATTATTGTTCATAGCTTAATACTTTAATATGCAAGAGTCTTAACAATGTGCTAAACCCTCTAAGATAAAGAAATAGAAAATAATTAAATGGACAAGTCAAGGTGTAGACAAAGTCCTTGTGTCTAAGTTGAAAATTGTTTAAAGACTGTTTAAGTTAAATGGTTTGAGCTGTGCTTTATTTTCCATGCTAATGGTTATTTTCCCAGGTGATGGACACAAGTTAATACATTTTTGCTGGAATTCAGGATGAAATAATTTAATGGCTTTGGTTTGGTCGACTCGGTTGTTTACATCACGTTTTTAGAATCTGAGGGCTGAACTTCACATTGAATTTTTCAGAGCATGTTGCCATCCCCAGAGGGTGCTTTCTGCAGCCCCCGCTGCTGGTTCCGACCTGCGTGCGGCTGAGAGATGCTGTCTTTGCTAGCAAGTGTCTCAGAGCCAGACGGATTCTCTGGGCGCTGTGCTGGGTGTTTCACCGGGGGTTATGATCAGAGTGCAGCAGCTGGGGAGGGGTCTGGGGAAGGTTTTCAGTTCTGCTTTGCCACCCTGACACCTTCCTGGCTGAAATCGTGGCAGCTGCCCCAAAGCTGTTCACATTTTTCAGCGAGGAAGAGGCCTCAGGTCCGATTTCCGTGTGTGCCCATTATGGAGTTTTATTGTGCCACAAACAATACGTGAGCTGCTATTTGGGAACATCTGTTTTAGGACAGTGATTGAATTAACCTCAGGAAAGTACTTGGTGTGGACCCAGACCTGGGGAAGCTTGGATTTTCCCTTTGCCTTGGGTTATATGAGTCGTTACTGGGCAGGAGTGGCTGCACCTACCTTTAATTTGCTTTTTCTGGAATAGCAGAGTTTGTGAGAGGGCAATCACGTTGCGGGATAACTCCTGAGCTGTTTTATTTATTCTGGCATTAACCTTCCTGTGCAGATACACCCCACCACTCACTCCTAACATTAACCACTCTCTGCATTTTTTCCTGTGAATTGTGGGAGTGTTTGTCTCAGTTTACAATTTACTGGAGCATTCACGTTACCTGGTGAGACTAATCTGGATCTCTGCAACAGGAGATGGATATTGTATTTACCTTCTGAAGCTGGTATTCTTCACACTTAAATATTGGCTTATTGTGTTCTATGGTCTTATGGTTTTCTTTGATTTTTTCTTTTCCTTTTGGAGGAAAAAAATCCCTGCCCATTATCCATAATTTTTAGTGTATATTCATGGCTGAACTGCTATTAGGGAACATAAACAGTGGACAAAAACTGAGCAGAAAAGCTGGAATGGAATGAGGAGTGTTTGGTGTTTCCCTTGTAAACATGCCATTCTACTATTCTTAAATTTATTTCCTTTCTTGCAAATCAGTTATATCAATTCCGTCTCTGATTTTAAGACCGAGAAATAGCTCAAGTGTATTAAATTAGAGTGAAATTGGAGTTTTATTTTTGTTTTTAGAAAGGAATATATTCTTGAGTAAAACTATATATTGAAGTATAAATCAAATACACTTTTAAGGTTTTTGATCCCAAACTCACAGGGAAGCATTTTCTCAGAATATAACTCATTAACTGGAAAGTCAGGACAATTTATTTGCTAGAACTTTCAATACACACAGGTAGCAAGAGATTTCTTTTCAAAATTGGCTTTCAGACTCGAGTTCCTGCCTTACAGTAAGGAAATGTTTCTTCTTTTTTATCTTGCTCTTGTTCCAGTGGGTTAGATAAATAGGAGTCAGTAACACTGGAGGAGGAAGAAGTCGAGTTCTCTTCCTGAGAAATCCAGCACCAGAAAATACATTTTTGGTTTATCCCCTGCACTCCTTGATCAGTATGGTGAAAAGACTTTTATTTACTGAGTTTTAGAATTCAGTGTCTCTGGAACTATTTTTAGTAGCGTCACTCTGTATTTCTTCTCAGCCACTGTCTCCCATTTATTGCTCTGAAATTGCAGTATTATTTATTATCTTCCCGTGTGCAGTGAAGAGGCATCTTGCACTTGCATACGCCACATACTTTTACAGTTTAATATGGGAGCCTCACTGTTATTTTCTGAGAGTAATAAAAAAAGGATAAGTTTTCATTCCTTGGAAAAGTATATAGCTTCATTTCTTTCAAAAGCAAAACTGATCCTGTGGCAGTTAAATGTCACACGCACATGCTCTTTCTTATTTTGATTTTTACAAAACCCTGCAGAGTGGAGGCCTTGAGAGAGGCTTATGATCAGGTCATTTCTGCAGTAGTTGTGACAGGTCTAGAATTCCTAAAGCCTGCTTGTGGAAGCTGGGGGAAATCTGTTCCAAGTGGAGGATGTAAACTCTTTTCTGCTAGAGTTTTTTATTTTTTTTCTCATCCTGTTATATTTCTGCACACACGAGTTGTGAATTTTCTGCGTTAAGGCTGTGGATTTTTTAATCAACATTCATCAAGCAGTGACACGTGCACATTAAAGTGCTGTCCCTGCACATGAAAGAATTTCCTTGTGTTTCTGGAGGCGTGGGGAGTTCCACGTGTGTGTTTGAGATGCTCCTGGCATTCAGATGAAAGTTTTGTCAGCATTTTTTCCTGGAAATGTAAGCATAAAGGGAAGATACAGTGATTTTGCTCCCAGCTGAACTTGAGCTTTGGAAGGGTGTTAGGCCAAAGAAGACGATCTTGCTAAACAACTTGTTGGAAAAGCTGCAGCATCAGAGGTTAGAATGGGGATTTGTCTTAAGGAAGGTGCCACGTGTTTAAAGGTATCATACAAATTGAACATGTGTGTGCGTGTAGGTATAAGGGGGAATGAGATAATAACTATGTATTAATTTAATGAATGTTGATTTGCAGTTGTTTTCACTCCTTTTCAGCAAAGCACAAGGATTTCAGTCTACGTTGTGTTTTTTTCCCGGTTTGCCACAAACGGAATCCACCCATTACCTGAGTTTCCACTGCAATCACTGCGAGCTGGGGATGCTGCCCAGCCCCTGCTTTAGGGGAAGGGAATTTTCAGAGCTGTCTGGGTTGTTTGCATGTCCCGGTGTACAAGTGGCTGTGAGTTTGGATCCCCTCCTGCCTGGCAGTGCCAATGTGCTCACGGAGGTGAGCGGGAGGGCACGGCAGGTTCACCCTGTGCCAACGCCCGGCAGCGCTCACCCCCAGCTCCAAATGTGCCACTGGGAGCTCAGACACCGCCTTTGGCTGTCGAGGCAAAACGAGGTTGTGATTTAGGAGCTGTTCTGAGCAGCAGTACAGAATTGTTAGTGCTTCCCTCCAAAGGCACAGTGCCGCGTTGGAGGCTTGTACTCATTTATTTCTCTTTCTCGCACATCCTCGGTTCTGTGCCTGTTCTCAGCTAGGAAATAGAGCAAATATGTAACTGTCACCTTGTATAATGCAAATATCAAAATGCACTTGTTGGGTGTATTGTTGCCTGATATAAATCCTATTTTTTTCTTTTTTTTTCCCCTTCATTGTATATCTATAGTGAGACTCCAAAGGCAGAAACCTACCGAGAGGCAAGTCAGGTGTCTGGAGCTTTATCATGGGAATTCAGAGCAAAGCTCAAACATGTTTAATACCTTAATCTGAATATCCTCAGGGTGTTGAAAATGTAGCTTTTTGTTCAGTAGGATGTCTGTGAATATTTCTGAACAACTGTAATGGAGGAGATTAAGAGGGGAGGTTGCCTCGCCCTGGTTGTTACCTGCAGCTGTTGACCTCCCTTGTTTTGGTCAAAGTGTCTCTAAATGGAAGAACTTTGCTTGAAGTCTAAAATGCTACAGTTTAGCTCCTGAAATTACATACCAATGGTTAGTTTCTAAAGTTTAAAGTTCTAAAGTTAAGCATGATTAGTAACTCAGAAGTGGCTGTTCCTTTCCAGCATAAAATGGTTCATTATTATCTTTGTGTTCTGTTGATCCCATCCGCAGTGCTGTGCCTGCTGCCTACTGCATGGGACCAGAGCAGTTCTGTGTGTAATTGTGTACATGGAGAGGAGATTTTGGCAGTGGTTGCCATTTATAGGAGCTCTTATGTAATTGGAGGTGGAAAAGTAGCAAGTTATGGTGTAGACATTGCTAATAACATGATGTCCTCAACTCTTACGTAGGAATGGAGCTAATTAGGATTCTGAATGCAGAAAATGCACTTTAGGTGGATGCATCATTGGATACTTCCAAGTCCTATTTTTACTGTGGTTCTGAACCTGAAAGTTCAGTTTATTCCAAGCTAAACTTTTCTCTTGCTTCAAAGGAAACCAGTGGGAACAGTGCATGATACAGAAAGAAAACCATAAAATGAACAAAAGTCTTAAGAATCTTGGCCTGCAAATTAAAAGGCTGCATCGCTTTGACAAAGAGAGTGTTTCCAATCTGTAAGCAACTCTGCATCTGCTGAGGTCTGCAGTATAAAAAATTCTTACCTTTGTAATGTTATTTTTCTCCTTTGAAGTTCTGCCACTCGGCTCGTGAGGTAACTGCTGGTACCAATGGCACTTATTTCCAGGAACTTTGGGTTGTAAGCTGTGGGATGTCGTGAGAGGAGGGACTGTGGAGTCTTTAAGCAGGACAGCTGTCCAACAAATGGTAATTTTCTAGCATGCATGGACAGCAAATTGCACACGGGGTGAGTAACAGCAGACGAGGGACCTTTATTAGAGCTGCACCACTTAGGGTGGTTTGGATCTGGGTGCGTTCATGTGCACCCACTATAGACACACAGATCCATTGTTGTCTACCACGTGGAATATTTTGTGTTTAAGGCGTTAACTTGGCTTTGGCAATTCACAATTTTGCAACCAAAGTATCACCTTAGAGAGAAAAATGCAAGTTCAATTTTCAGCTTTTAGAGAAAAAGTTGCCCCCCGTGTGACAGTGGTCTGTTTTCCTGCATCAGGAGCTGGAGTTGTGCTGCTGTACTCTCTTCTCTGCTGATAGACAGCACAGTCACAGAGCAGTTCCATACGTCTTGGCAAAAACAGGCGAGGAAAAAGTGTCTGGGACCCGTCTTGTAGTCCTGCAGAACACCTGCAAAGATTTTTCTGTGTTGTTCCATGTGAAATAACCAGCAGTTAGCAAACACGCATTGTTTTCTGGACTTTCTGAAAAGATTTTAGGGTCCTTTGGAGTCAAAACTACATTTCAGCCAAAGGTTTTTAATGAAGTGATTACTTTAATGAATTACTGATTTACTTTCTGATGAGAAACTGATTTTTTAATCTTTTTCTTTTTCTTCCTTTTTTTTTAAGACGACTGTTAACGTGTAATAACAGTGTGCTTCTAGCTTGTTGCAAGTCATTGAAATGAGTTACTGTAGGCTATTAATAAAAGTCTGAGCTGTGCATGGCCCTTGACTTCTGTTTAGTTGAACCAAAGACACCACGTGATGTGTTTGTCATTTACAGTGCATGAAGTATTGATAATAAGTGTAGGGAGAAGCTGTGGACGCAAAACAATGAGCTGTCTTTGCTCCTGTGGCTTTCTCTGGAGGTTCAGAATCCTCTTTTGAATGAGATTGAGGACAGTGTTGATCCACCCCTTGTCAGCTAACAATGGATACTTGTTCCACACAATTACATAATTTGTATGTTTTAAGGAATAATCACTGGTAGCCTCTCTTAATCTGAGTGCTTCGTGTCACGAGCAGTTGGGTTTGTATTGTTATTTAGCACAATATTCTTTCCCTTCCCCACTCCTTTGACAAACTCCTGCTTTCTGCCAACTTGGTGCTCTGCCAGAGCAAGTCTGTGGGATGTTTTGAGCGCAGTGGACCGTGTCTGTTATCAGCATTACCCAGAAGCTGATCTATTTTCCCATTCTTCCCAGCACTGTCCAGGCACTCAGTACCCCACAGATTTAACAAAATCCTGCTGTGAAATGCTACAATTCTGCAATATCTGTGTGTAGACCTTCGGTGCACTTTGTCACATCCAGTCCTGTCTGTAATACTTAGAAGCTGTTCTAGCTTACCACACTGTGTGTCCGTGTGTCATTGATTATGTATTTATGAAACCACCTAAATGTTGCAATTTTTAAAATACTCTCTAATTTTTTATTCACATGACAGCCCAAAACAGCTCCGAAAAGGACATTTGGATCCATTACAAATGACCAGGTAAATATAAAGTAGGAGTGTTCAACAAGAAAGTTTCATTATTTGAGAGACTGTGTGCATAAATCCACGGAAAAGGCTGTTATGAAAATTGAATAAGGTACCAGAGCTCCTTATTGCCCTGATGAGGGATCTTGTGAGCAGGGTCAGAACCTCTTTAAGCTAATCCAGGGTCTGAGATGGGCGTAACTTTGGTTTGCCTCCAATAGCTAGTGCTTAGATTGTATTTTTAAATTTAAAAGGTCAATCTCTCCTATTTCTTGCTCACATTCCTCTGTAATGGTAGAGATATCGATGTAGCAGATTAATTCTACCAGTCATTTTAATGGCCAAAGGTACTCTGTAGCTGTTAATTATCTATTGTGCTTTTCCTATGGACTCGTGCCCTTCCCGTTGTGAGCAAATCCTTCAGATCACTGGGATAATGTGGTGACTGAGGCACAGTTCAGTCCAAATAGAAATCTGACTCTAATGGAAATTTTAACTTCACTGAAGTTTTAATGATGATAGAGCCATTTACTTCAACATCAAAAAAATTAATCCTGAAGGTTTTTCTTCATGTTTCCCGTTTTAGCTCTCAATTTCTTTGCTCATAATGGAGAGAATTAGATATTTATAATCTTAAAAATATATTTCTTGAATGCTTCATCTTTCTTTTTTTGAGTGTTTAGAATGTGAGAACTATCTGTTCTTAGAAAATGTGTTTGTTAATTTGCAGCACGTCTCACCCAACCTTATCTCTTAAACAACATGAAATAGTCTTGCTAGAATTAAGAGAAAGTCTCCTTCTCTGTAATGGTTTTTCTGTGGTTTAAAAAGATGTCTAAACTTGTAGTGAATAGGAAGAAATAGACATGGATAATATTTCTTTCCACTGAAAATTATTCAAGTGTTAATAATGAACTTGGAAGAGATCTTTGCATTCTTTTCTGTTCTCTAGTCACTCACTGCTAGTGGTGGGGAGCTAAAGCACCATATTTTATATCAAACTCATCTGCTCTGATGAAAAACCCCTCTCCCACACTGGGTGAAAGAGCAGAGATGGGCACTCGAATGGACAGCCGTGTGAATCCCAAGTCTGTACACAGTTCTTGTTGTGGTTGTGGGATCTAATGACAGAATAATCAGTGCCCATCTGTCAATTTGTGTACAAATAAAGAAGTAAAGAGAGCTGACAGGTTGCTTTTACTCTGGCTTCTGTTACTTTCTTTCCTCTGGAATCTATGTTAAAGCATAGAATATATAATTTATAATTTCGTAGTAATTATGAAATTCATTGCAAATAACTGCTAGCCAGATTGAATATGAAGAGGGAACTCATGCTCTGCTTCCTATCAGTGTAGAATTACCGTCCTAAAATTTACCCTAATTGGTTCAAAATGTATATCTTGATTTAGAAACAATTTGCAGGGCTTATATTTCCATGCCTTCTGCTAAAGAAGCCAAATCTGTATTTGTTTTATTACTTCAAAATGTGTTCCAGTTTACTTTGTACTGTCCCCAGCTGCAACTTAATGTTGTCACAAATGCTGTGCAAGTGGCACAGTAATTTTGGATATGTGGATGAATAGTTCTGTCCCATGAAATAAAAGATTGCTTATGTAGGGTCGAAATCTGGCTTTGAGGAAACAAATCAGTGCAAGAGTCCAGCCTCACTCAGGAAGGTGTAGAAGCTATGAATGGATTCACTTAGTGGTGGGTAGCAAGACACAGGGAATACCAATCTTCGGCAGATAATGAGAAATAAGGAGCCTTGAGCACTGGGAACATTTTATTTTGCTTTGTTCTGGAGTGTCTCAAACCAGCTTAGAGCACAACTGAACCTGGTGCAGTGGAAGGTGTTCCTGCCCTTGGCAAGGGATTGGAATGAGAGGGTCTTTAAGGTCCCTTCCAGCCCAAACCATCTGTGGTTCTATGGCAGTTACCTGAGTGAGGGTGAAAGACGAGCAGGATAAGCAGAGAAAGAACAGTTGTTCATTATTACAATTATGACACATAAAAAGAAACTCCTAATTAGTCCACAGTTTTATTTATGTCTTCTTTTTTTCTGGTCGTCCCATGCATTCAGCATCGACCATCTGCATTCTAGCCCTGCCCTTATGGGAGATGTGGCTGGAAAACTGCCTTGACATCATTCCTCTAGGGGGTGAGAGATGAGAAAAGAGGATAATTGCACTGTTTTTAATTCCTCTTTGTTTGAAGAGACAGCAGAAGAGAGAGGGAATTTACTTCTAGATTCCAATATTTATTTTAGCAGATTTGTCAGCACTAGTGTTTTTAAGAAAGCTGTGTTTGTGCAATATATGTAGCATTTTGGTACAGTTCCAGAGATGTTCAACAAACCCCATGAAAAATATTGATCATTTTCAAATTGATCTCACAGTTCTGTGATATTTTTTTGAAATGAAAATAGGTCTTCTTTTTTCACTGGGATTGTAACTTTCACTACAAATATAAAACATATAGTGATGAATACAGGAATAGTTTTAATGAGTTTCTAAACGCGTTTTTAAATAAACTGTTAGGACTTAGTTTTTTCTGTATCACCTGACACCTGAATTATGTAGTAAGCACTTAATCAGTGATGGTGTTGGGGTTTTTTTTTATGCTAATGGTTTCAGATCATGTCCAGAGTTGTTCCACAAACAGAGAAATAATCTCTTTGTCTTTGTTGGTTTCCTTGAAGTTGAATATTGGTGTAGGTCCTCCAGTGACTGAACTTTGGCTTCATTCCTCATTTCCACACTCACTCATATGACAGAGAAACTGAATTACATCTGTCCAGGGATTTAATAACTTTTCTTTAGAAACAGAGAATCTGGATGAAAAAATCACCATCACTCCCACATTTCCCCTTTTTCTAGAGTATCTGCTTATTGCCATGTTTGCTGTGGAGCTTTCTTAAGGCTCTGGAGCTTAAAGCAAAATCAGATATTGAAAAATAAACGTAAATATAAAAATGTATATTCCTGTATAGAGTATATGTATAAATATATATTCCATGAGAATTTCAGAAAAATCATGCAATGTTTTTCTGTTTAAATACACTGTCAAGCTAAAAGTGTGTTCTTTCTGTGTCTTGTAGGGTCAAAATGTATTTGGTCTTGACATAACCGAGACACCTGAGGGAGATAAGTGGCCTCAACTGATTGTCCAGCAGATCCTGGACAGGGAGCAGAAGGACACCTATGTGATGAAAATCAAAGTTGAAGATGGTGGGAGCCCCCCAAGGTCCAGCACGGCCATCCTGCAGGTCACGGTGACCGATGTCAACGACAACCGCCCGGTCTTCAAAGAGAACGACATCGAGGTCAGCGTGCCGGAAAATGCCCCGGTGGGCACCTCTGTGTCTCAGCTCCACGCCACCGACGCAGACCTGGGCTCAAATGCACAAATCCACTTCTATTTCAGCAACCAGATCTCCAGTCTGGCCAAAAGGCTCTTCGCCATCGATAACACCACCGGCCTCATCACCATCAGGGAGCCGCTGGACAGGGAGGAATCCCCTGTGCACAAATTGACCGTTTTGGCAAGCGATGGCAGCTCAACTCCATCAAGAGCAACGGTGACTGTTAATGTCACAGATATTAATGACAATGTCCCATCGATAGACACCAGGTACATCATCAATCCCGTGAATGGGACAGTGCTTTTGTCTGAGAAGGCTCCCCTCAATACAAAAATTGCGTTGATAACGGTGATGGACAAGGACGCTGATCAGAATGGGAAGGTTACCTGTTTTACAGATCACGATGTCCCTTTCAGGCTAAAACCGGTGTTTGATAATCAGTTTCTCCTGGAGACAGCCACGTTTCTAGACTATGAAGCGACACGGGAGTATGCCATCAAAATAGTGGCTTCAGATTCAGGGAAGCCTCCCTTAAACCAGTCTGCCATGCTCCTGATCAAAATTAAAGATGAAAACGACAACGCCCCAGTTTTCACACAGCCTATCATAGGTCTTTCCATCCCTGAAAACAACGCCCCAGGTACTCAGCTAACCAAGATAAGCGCTACGGATGCTGACAGCGGGCGGAACGCCGAGATCAGCTACATCCTGGGTTCCGACGCGCCCCCGATTTTCAACCTGGACCGCCGTACAGGCATCCTGACAGCAGTGAGAAAGCTGGACAGAGAAAAGCAAGACAGGTACTCTTTCACTGTGCTGGCTAAGGATAACGGCATGCCACCCTTGCAGACCAATGCCACCGTGACGGTGTCAGTGCTGGACCAGAATGATAACAGCCCTGCTTTCACACATAATGAATATAATTTCTATGTGCCAGAAAACCTGCCCATGTATGGCACGGTGGGGCTTATCACAGTTACGGACGCTGACGCGGGAGACAACGCTGCGGTCACTCTCTCTATCATAAATGGTAGAGATAATTTCATTATAGATCCACTTACTGGGGTAATAAGGCCTAATATTACCTTTGATAGGGAGCAGCAGGGGTCGTACACTTTCCAGGTGAAAGCAGTGGATGGAGGAAGACTGCAGCGTTCCTCAACTGCCAAAGTGACCATCAATGTTGTTGATGTAAATGATAACAGGCCTGTTTTTGTTATTCCCTCATCTAATTATTCCTATGAGTTGGTCCCAACGTCAGCCAGCCCAGGGTCTGTAGTCACTAAAGTCTTTGCAGTCGATAATGACACGGGAATGAACGCAGAGCTCCGCTATAGCATCATAGGTGGGAACTCCAGGGGCTTGTTTACCATTGACCAATTAACAGGCAATATCACTTTGAAAGAGAAGGTAATTACATCAGATCACGGCTTGCACAGACTGGTGATCAAAGTGAATGACCTGGGACAGCCGGAGTCTCTTTACACGATAGCTCTTGTGCACTTGTTTGTGAACGAGACAGTCACCAACAGCTCCTACGTGCAAGAGCTGGTGCGTAGGAATATGGAAACTCCCGTTGGCCAGAACATTGGGGATGGTGAGATAACCCCACAGACCAATGATTACGTCAAGATCATCATTGCCATTATTGCAGGCACCATGACAGTTATTCTGGTAATTTTTGTTACCGCTTTAGTCCGGTGCCGCCAGACGCCCAGGCACAAGGTTGTCCAAAAAAATAAGCAGAGCGGTGAATGGGTTTCCCCCAACCAAGAGAACAGGCAGATCAAGAAAAAGAAGAAGAAGAAGAAGCGCTCTCCAAAGAGTCTCCTCCTCAACTTTGTGACTATTGAAGAATCTAAGCCCGATGATCCTGGCCACGAGCACATAAATGGCACTTTAGACATTCCCGTAGAGCTAGAAGAACAGACTATGGGAAAATACAACTGGGCCACCACACCAACCACATTTAAACCCGATAGCCCAGACTTAGCAAAGCACTACAAGTCTGCTTCTCCGCAGCCTACCTTTCAAATTAAACCCGAGACTCCTGTACCCCCCAAGAAGCACCATGTCATTCAGGAATTGCCTCTAGATAACACCTTTGTGGTGGGCTGTGACTCACTTTCCAAGTGCTCATCCAGCAGCTCGGACCCTTACAGTGTTTCTGAATGCAGCTGTCAAGGAGGCTTCAAGACCCCAGGCCCCATACACACCAGACAGGTAATGGAATTTTAAGGTGCTTTCTTCCTCCTTCCCTCCTTCCTTTGCCAACCCCGTAACTCTAGTTCGAAGCGCTGCAAGATAAGTTCTCCTGCAAGGAGTAAAACTTTGAAAGTTCGTATTCGATCGAGGCGTTGTAAGATAAACAATTCGAGCTTCCTCAGTGGTGAGGGAGAAAACGAGGAGGGAAAAGAGCGTTGTCTGTGAGGAGACTGAGCAGGCAGAGATCCCTGCGGTGGTGTCCTGACTGCAGATGGCAGCATGGCACTTCCCGCCTCGCCGCGGGACCTCGAGCAGCGCGGGAGGCTCGGAGTGGCACTGTCCTCCCCAGCCGGGCGTGCTCGAGGGTCCGAGCAATCTCGGCCAGGTGGAAAGCAATAAAGCTTTGCGGGATCTCATAAGTGGTTCTTAATATTAATGGAGTCTGGAATTGCAGCCTTCATTTGGGCGTAGTTTTGCTTCAAGGTCTCTCAGAAGCAGGCGAAGATTTTCCTCTGAGAGTTTTAGTGCCATTTTCAGGCTGGAAGGAGACTTGAATCTGGTGGAATGACACAGCTGACAGGCAAAGTTAGGGAAAAATTAGAAGCATCAGCATAATTGATCTCACTTATTTGCTGCTCTGCCTGATAAACCAGGTATTAGCTTCTCAGAAATGCAGTAAAACCAAGGAAATGTCTAAAGAATCCTCAGCTTAAAATTAAAAATAAATTGAGAACTCAAGTACCCTTTATTCTTCAAGACCCTACAGAAAAGCTTTAAGTCACTGGAAATAGAATCTAATATTCATCCATATTTTGAACAGTTTAATAAAACTTTTCTGTTTTTCTGTTTACTTCTCTTTCTTCACAAGTATCACAAAGTTTTCAGTGGGGATGGTTTTCTAGTTAAGCTATAGTTGGTCAAGGAATTAATCATTAAAGTAAGACATACTTCAGGAGTGTTCATTTTATTATTGATAATATATTGCAACTTGATAATATATTTAAATTAATATATTGCTTGGGAACAAATCCTCAACATGACTAAGTCTGTTAAATTTCTTCCTCCAGCTGAATTTTTTTTTCCTGGGAGCTTTGTTTTATTACAACTGTAATGTTAACAACATGCTTAAGAAAAATGTTCTCATTCAGAGCAGTCATCATATCTTTGAAAATTTCAGGATATGTTGTTTGTTTTATTCTATTTTGTTCCCTTTACCAAGGCAAATTTGTATGGTAATCTATATCACTATGTAGAGCATTTTTTTATTCAATGTATTTAAATGTCTTCAGTTAAATTACATATCAGAGAAGCCTCTTGCCAGTTTGCTCGTCTGTTTGAGCTCCCATAACTCTGAGGAGAGGGCAGTGCTGTTTTCAGCATTTCTGTAGGCCTGATCTAAGTGATTTTTTTCAATGGAGTTCTGGTACAGTTCCTGTGAGTCAAAAAGGTTCTGCCATTGTCTGCTGAAACACTTTGTCGTGCAGTAATGCTGCTAACAAAGAAAGCGAGTTCGTGACTCTCAGAGTCCCTTCTGTGGCAGTAAAAACCTAGAAAGTGGCGTGGAAAGCAATTCTCCTCTGCAGAAGATGGTTGGGGGAAAGAGCATTTCCTTTTATCTGTGCCTTGAAGGTCTGTGACAGGGGGTTCCTATCTGGAAAAGCAGAATAGAACTGTGGGGTTTTTTTAATGCTCACTAGCTGATATCAGCTCACGTCCTGAGAGCTGCACCTGACATTGTTAGGATGATATGCTGAATATCTGAGAAAGGAGATTATTGTTAGCATTTGTACTGATTTTGTTAAAATTGCAGCTATCCTTCTTTCAGGGATATCTTTCTGCATGAATGCGAACACATTGTTTGGAGGAAGGGTAGCTAATCACCACAATGGCCCTTTACACTGATTTGGAAACAGAATTTACCTTTAAAACACATGAATTCACATTTAAAAAGAAATTAAATATAAGTAATTTCATTAATGTATTATTTACATAAATTGAGCAAGGAAGGCCACTACAGGAAATCCTTTGTGTTGTGTTGGACTAAATGAAAATTCTATTTCTTGATAAGTAAAAATGAGTAAAGAATTTCTTAAAGCTCAGGGGATCTTTTAAAAGTCGGTCTCACTCCTGCCCTGGCTCTGTGTGTTGTGGTCTGGAGAATTTTATCTCGTGTGGGGCTTTGGAAGGTGTCTCAGGACAGGTTAATTGAGAGTCGTCTCTGTTAGCCAGCGAAAAGAAAGAAACAAATATAAATACAAATAATCCTGAGGCACAGTGTCTCCAGCTGCTGTCCCACCACCCTTCAGCCTCAGAGACCAACAGGATCTTTGTGGTTCGGGGTGATTTCGTGTCAGGCACTCTCTGAATTTGCAGAAAACTCTGGACAAGCTGGAGAACTGAAAGACAGTTCAGTTAAGGGGAGATGTGCTAGTTTGAAAAGTGAAAATAAGATGCCTGATGTGAGGGGAATATCATCATTTATCACTTTTACCATAGGGCAGCTCTTTTACAAGCCCAAAGTTCTCTGAAGGAGCCTAAAGAAGATTCTGTTCACTGTGAAGTGTCTCTTGAGTTTGTAATGGGGACTGATATTATTATAGGCTGCACATCTCAACCATTGTTCGTTTTGTCCATGCAAGACTTTCTACTTGGATATTTGAAATAATATTGTGTTACAGCTAAAAATATGTATTTTCTTGGAAGCTCTAAATTTTGTGTCTGTCTGAATGGTATTGATTCAGGCCTTTAAAGAAAGGAAATTATGCCCTTGCTTTACTGCTAAATTTGTCTAAGTGATCTATAAAATGACAGAAAGTCATTAAAACAGTTGTACTCAAAAAGCGTGCAAGCAAAGATGGAAAGGTTTTTCTGCTAAAAAACCCCCAAATATCTCCTTAGTGGTCATGTGGGCAAATAAATACAGCAGTGCAACAGCTGAAATTTTTATGGGGATGCAATTGGAGACTCCTGAAGCAACTGAAGACAGGACACAAACTACAGGAAACTGAAGAGGCAAAGCATGGTCTTAACGTAATATCCCCTAAGAGAGAGGTCAAATTCTGCTGTATTTGTATGTGAGAAAGGGCAAGGGGCACTGATATTCCAAAGTTACCAGGAGGAGTTAATCCATACCAGTGACAACAGACCTTCAGAGTAGCATGCTTTTTTGGGGGATGTAGTAGAGATAATTCTTTTACAGGAGTTTTATCAGGTGATAAATTGTGAAGGGGCTTATTCATAGCGAGATTTTTCAAGCTAGGATATCTGGAATGTTACAAAAATCAAACTGACTTTCCATATCGTCAGATTTCCGTTGTTTTGGCAGTGGTGGGCCTCACAGAAATTTTTTTTTGGTGCAGAAGCATACAGCATCTTTAAAGTTTATTTGTCTGCAAGCTTTGTAAAAGCTCAGTTATTTTTGACATTCACCTCAGCTGGAGCAAACTGTGTGAAGTGTTCCATACTGACACAAATCTTCTAATTCTCTTTGCATTTGCATGGGAATGACGAGAAGAAGGGAGAGGAGTTTTCTTCAGTCTCATTTTCATGTAACACAATTTCAAAATCTGAAATCTTTGCTCATGCACTTTAGAACAACATTCAGACATTTCAAATGCCTGTCTAGGTATCAGCCTGTCTAGTCAAAACATGCATAATTATAGAGCACAGTGTTATCTGTGGCAGCTTGATTCAAAGAAGGTAATGCTGCAAAGATTCATCAGAACTTGCCCTGCATTCTCCTTCTTCTCGTCCATTTCTTTTACTAAATGCTATTGCAGATGTGCCTTTTGTTTGAAAATAGTAAATGCATGCTCTAGGGGCAGGGGAAATCTTTGCAAATTTACACCTGGTCACTCAGGAAGGCTCCTGTGGTCTTTTGGGTTGTCGTCTTTAACTTCAGAAGAAGTGTTTTTCTGACTTGGTGCTACTGAGGAGCTGTGAGTGCCCGTGGGAGCTGCACCTCTCCCACTGGAGGAGCTGGAAGGTGCAATGTGCTCCTCACCTGCCGTTATCTGCTTTTTTGGGGGGTTCTCCCTGCGTCCCAGTGGGCTCTGGTCTGTCAGTGAATTCAGCTGCACTGCCAGGACACTGTGCCCTGCTCGGGAAGCTGCTGAGGGAGGGAACAGGCGTGGAGCTGGATTTTTGTCGTGTTTGCTGATGCAAATCTTCATTAGCAGAGTTCAGCTGGCGGGATTCTCTCATCTGGGAACTTATCCACAGTTATGAATAGAAATTTCGGGTGACACAGTGATCTCTGCTGGTTTGCTAGGAGCTGATGGAGACAGACATGACACTCCTTACAGAAATCTGAATGGGAAAAATATTCAAATTTCAAATTTCTCATTTCAAATACATTGCGTTTTGGGGCCCCACTGTCTCAGTTCTGTGATTCTATCAGTGCCTGCTTAGACCTGCTTACAGTTACGGGATATTTGATTTTCTGATTTAAAATGTGGTGAAATGTCATTATAGCTTCCCACTCACTATGAGAACAGTGTGCTCAGGATGTGAATTGAAGGAATATTGCACTGTTCCTGAAAATAATAGCTCTGAAACTCACCTGTTCCATGAATCTTTAGCTGCAGGATTTTCTGGTTTGTGTAATAACAGTGAGTTTAATTTAGACTCCTGTGATCGTCAGGAGGCAGGGCTGATGCTTCTGAGGTGTAAAATAGGCCTAGCACTGGTGCTTTGCACTGACAGATACAGAGTAAATTACGCTCAAAGAACATTGTCTCCTAAATTTTAGCTAAGTAGCTGTTGGGCTAAGGCCTTCCTAAAAGCCTTTTCAAAATTGATTACTATGATTCTAAGTATTCTCGTTATTTTACCTTAATTTTCTGACTGGTAATTTCGCTTGAGGTTCTGATCTGCTGCCATGTATATACATTTCACAAAAAAGAAAAAGGAAGGAAAAAAAAAAAAAGAAATTTCCAGAAATTTGAAGAGATTTCTAACTGGAATATGAGTCAAAGTGTACGAGTCAGAAGTTAACAAGCAATTATTTAAATGTGCATCGCTACTAAAGTAAAGCTGATCGAGAAAATGCTTTTCCTCTGTGTAACACTGGTAGAAAATCTTCGGTGTTTTCTTTTAATACCTTTCACTAGAAAAGCACTGGGGGAAGGTATCTGGAAAATGCCCCCTTTGCCTCATTGCAGAAGGCAAAAACAGAGCATGAAGAGGACTGAAAAAGTAATTTGTGTTTTGTGTGAGGAAATAATGAAAGATTTTGAATATGACAAAAAAACCCAAATTCAGAGCAAACAAAGGCACTTTTTTTCCCCTCCAGTAAGAGCTCATTGACTGAATCGATACTGAAGTTGGTAAATGAGGTTCCAGCATTATTAACTGAGTGATTTTTGTGCAAGCCAGAATGACACACAACTCCCTCTCCAACAGCCACTTGCCCTGGGGGTAGAAGCAATGTAATTTTTCAAACCTTAAGTGCATTTCACATCATTTTTTTCAGTGGGATAACTGAAAAGTTCACTCTTTTCTCCTTGTGACCCAACTGTGTTATTTCAAATGTCTTACTTAGCTATAAACTGTTGCTAACGATGACGTCTGACTTAACTGTGGTTTAATTTTCACACTTGTTTATTCTCCTGTTTTCTCCCAGAAGGTATTGCACTCAATAATGTGCAGTTGATAGCAATTTCCTGACCAGTGAGTGGCTGGTGTCTTGGTGACTGTGGTATTGATAGTGCTTTCTTTTCTGTGAAATAATTGATCAGAATGGCTTAATTTCTACGAATCTTTAGGACTAACCCTGTTGATGATAAATTTAGATTAAAGATGTAAAATATTTCTTCAAATTAAAAAATAGTTCATGCTTTTAGGAACGATGCTCTTGCACGAAGTCCACAAAAAACCCTGTAGAACCTGTTCTAGGTAGTACAGCAGCCTGCTGATAATCTTGCAGCAGCACTTTGGGTTTGAGTGGATAAAGCAGGAAAAGGAGTAAGGATAATACCCATGGAAGCTATTTCTGTGGCTCCTTCTGTTGCAGCATTTGTGCTCCGTGCATAGAGATCTTTGTGCTGGGAACACGCACCCCCCAGAAATGGTTGGTTGCTTAGAACATCTCAGACCACACGGTGCTTGAGGTTTGGTAGGAATTTGGAAGCAAACGTGACAATTTATGGTGAAAATGCTGCAGGAAAGGGCTTTTCTCATGCTGTTTCTCTGTTTGCCAGCTCTGAACGCCATCGCAGCTGATGTTATGTACTGAAGTCGTACGTGTACTCAATGATGTTAAGCCAGCAAACATGGAAACAAGGAAATAGCACGAGAAAGCCCTTTGTCCTGTCTCTGGTTGCCGAAGAAATTTATCGTCTCATCTCCAGAGGGGTTTGGAAGTGACGATGAACTGTTCAAGCTGCCCTACTCAAAGGTATCAAGGGCAAGGATTTTTTAAAAGGAAAAGACAAAGAAATTTTAGTACGTTGTGCTATAGTGTTCTATAACGTAGTTTTGCTAAGAAAAAGAAAGTAATGTGACCCATCCTTCTTCACAGCTGGTGATTATGGTAAATTTATTTTGCTTGTAATCATCTTCTTGTCCCAGATTATTTTTTTTTTTCCTTATTTATTTTAGTTGAAACAATTAGGACTTTTGTTTCTATGAATATATTAAAAGGGAGCAATAAATTTTATTCATATGTTAAAAAGAGAATGTAAAGTTCTTTATACTCCCTGCATTTAAAAGAAACACGAATGAGTTGTTGTCACTTATAGCACCATTATACTTGTTAAGGATTAAGTGTTATTTATATCTATTCCATAATATTTTTAATGATGATATTGCTGCTATGGATCATAAATAGAAATGATCAAGTCACTGCTTTCTCATTTTCTAGGCACAGTAGTAGTAGTGAAAAACTAGTACTTCCTGCTTTCTTATCCACATTTTGTAATAAATGGTCACCTTTAAATAACTGGAAAGCATTCACATAACTTTTAAAAAGAAAATTTAATTTGCATTTTGCTTGCTGAAGTCTAGATAATGTCTATTTAACAGGTGCCAAACATTTAACCTTTTGAAGTGTTTTTATTAAAAAAAAAAAAAAAGTCATAAATCCAGTGGCTTGGTTTTCAGTGTAATAAAATAGGAAATAGTACATGTAATTTTTTCACTGTTAGCCAGCACATGGGAAGGAAAAATGGCCTACTTACTGTTGGGTTTTTTTCCCCAATTATTCTTCTATAAAGTTTTTGGGTTTTTTTGGTTGGTTGACTTTTTGTTTTTGTTTTTGTTTTTTTTTTAATTAGAATTTTTTATTATCATTTGTTATTTAGCACAACTCATTTAAAAAATAAAACTTGAGTATCATAGCTTTGTTTGAAGGTTGGTTGCAAGTTCTTGTATATTGCCTCACATTTTAGGGAGTAATGCTTAATATGTATCATCTATAATATTAGATTTTCATATGCACTGCAAAATCTCTTAGGAAGCAAAGGAGTATAAAGAACCCTGTTTTCTGCACTTATATGAAGACATGTAATATTAGTTTGCTAGAATAAAATGAGATACAGACACTGCTTTTAACTGGGATGTATACGGTATATAGAACTTTCTTTTAAAGAAAAAAAGTTATTAATGATTCATGAATTAGACTACAACATGGAATTCTTACACATTGCTGTATGTTTGATGTAAAGGTATTTATAGGCTTGTACTTAATAATCACGTTGCCTCAGTTCTTGGACTGCAGAATGTCTACCATGGCTGTTGCCTATAGTTTGCTCCACATTTGCTATCTGGCTCTTTTAAAAACAAACGTGTATTTGGCTATTTGATCTGTAAAATAAATTCTATTAATAATGAAGTACGTATTGTAATTCAGCATATTGTATCGCATAATTATAGCTATGACTGTTACGGAGAGTTTTTCACTTCCGACGACGGAGTCGTTTTCTTGGGAAGAAGTTCGTGTCCCTGTGACAGTGTTGCTGTTCCTGTTTATCTCAGCCTTGCAGCATTTACGCCTCGAACTAAAACCCCCCAACACTCCCAGTGGTGGCTGAAACTCAGCCAGTTTCAAATCCATTCCCAGCACAGTGAGGGATTTATCCCAGAGGTGCTGCTCAGTGTCCCACACGCCGCTCCTGCCCGTTGCTGCTGCAGGTGTTTGTGGAGGTGTTTCCTAGGTGGGTGATGGGAAAATTCGGTGAAGTTAGAGTAACAACCCGTGGGCCTCATTCAGAGGGCTTTGTCAGGCAGACAGGATGATTGCACAGACTTTGAGTTCCTGTTTTTACTTTGAGTCTTTGGATTTCTTTTCTAATGAGAATTAGGCTGGATTTCCTTTTTGAGAAAACCCCTATACATAAATTTAATGTTTGATTAAGAGGAGCACCAAATAATTTCAATGCTTACATTGGAACTTTTTCTTTTTTTTTGTTTATTTAAATTAAGGAACACTGAGTGGAGATAATCTGATTTAGTCATCTCAAGTGAACATGTAGTTGCCCTCAGTTTTTTTCTCTGGTGGTGACAAGGCATAGATTGCAGCGGGTTATTTTGATTTTAGGACTGCATACCCTCTAGAAGTGCCTATTTTATTACACTGAGTATGAAGAGAACCTTTGATAAGTACCTTTCTTGTACCAGATGTGCCAGTTATGTTCTTTCAGAGAAAAATATGTTTCATTTCGAGTTCCTTTGCTTTCAACTTAGCTGAAGCTCTAACTTTTCCCTAGTATTGCACTGGTCCTATCGTTCTAGTCTACCAATAAATAATGATAAAAGAATCTAGGGTGATTTTTAAATTGCCAAAAGTTACATGAATGAAATAAAAGGTGCATCACATGGTTTAATTGTTGGTCCAAATTAGTAATCTCCCTCCTCTGGTTCTCTCGTTAGTCAGCCCAGCCAAATATGATAACCTTGCAAATGCACTAAGGGAAAGCCAGAAACCTCTTAAGTGGCTCAGTTTCATGTGTTTTGTCTGTTTCAGTTGTCGTTTTCTTGCATTTAAGTATCACTTTTTAAAAAGTTGTTTTTTCGTAGACTGGTATAAAGCTTGTTCAGAGCTCGTTTCCTCCTGATGGTTGAACGGGTTCATGGAAATCTCATGAAAGCCCGATGTTTATTGACCAAATATGTGAGTGTGCTGGACATCAATTTCTACACTTTTCTGAGATGAAAGCCAGTCAAAAATTTCTATTATTTTTGTTTTAAGTACTTTCTATTATTTTTTGTTTTAATTAGTATCCTGAGTCAAAGCTAGGTATATGTATTTCAAAACTGACTCTGTTTCTCAAATGTTTCCACCTACAGAAATATTTTTCTTTTTCTGACTGCTTAGAAGTCAGAGTGAATTATGAGCAAAAATCACTGAGTTGACCAAATGTTACATCTGAAATTGACACCTCATTATGTTTTCTTTGGAATGCCAATATATTTATCATACTTCAGGCTGCAATTATGACAGTCACCTCAGCATAAACTCCTCCAGGAATTTCTCTGGTGCTCGTTGCCTCGTCCCCAGCGCAGCCAGGCCGTGTCTGTAGGAGAGCCCCGGAGCCTGCCTTGGCTCGGTTCCAGTGCAATGTGAGGCTGAGCAAAAAGAAATCTTTATTTATTGCCAGTTTTAGATTTAAGTGATCCCAAGGCTGCTTGCAGCCCTCCAGCCCAGCAGCCAGGGCTGGCTCTCAGACGAGCTGGTTGCATCCAGCGCCGCGGTGCCAGCGCCCGGAATTCTTACGGGTTTGTGTGTCTGCCAAAGCTCCCTCCCACCCGACCTCAAACAGCCCCGAGAGCGAGCGAGGCACTCCAGGAACTTTGAGGGGTTTAAATCCTTCTGAGTTTAACTGAGTGGGGGACTTCTGAAGGGCAGTAGGGGGCTGTCAGGAACAAAGCTGGTTTGTGATGTAAATAGAATTATATTTTTATCATAAACTGTAATGCTGCAGGGGTTTTTTTTTGTTACACTTTTCTGGTGATTTCCCATTTTACCATAAAGCATATATTTATGGTGTGTCCTGGTCTTACGTATTATTTGTAAAATCTTTTTAACAAATGATTTGAATATATATTTTTGCTTTCATATTGAATTACTGAGCACTGTTCCTTTTATGTCTTATTTATCTATTTCTAAAATAAATTTGGTTTGACGATTATATTTGTATACCTTCTGGAGAAGCACTGTTTTTAAATCCACCTCTGGTCTGTTTGCATAATGCATGCACACCACCAAGCCTCTACAGAGACTGGTATTTTTCACAGTTTAGGAGCCATGATTATTAAATAACTTAACCACATGTAAGCTTTACAAGAAGAAATATGAAGAAATATGCCTCTTTCAAAACCTCATACTCTTTAGCAGCACATTTCTTTTGTCTACAATTTTTTTTCAAAGAAATCTAAGCAGGAATTCCAAGAGTTAACACGTTTTCCAATGATGTTTTCATGCGTGTGTGAGTGTTTATATCTGTCTCTGTATTTATTTTGTTTGCATGTGTATATAAGGGGCAGGAGGCTGTCCATACACATTTATCACACAATCAATTAGCAAAGGTTACAGGCAGAAAATATTGCACAGGCTGGAACTGCAGAGATGTGCCCATCCCAATATCTCTTGCTGGGAAAGATAGCCAGGCTCTAAGGATTTCAATCTGCCACATTATTTGATTTTTGGGGAAGATCTGTCTTCCCTTCCAAGAATGTACTGGGTTCTCAATATGTGAGAAAATGACTCTTGTGGATTTGGAGGTTAGGATACAAATATGAAAAGCGCAGTTTTGGGTTTTGGTGCTATGATTCTTTCACTAAGTTGTTTTACTTGTTCCAATATTGTCTCTCAGTATTCTGAAATACATTTTTTTTCTACTAAATAGACTCATATTCTTAAATTTTGCCACTGAAAATGTAGCAAAAATGTCATTTTTGTATTTTCTCCAAATTGTGAGCTTCTGCTTATTTCGTAAATAGACATATGTAAATCAAATTCAGTTACTTATATGCATAGAGATGGATATTAAGTGTGATATCAGGAATTTTTCAGGGGCACTATTGACTTTTTGCAATCTTTTAAATAGGTTTTATTCATTTGTGTTTTCATTTCAAAGGAAGGTGTTCATTCAAGCTGCAATCACTTATTTCCAATAAAAGCTGAACGATGATATCAGAGGTATGAGGTTTGATTTCTCATTGCTGAACTCCAGCTAAGAATTATGAGCTGAATTTTGGTCTATCGTTCTCAGCGTGGTCCCCGTCCTTTCCTAAGAGAAGTTCCATGGCTGCTGGATGGATGAAGTGCCCTCTGCTCCTCTTCTCTCTTTCCATCTGTGCTGTGATCTGAAATTCTCCAATCATAGGTTTTCCCACACGAAAATACTTTTCCTAGGTCTGGATCCAAACCATCTGTGTGCTGATAGTCTTTCTCTCCCTCTATTGTATGAAAAAGAAACCGACAGGGGACAAATTCTGGTCTTTTCCAGACTCTTGGGGACGTGTGTTTCAGACAAGCAAACGAACTTCAAAGAGGTGACCGGGATTTGGAAAGTCCTTTCCTTTGAATGTTTAGGGTATTTGAGTAATTGGAAATTACTCAAAATTTTGTGGCTGACAAGCAAACTTGCCAGTGTCTGCACGGACAAGGTCATGGCCACGTGCAGGACTTAGGGGGAGTTGGGCTGGAAAGGGAAGAGGAAGATCTCTTCGGTCTATAATTATTATTGTAGTGAGAAACTGAATCAAAGTCTTCAGTGCCACATCAGAGATCTTTGCAGATGCAGCTTCGAGTCACACTGTGACATATTTTAATTGTATTAACGATGATCTATTATCAATGAAAGCAGCAGAATTCTGCTGCTGGTTTGAGTGGTTTGTGAACAAGTGGATGTGTGTTCAAGTCTGAGTTGAAAAGTGATTCAGATCAGGTTTATTGGGATTGAAAAGTAAGGTGTCTTTATTGTATTGTTGACTGATTTTTGTAGATTGCTAAAAATTGTGTTTCCCTCCCTTTGAAAAAGAATGTGTTTGGAGCTGGAAGTGAAGAAGAAAATAACTCAGACTTTGAAAAATATATGGTACAGTTGTCTTTGCTATTTAACTAGGAGAAACTGTTTCAATTCCTAAAGATGGTACAAAAATATTTACTTTTTGTTTTTTTTTTTTTAATTTTTAGGGTTACCTGGGGTAAAATTACAGTTTTTATATAACAGTAAACTGACTTCTAGCTTTGTTGCATTTTATTTCTTGAAATACATTAAAATAAACTTAAAAGCAAGTGCTTTTGCTTGCCAGTACCCAGTTATTATAACTACCTAAACACATAGGTACAGATATTTAAAATTCTACACTATGAAAGCCTAAGTATTTTCTACCTTCTGTCTTCTCTTTTCCAAAGTCTCTGTTTTTGGAGGTGTTTAATGTGAAACTATCCATAGACAACACACCAAGGAATCAAACTGAAGGTGGAAAAGGGCTTTTCTGTTTAAATAAGTCTTTTTGTAAACAAAACTTCAAGAGGGGAGGAAAACATTGGATTATGTTCTCAAGCTTAGCAGAAGGGAAGCAACAACTTCTCCGGCCTGCTGAGATTTTGATTGCTATTGATTTCAAAGTTAGAAGCCCAAACAACTGCAATTTATACGAGAAGTGCTTCTCCCAGCTCGTGTTGAGCTGAGGACTCAGCGAGAGCTCCAGCTAAGAGCTGCTGCCACTTGGAAAGGTGTGTGAGGTATTGTCATCAGCAGCAGTGATCAGCACTGTTGTATTCACTGCTCACAGTCCGTGCTGACTCACCTTGATCTCTAATATTTTCTACACCTGAGTGGGAACAAGGGATTTACCAAAAGTCCTGTGAGAAAATCTTGTTTTTCCCTCCTTCAAATAGCAGCAAGCTACTCTATCCAAATGCAGATCTCTAACGCTTCTCAGAAGTGCCTCATTAGACACACTGAATGTTTACCTTTTTAATTCTTATTTTATACAGTTTATACATGGGTCTAGATATAGGTACAAATGAAAAGATAAAGTAATTTTCTAAAACTTTTCTTGCTTTCTTTATAAGCCAGTGTTCAAAGACATTTCCTGCTGTTTGGAAGCATGAGGCTGAATGGATTTTTCAACGGCCTGAAGTAGATTTTTAATCTAGCAGAATGACATTGTGACTAATTTAAAAAACATGGATAAACAGATTGGTGTTTGCTTACACATGAGGCAATCATCAAACCTACTGATTTTGCAAATGAGAGGCTGGAGGATTTGGTGAATGCATTTTAAGAAACTCATATGGCCAAAGCTGGAAACCAGTCCCCACTAAATGATCTTTCCTGATTCATTCCCATTCTTCATCATTCATTCTCCATTTCTTCATCAGGTTTATTGTAAGACCACTTCTGAGCATTATCACTTTGGCCAGCTTTTAACCCAAGTTATTTAATATCCTGTCCATCAAATATTGTCTTTGTTCTTCCGTGTTGGAAAATACTGCACGTGTGGTCTAACACTGTGAGATTTTTGGGTTTTTGTCTTTAATGGGTGGTGTAAGATTTTCTTATTGCTATGTTTTCCTGTCTTTATATGAATATATTGAAACAACGGTGGGGGAGTTGTGTAAGAATCCAGACATTTGTAAGATCTCGCACGTGGTGTTGTGTCAATCTGACATTTGACAGCAGCCCTGTGATAATAACCAAAGTAATTAGTACCACTTGTATAAACCTTGGACAATACTTGATAACCATTCAGGGTGCACTGGTGGATCACACAATATAGATCTATTCCTTACATCAGAATCCTTAAAGATTGCAGATCGTGGAATCACAAAATGATTCATGTTCCGAGGGCTCTGTGAAAGTCACCTACTCCAACCATGGGACTCAAACCCAGGATCTTTCAGATCAGTTTTCTCTGGGCCTTGTTCAGTTGACTTCTAATATTTTAGGATCCTCAAGAATATATAGGTGTTTGCGTGGAAATCAGAATCTTAATATTCTTTATGAGTCCACTACCCACATGTATAAATATCCAACAAATTCAAATTATTTATAGCTGTAAATGGTTTAAATATATGTATTTGTATGCATTTTCAGGGTGAACCCCCAAGTACACAGTTTGCTGCTCATTTGTATGGCTCATCAACTTTTGTGTTCATCTTTATTTTATAAATATGTTGTGAGTTTTTATTTGAATTTCCTCTAGTTGTAGTGAAAGCACTGAGAAGTTGACACAGTCTTGATTGTTTTACTCACAATGAGTGCATCAAACCTCTTCAGCAACTTATCACGAAGACTGGATATTAAAAGCAGACAGGAATGACAGAATAACTCTGTCCGGAACAATTAAACCAAGAAAATGTAATTGGAGGCAAAAAAAAAAGTCTTTTGATGCTTCCTGTATACAAGATATACAATTATCTGCTTTCAGCTCCCAAGCATGATTTATTGGTTACAGTAGTTTGGCTTTGAAACGCTGAGCATGGCTCAGCCAGCGTGTGCTCAGCTGTGCGAGGGCTCCGACGTCTGTCCTGACCCTCCTCGCACAGGCTGTCTTCGAGGAATTAGGAAATGGCAGCACGAGCTCTGCAACGGATATGAGACAACCAGAGTTAGGAGAGGGGGGTTGGAAGAGGAGATTCCATTATTTCATTGCCCCTTTTTGACACATTAACTCCTCGAACTGTTTGTTTTTATTATTCCAGATGGGAGCAAGATGAATTTAAATGAATAAAATGGAATAGAACAAATCAAGCGCTTGGCTGCTGTTCAAGAGCTGCTAAGGCTGAGCTTTATTAAATTCACATGAGGATATGATAACTGTGGAATTTCCCACAATGAACTGCACTAATCTCACTCGTGAAGAACGTAATTTTTCTCGAGATAGATGAGAGAATCTGAAATTTTGGCATGAAAAAAAACAAAGCCCCTTTGGAGCTTTATTTTCTGAGGGCATTCACTACTTGAGTGAAATCCATCCATGTCCCACAATGAGAATCTTCATGCACAATCCGTTTTTACACATCAAAAGTTCCAAGGGTTTGTTCTTTCTCCGTGGCAAAGTGGAGAATACTTCAAAGTAAGCGACTGTGTTCTGGGTTAAAACTCTTCCCCGTGTCATCTAAAGTCCCTTTAGGAATAAGCATATTTATATTTTAAAAGAGGGCAAAAGCATTAAAATTTAAAATTATATTAGATACATTTAATTAATATTTAAATAGGAAAAATTTAAAGCAGAGCAAACCAAATATTTTTAGTGATTATTTGCAGGATATAATTCACATTGATGCCTTTTCTTTTTTTGTGACTGTAGACTGTTTTTGTGCTTCTGCAGTTGAATAACTTTTTATAAGTCAATGTTTTTCAGACATTTCCTGTTACTTAATGAAATTAGCATTCTTTTAATATGCTATTTATCCTTGTCTCTTTGTATTGAAACTCCAAAATTACTGTTCAAAACTTCTGATGAAATAATATTATTTTTTTCCCCAGCAAAACTCCAAAAGTAGAATTCCTGGCAATATTCTCATGATATAATTTGTTACATTCTGTATTTCAATGTGGTATAAAACTGCATTCATAAACTATTTCACTGCATCTAAAATGCTAAAAAGAAAAAGAAAATGCTAAAACTCAGAGTTAGATGACTGAGCACCCAAATTTATTGAGGACCTTTTCTTTAACAAAAAAAAAACAACCAACCAACCAACCAAACAAACAAAAAAATCAAAATACTATGGGAAATTTTTATAAGAACTGATGAGTTATTACCTCCCAAAACTCATGTATAAGTAGAGTGGACATCACATGGAAATAAAATTAAAACCAGTAGAAGGCAACGGCTGTTTTGGTGAAATCTCGTGTGTTTGGTTGGGTAATGTCAAACGTCAGTTTTCTTTTGCGGGGCTGAATAACTCGTTGAGCGTTGTCTCCTTTGAAAATGAGTGAGAGGCACAACCTGTCTGCTTGCTAAACTGCAGGAATTCATCCGAGCCTCAAATGTGGAACTCACCTGGGCTCCACCTGCACTCATTCCTGCCAACAACAGTCCAACGCTCTGCACCAGAGCTAATGGGCAGACAAAGCCTGACATGTGTCATAACAGATAGAGACCCTTGTCTCCTCGGGAAACCAGCCCAAATAAAAGCTCAGATTTAATCAGAACTGGTTTGCCTCTCCCTGTGTCAATCAAACCTTTTATATTGACAATCTGAGGAGGACGGGGTTGAGAACACAAAGTCTACTTTTGTATTATTAAGGTGAAAAGATTCTGCTGGGGTTTGATAACACTGGAGATGCAGAGGCTGTTACAGAAACATAATGAATATCAAATATATCTGCAAAAAGGACTTTTTATCAAGATAAAATCCTGATGAAAAATGCCACTTATTCTTTATTTTCCACCAGACAGGTTTAAAGACTGCAAGTCAAGAACGTAGATCTGTATTTAATGGAAATATTTAGTTTAGAACACTCTGTGCTGAAATATGAACCTTGAATTCAGTTGCTTCTCATCTGATCTTAAAAAAAAAAGAAAAAAGACTCATTTCTTTCATATTCAAATACAGAATACTCTATTAATAAATTAGAACTTACCAGTGGATGCCACAACCTTATGGGTAAATCTGGGTAACTTGTCATTCCAAATGAATTCTGTAGCATTTGGACTCATTTCAGTGGAACTAATTTTCTTTATTGTTTGTTTTTAAATTATTTCCAGAAGAGAAAGTATCTGACTAGTCACTTTTAATTTATACATCTCAGAAGTACTGGGTTCCATGAGAGACAAAATCAGATTTGGTACAATGAAGCAAAAGTTGGCATATGCTAATTTTATATGATGGGTCAATGACTGGGATTTTTGGTTTTGTTTTTTTCTTTTTTAAGGTAGGATGGGCTTATTAGCCTGCCGTTAATTTTTTAATTGCTTTCTGTTTAGGGTGTTATTCAGGAAGGAGAATGAGGAGCTGGGACAGGATGTTCCACTTCTGATCAAAAAAATGTTCTGTGATGGGAATTCTCAAGTGAATGTGTCGTAATCCTCCTCAGGGATTGTGGAAGATTGGCTGACGCTGCTTGTGTTCCATGACTTGAGTGTGGTTGTAAGCTTTGTATGGATTTTCTTTTTTGTAATTGTTTTTCCTTTAGCCATACCGTGGCCTGAGATTGGAAGAAAAAGATAAAAGGTCAGAAAGGCTTAATAGCAATTTTGTTTTTGAAAGGGAGAGGCTGGTTGATCCAGCTTAAATCTTTACAGCTGGATCAACCGATAACTTGAATTACAGAGACAAAACCTTATGGGTCAGCACGACTCCAGGAGAGTGAGAAGGAAAGGTGAATCCATAGGACATATGGTCATAATATTTGGAGAGGATATCCAAAAGCAGATAGGTGGGAATGGAAAACCCCTTCTTTACTATGTAAGTGACAGAGAAAATAAAAGAAAACTGGATTTTGTCGCCCTGCTGTTTGGTGTGGGGTTGAGGATGATTGGGGTTTTCTTAATGAGAGGCAGAACTGCACTGGCTGTACCCCAGGGGGTTTAGGGAGGTATCCAGGTGTGGTCTCACCAAAGCAATGGTCAGACCAACATTTTGTACCTATTTTGGTAGGAGGAGTGCTGAGGCGACTTGTTACTATCTTTGGGTTACTTTTATTGTCTTCTGCACATTTAGAGCAGAGCGGCTGCCAGAGGGGTCGGGGAAGGTGTTTATCAGGCCTGGAAATCTCCTGTCAGAGCACTGAAGCTCGGGGACAGAGAATCAGCAGAGCACCTCCAGCCCTGCCGTTCACTTGGGGTGATGTAACACTGGACGTGGAAGACAGACATTCAGAGTGATTTCTTCCAAGTGATGATAGTTTCCGTTTAGAATGACTGTAAAGGTGACAGAGAGATTTTTTTCTTTATGAAAGACTTGGGTTGGAATTAATTTCTTCTGTAGGAGGCGAAGGCAGAGAGCCACACAGAGAGAATCTCTGCTGTAGCTGTCTCAGGCTGACACAGGCTGCAGTGAGTCACTCCTCTAGGTACTGTAGGAGGTAGCTCTGTGAACACTTGGCTTTTAGATAGCTAAGGCTGAGTAAGATGGTTTCTGAAATCTAATACAAGAATAATTTTCAAAACTAGGCCTCACCAAGCTGAGAACATTTTGAAGCTGTGACCTTCAGTCCTATAGGCAGATTGCTCTCGGTTAGAAAGAGTCGAGGCAATTAAAAGACAGATAACACAGAGAGGAGTTTTCAAAGTAAGTAGAAGTATTGTGCTCAGATATTTTCACCTCCATTGACTCTAATGTTAGGGTGCTTATTCCACTGTATGTTGTTCAAAGTTGCTTGAAATATTAGTAAATTTTACTGTGTAGAGAGAGATTAAATCCTCTGGTATTCCCTTTATTTCTCTAGAATAAACAATTGATATGCTGTGTTACAATGATCGTATTTCTTACCATTAATTTCTCCTCATTACATCCTTTTTGTAAATGTATTTTCCCCAGTTTGATTCACCTGCTTTCCTCTTTGCCAGAAGCTGACAAAGACCCAAGTGCATTCATTCTGCTTGTTAATTTGGCACATCAGTTATAACCAGCACAAACAGAACGAGGAAAGGAGCGGGGGTTTGGAGAGCTTTAGTGAGGAGGCACATGCCTCAGACAAACTGCAGCGGATGCTGGTTCATTCCAGCTGCCTGAAAACCACGATTCAGGAGAAAGTGAGGAATGTTTTCTTCAGGCAGTGGATGGTGTAAGCACTTTATTTATTTTTTTTTTTGCAAAGTTCACCGGTGTCGACGTGCCTGGCTGCGTTTGCTTTGACAGCACCCAACCTTTGGAGGAAATGCCCCCCGCTCTGTGCTGTGCTGGCACCCCTGGCAGTGGCCGGGGCTCTGTCAGGGACACCTGGGTCAGTCCCTGTGGCAACACATCCTCACCAAAGTTCATGTCATGGGGCAGGAGGCAGAGGCAGTGTCACCCTGAGCCGTGTCCCTGCTCTCTGACCCATCACTTGCAGCAAAACATTTTGGGAGAAGCAGTCCACAGAAAACTTGGTTTTTTGATATTTTGCTACAAAAGCGTTACAAAACGCTTGATATTTTGCCGTATAAGTACTACTACAATGCCTAAATTGAGCTAGTGGTTTTAAAGATTTCCTGATCCTCTTGGATTAGGCCACCAGGGCTGCTTTTGGAAAAAAAAAAGCTAGACTAAGAATGATAATTTTTCAGTATAATAATTCTGAAATGGGTTATAAATGGAAAATATTATGTTCAGTTGCCTATTTCCTCTTCCCTGAAACTTTTGGAAGACTGAGCAGCACAGCTGCATCTTTATGCACAAGTGTAGGAGCAGAAGTTGGAAGTAGGGTGATGGAAAGATGGGAAGTGGGCACTTTGAGGGGGAGGATTTTATCCAAATTAAATCTAGAAACTCCTGAAATGTCACAGAAATATTCGAAGCAGAAGAAACTTGTTTCTTTGCATAACTTTTGGTGAAGTCCAGGAATTTTGTCGTGTATTGGGCAGTTTTTTGATGTATTCTTCCTTTGGAAGGAGTATTTGAGGAAGAAGAGAGCCTTATGATGTGGGAAAACTGAAATTAAACTCCACTGTAATACAATTCTGCCTTTTTTCCCCCAGTAGTTTATTGGTCCTTGCTGTTGCTGGAGACAGACATCCCAAATCTCATCAACTGCTATCCCATGTGATATTAATTAATAATGTGTCAAAGCCTAACTAGACACTCGAGCTACATTTTCAGCAGAAGCAGAGCTCCTGTCTTGTCAGAGTTTGTGTTTTAGGGTGGTGAGGCAAAGCTGTTTTTACCCTGTGACAACAATTTCAGACCGGAGAGGTTTCAAACCTGAACCTTCCTGAGTAGTCCTGATACTCACATGCAAGACTGAAGGAGTAGAGAAAACCCAACCTCAACATAAACTATGTTTTAATCTAGTTTCTATTAAGATAATTTGACCAAAAAAATTACTTTTGATGGCTTCATGTTGGTAAACCGTAAAAAAAGATTTTCTATTATTGCTGTTTCTTATTTGGCTGATTTCTTCAAGGCTACATCTTGAAGCTATTTTAATGGAAAACCAAAGTTACAGTTATTATCCGATGCTTTATCTAATTTTCTTTCTTCTAGTTTGGAGAAACAGCATGCTGTTACTGTAGGAAAAAAAAGAGCAAGATAAAAGTATAATGAAGAAGTAGAATGATTTTCTATAAAGACCTCTCTGCAATACTGTACAGCGTATTGCATTTTATTTATTCACAGCTTTGCACTCGAAGAAAACTACAAGGAGATGAAACTTCAAGAGGAAAAGCCCTGTGAAATGAGAACAAACAATATCAGAGCATAAGGTGTCTTGCTAACCTTTAAAAATGCAATTCAGTCCCACACAATTTTCCTCAATCAGAAGCAAATCTGCAGCTCTTTAGCAGCAAACCAATCAGTTGGGTTCTCGCTCACTTTGATGTGTGAGTTGAAATTTAATACAGAAAAGGAAAGACCTTTTGGGAAATCATATTAATGGAGGTTCATTTTCATTATGTCCAGTTTTCTCTCATTATTGGATACTTGTGGGGATAGGTCTCTTCCCTGGAGTGCCCTTCTCTAGATTATTGTGTTGTGTGTGTGCTTCTTCCCAGCCTAGAAATCAGTGTGATATTCTGCTGCTGCTTTCTCCCATCTTACCTTGCTGCATTTATTTTAGCTGTGAAATTTCATAGGTTAAAATTTTAGAATCGTTTGTCCCTCACTGCGCTTTGACACATTTTATTTTTCTGTTCAGTGGCAAAGAGGTTGCTATTGCTTTCTAGGATAGGATTCATTTGGAGCTTGATATGCAACCAAGGATCTTTGCATGATCTCAAGTGCTGAACAACAACCAAAAAGTGAAGTATTTTAGTAAATTGCTGGAGTTAATGACCCTTATAATGATCGAGGGTCATTATCTGCTTTTAGCTCACTCTATTACCTACTTCTACTGACTCAAAGCACTGGAACTTGATTATCATAGTGAACGAGTGCTCGTGTTTTACAGTGGAATCAGAGGCAACTGCACTTGCTCAGGAGCTGAAGCTGCTGAGTGCCACTGGGAGAGTGTGAGGTCATTCCTGTTTTCCCAAAATTCTTCTGTACACGCCTAAGATGGGCTTTTCAAACTGCACAGACAAGCTCTGCTTTCAGTGCTGAAGCTAACCACAGACTCCTGGGGAAGCGCAGTGAGGTCAGTGCACAAAGCTCTCCAGAACTCCATTCATCTGGTTTTCATTCCAGGCTGTCATTAAGAAGGCAGCCAATATGAAACAGGGAGTTTTACTGTGAGTGCACGTGTCATTGAAACGGCTGGAGTTACAGATAACTCCATTACTGTCACTCTTTTATCTAATGCCATATTGATTTATTTTCAAATTACTTAATTTTTCAGTGTTCTGTGCAGGTTAGGGATCCGTCTTTTCAGCCACATGCCAAACTGGTATGGACTGCACTGAGAATTATACCTTTTATGACATTATATCAAATCAGGTAATTCTGTGTGTCTGTATAATGAAGTGTTGCATTAAGCTAAACTGAGCATTATGTCAAATTAAACTGCAGTTTAATTCTCAAATTTGAAGCAGAAGTTACTTTGGGTTTGAGCAATCAGAGAGGTGTGTGTGTACACATGTTTATTTCGCTAGCTGCCTACAGATGTCTACAGAAGAAGAAATGTTTAAATATTTAGGACTGATGAAGGCCTGTGTTTAGAGGCATTAAAATCGAGCCTTCTCTTTGCTGATCCACTGCTACTCACATCTGTTCACTGGGGGTTCTTTCACCAGGTTAAGCTAGGACTGGGTGGATCTAAGTTGAAACAAGACCACCCCTGTTGATAGGACAGTGGTTTGATCAAAGCAAGGCCTAATGGATCAGTTGCCTTGCTAATTGGAGAGGGAAGGAACTGTCAGCTCAGGAATGATGATCTGGACACTCTTTTCAGGAGAGGGAGATTACTGTGAGGCAGTGGAAGGGAAGGAGAAGTCTTCCATTCCAGCAGGAGAAGTTATAATGTGCAGATCTTTGAGCGATAAAGACACGTGATTGATGTGTTGCTGAACTCTGCTGGTCACCCTCACCAGTCATCCCGAGAAAGGGCAGATGGGAGCTAATGAAGATTTTGTGGGAAATCTTCAATTCAAGCGAAATGAAATGTTGCTCAAGCAATCAGAAGGAGCAGGGACTCACTCGAGACAGTGCCTGTTATACATACTGGAAAAATGGGAAATCAAGATTTAGATTCAGTGAATTAGGAGAGAGCTGTGGTATGATGATTCTTGATCTGTATTTGAAGAGAGCTCCTGTGTTGCCTTCCTGAAGAAGTTGCTTCACACAAACTTTTACTGATCAGCTGTTCTGTTTATATGCAACTTTGTAGATAAACATAGAAAAACATTCACTTGTAGCACAATTTGTTGAGTCTCATCCCAAAATTCACTGGGGAAAAAAAAAAAAATTATGGAGAAAGTTAACCAGCTTATTCACAATAGAACCTAATGAGAGTTTGTTTGGAATCCCTACACTCAGATAAATACAGTCATAGATTTTTGTATTTCAGAGGACATAGGAACTCACCATTTGGAAATCATCTGTATTATTTTGACTACGTCTAGAGCAAAAGATGGAGCTTAGTGTCTTCAGTCTCTTTTAGCTACGTTCTCATAACAAGGACATGACAAGCTTTTTGCAAAAAATTCAGAGTAATTTCTATTGTGAATTATTGACCACTTGTTCCACGTATTAGGGACTATTAACCTTGTTATCCATTATTTAAAGGAACTATATCACTTCAAAAAACTGAGTATTCTTAGGTGGCCTGCAAAAAGATTTTATTAAGTTGAAACAATTTTCTTTAATTATCCTTCAACGATTCACAGTCTAAGAACAATTGCCCTTTTAGCAAAATGAATATAATGAACCACTCCAGAGAACTCAGAGTTTGTGCTGTGTAGGAATCTCTGTGTGTTGGTATTAAGCAGTAGGAGAATTTTCACAGCAGATGGGACCCTTAAATCAGAGGGGAACCAGGAACAGAGCCCAGAAAGGATCTGAGGCTGGATTAGGGGTGTAGTGATTCACCCTCAAGAGAAGCTTCTCAGCTGTGCAGTGTCAGTGATGCTCCATTAGGAGGACTGCACTGAAGATCTCTGTTCTGGTTTGACTTGGAAGAAGGAATGGCAGCTGGAGAAGGGATAAGATATCCTTGTGTAGGATGTTTCCTACAGATGTTCAAAACAGACTTTGTCTCCCTGGGAAGAAAAGTTTATAAGTTATTTGTTTTATAATGGCATTTTGCACCAGGCAGAGGCAGCTGGAGCCTCTTTGGTGAACAGAGTGGGGAAAAAAACCCTCCATATGACTAGGAAAGTAAGGATGAGGTTTAATTTTAAGTTTTGAAGAATCTATGATAAATTATATTTAAAAAAAAAAAAGGGACAGAATTCTGAGATCTCATAATCATAAGTCATACTGAAATCCAACTGAATATTTCAATTAAAATTCCCCCACAGTTTTTTAGGCTTGGTATTTCTTGAATTAGCATTTAGAATGAAATAGCAACCAAAAAAGAACAGAATCTGAATCTGTTTGCCTTCCTGTTCTCGAAAGATTTCATACTCTTACAGATAGTAGAAATGCCTGTGAAGCAGTAACTTGGCCACTCGACTCTGAACGATGCCACATAAAAGTCTAATTCTTCATTCAGAAAAGTCCATCACTTTCATTTCCAGTCTCACTTGCACATATTGTCAGATAGTGTCTGTCCTATTTTCATAATTAAGATAAATCTATAGGGTTCACTCTCCCTGAGTGATGCTCTCTAAGTTCTGGTTCTCTCTACCTGCTTATAAAATAAAGATGATGAATAGGTTCCATCCATGTATTTATAAGATGTGCACCGTGGCAACCGGATAGATTTATCTTTGTCTTTGTTTTTATTTCATGAGGTTCATCCTCTCCTGTTCTGGGAGCATCAGTGCAATTCAGGTTGAGGTTTTAAAATCTAGGAGAACTGTAGCTATGAGGAGAATTAAAAACCTTAATTAAAAGTAGGGGTACAAAATCCCTTTTTTTGGGTATTTATGTACAAATAGTCACACAAAATCAAGATTATCAGGTTAGATGCTTTAAAAAATGGGAATGACACGGCCACCCGTAGGAGTGATAGAGAAGGTAAATTAGGGAAAAGCTTTTGTTTATAGAAATAAAGCACATTTTCAGTAAAACATGTAGTGTATTATGTTGCTTACACAGAATAAATTTTCTTACCTGTAAGCATTGACATAACAGGACTGAGTTATAGACTGTAGCATGGCACAATTATATGTATTTCTACCACTTTTTAGAACAGTGGAACTGCACTCTGAATTTAATTTAACTGCAAAATTCCTCCCTCAGCACAACTACACTGCCTCAGTCTCTCTCAGACTATTTAATGCTTCATTCTTGTCGGAAGAATTTCCTTAAGAACATAATGCCTCAGCATAGTCTACATTTAAAACTTCCTTTAAATGCACATCAAAAAAAATAAAATTAGGTTTTCTTGTATTTTCCCAAGAATGGATTGCAGAAATCACCTTGGCTTACCCTGCATTCCTTCCTCAGGCTAAGTTCCCATGGAAGTGTGACTTTGATGGAAGCCGTGAATAAAGAGTGCTGAACAGGACCCATTGTGATTAGACGTGTTCTGAAAAAGCTTTAGGGATGATGAACTGCACAGTTGCAGTGCCGCTATTTTATTTTATATTTAAGAAAGACTGACGACATTTGGGATCTTCTGAAAGAGCAAAATGGATAATAAGAAGTATGTTCTTTCAGTTTCCATGAAGGCGCTTTCTTGTCATCTTCTGTCATGCTCCAAAAAGTGCAAAATATTTTGTAAGAAACGAAACAAAAACTTCTACAAGGAGCAGCTTTTTTGTCAGTGTAATGTAAGATGAAGTCTTGTGAGAATTCACAGGATATACAGTGGTTTAAAGATTAAAAAGCCAGCAACATTACAGACAAGGGAAAGGTCAGATGGGGCCATCAGACATTGAATAATTCAGTGTTTTGCTGTGTGTGTCACCTGCAGAGCTCACACAGTTAAACAAAGTGCACAGTTGTGGCTTGCTGAACCACGGTAATAGCCCACATTATGAAAGGCCAATATTAATAATAATTAACAAGCACCACTCAGAGCTTAGGGCTCTCGTGAAGGGTTCAGCTGGTAGAAGGGAGAATGAGCTCCGTGGTTGGTTTCCCAGTCAGCAGCCCAGCCTGAGCTGTGCATCCTGCACCGGGTCAGGCTGGAAACCCAAACCAGACAACGCTTTTATTGTCCTTTGTATGATAATTGGAGCAGGAGACCGAGAACAATAATTAGCAGTTGGGAGTGAGACTGGGCACTAGGCAGCCCTGGGTGAGTCGACAGGAGTGACAATGAGTCTCTCTGGGAATCGCATCCAGGGTGTCACTGCTGGCTGCGGCACAAAGGAGCCCCGCAAGGAGCCTGATAGGACATAAAAAGCTTGCAATTAGGAAATACAAAAGAGAAAATTACTTTGAAACTCAGTAGGGGTGCACGGCAATGCAGTGCTCAGAAGCAGATGAAAATTACCTCGGTCAGAGTGGAGCGTCCAAGTTCCACGCGGCACTGGGGATAATGAGAGCTCTGCCAGCCAATCTGTCCGTGCAAACCCCGCCACTTAACGTGTCACAGCTGCCAAGGACGGTTTGAGTCCTCTGATGACAGCGCTGAACCCATGTCACTTAGAGGCAATCAACAAATTAAGTTTGAAATCTCCGAAAGATTATCTCAATTTGAAGACGGCGCTGGAATCAATAGGCTTCTGGATCTTCTAGGAAAAGAGGGATGCAGGTTGATTCAAGTTTACAAGCTTTAGACAATGGGCTGTTGAAGCAATTACAGTCACACGCCAGGCTGCTTGGAAATCAATATCTGCAAATGTGAGATATTTGCATTTATTTTATTTTTTTTTTTTGGCACAAGCCTATTTGAAATAAACTAATCATTTTCCCTCTCCAGGCTTTGAGTTACTGCTGTTTAAAATCCACTTTATATTCTGCATTCGGGATTCTTAGAATCAAGTAATAATATTACAAATAGTCGGGGAAAAAAAAATGAATGCCAGACCTTGTTTAAAATTACCGTCATGCACACCGTTAGAAAGAACCTGAATGTTCTGTGAAATGAACTTGATTTACTGTCACTTGTCTCTCCTTTGCTTTCAGGTAGACTTGAAGCGCATCAGTGCTGCAATGCCAGCTTTTTGTAGATTTACTTTGCCACCCTTTCAGCAATCTTGATGGACTGTTTTGATTCTTTTAGTCCTTTCTCTGAGTAATTTTAAAGAAACACTAATTAAAGCTTTTCCATTGAATAATACATGTGCTTCACCCTCCAAAGTTTAGCTTAAGGGACTCACATTGACAAAAATACATGATATCCCTTTCACTTAATTTCATTAGTGGGACTTCTTTGACTTTTTGGGAACATACAGATTTTTCTCCAGAGCGTGTTAGAGCACAGAACGATTAGCAGAGCATTAGGAGTAACCACAGCCCAGGAGTGCTGTCAGTTAGCCCTATGGCACTGCGTGAGTTCCAGGGCAATTTGTAGATGTTCTGTTCAATGGTGTATAAAATAGGGATGCACTGCATTGTACTTGAGGCATTTTCTCTAGAACTGCAGCCAAGTCTGATACACTGAATAACCCAGACTTCTATTTCCCCAATTTACCAAGCAATATATTTTATGCACTGTGTTGATAACAGAAGTCCACTTAAAATCGATATTTTCTTTTGGTGTGCAAACCTAGGAAAGGTGGTGTTTATGCTGCTAAAAATCAAAAGGAGTTCTCTTGAAATCAAGAGGGGTTTATTGGTGTAAAAATATGTTAAGGAAGGGAAGAATCATGAGAGGGGTGAGTGGAAGAGCATTGGTATTCTGCTGTGAGGAGAAGCTTCCTGCAATAATGAGTGCATAGCAGAGGCCAAACAGAAAGCAATACATTTGGGTTCAACATCACATTCCCCTTCTGTGGGCTCAGAGCACATGGGAACAGAAGGAAATACGAGCAGTGATTTCAAATATTTCTTGTTAACCTTTTATTTCTTTACTGCTTTCTCTCCCTTTCTGTCAGTTATCAGTGATCATCATTTTAAAACCACTTGTAGTTCTGGGAATAGTTCATACTCCTTTGTTGAAGCATTTATGATTGCCAGTTATACTTTTCAGGCTATCATTTTATTTAATGTGAGCCAGTCTCATTCTCTTTCAGGCTACTAGATGCATTTTTCTTTTTCATCAGCCAGTCGAGTTGCATGGCTGTGCTGTATGTGTGAAGTTCTGAACTAGTGTTCTGAATTAAATTGCACTTATTCTCATTTTAGGACAGCTTCTGCTCAACCATGGTGGAGCATGTCTATTCATATGCAGGCAGTTTGCAAACACTGATAGAAATTGATAGATATGTGCTATTTTTAATATAATTATTTTTTTTCAAAGTGCCAGATCTAATAAAGGGAGCAAATGCAAAAATCATCTGGGCTACCAGTTTCAATGTTTGTTCTATAAAGATTCACATTACATGAACTAACAATAATGCAGGTTCTGTTTAAACAGCAAGGATCTGTCCTGGTAAATAAGTTTTCAGTCTAAAATGTTAATAAAAAGTAGTTGGTAAACTAAGATGCAAAACTGAGTGAAATTCTGCCACCGCTGATCTACTTCTCTTTACTAAATATCTGCAGTTACAACTGCTGTTTTACAGATTTGAAAATACAACTTCAAAACCTTTGCAGTCAAGTCTTCCCTCACTGGGTCACCCACTCCTCCTCCTCCTGGTTCTCTGATCATTTCCGTGTTTTGTTATCCAACAAAATTTCATCTCCTCTTCTATCCTCTGCTACCCCTTCAGTCCATTTCCATCACTGTCCCATCCCTATTTCCTTTTCTGTCTCCCCCTAGATAAAATACCTGAATATGATGAGTTTAAAGGCCATCACGATGCTGGTGGTTCACAGTTCCACATCCTGCCTCTCCATCACTTATCTCCTGTAGACAGAGAACTGAAATGCAGCAGTCAGAATTATCCTGCTGATGCTATCCTTTTTTTTCAAGCCCTGACTGCTTTAAGCTTTCTCTGCGTTGCATCCAAGTTCTCAGACTTTGGGGATGGGACGCCACAAAGAGTGGAGCACAAACCCAAGCAAAGCTGATGCTTTGCCTCTAAATTAAGCCAAGTCTTGCACACGTAGCAGTACAGGCTGCTGGAGAGGTGGGGTTTTCAGATCAATGCAATAAGGCAGCAGCAGAACTCGTGGGTTTTTTTGGTTTCCTTTTTTTTTGTATTTTAGGCTTGCACACACAGTTTAAAGACCAGGCTACCTGTGCTCTGTGGTTGTCACCTGAGGAGTTGAGTGTGTGTGACCCTACACACCAGCCAGTCCGTGTTTCACAGCAGCTTCCATCATTCCTCACCTTCCTTCCCAGATGAGAAATTTCCCCGACAGGAGGATTTTGTTTTCACCAACACTCTTTAGGGTACAGCTTGCTGCTAGCATAACTAATGGCTTCATTAACACAGTTTAGCCACACGGGCAACCTTGGCTTTGTCATTGCTTTTGTTATGCCCCGAGGGAGGTTTCTCTCCAGGTTGTGTGCTCTGTTTACCCACAGGTGTCCATCTGCACTTTGTTTCTGTGGCTTCAGGTCTCATCTTGTGGCAGCATCTTTAAGGCATCTGCTGTCAGCCTGGGCTTCGCTCCACGAGCAATATTGCTCCAGGCATTGACAGTTAGGGCTTCAGAAATAATGGTTGCTTAAAAGCGTGTTTATTTAGGTGTGTCTCGTGGTTTTTCAGCCATCTTATTAGTGATACCTAATTATGGCAGTGTTACTGAGGGTTTTCAAAGGGGTTTTCTTCCTATTGGCTTGATTTTCATAAGGTTACAGCACCTATAAATAACTGTTCCCTCCTGACACTCCATTCAGAAGCATTTTATATTTACTCTTCTTCATGTGCTTTGGTGCCCACACGTTTGCTGCTGGCTAAATCCCCATTGTGACTTTCTGAGATTTTCCTCAATCTTGGATGTTTTGCTTATCCATTTGTTTCAAATCTGAGAATATCCCGAAATGAAAGAATGACCTTTCACTTTTGAAACTGAGGAATTATTATAACTTACCATCCTTCTGAGGTATTATTTTAATGGCACACTGCTATGAATAATGGGTTGTACAATTTGATAAAATTTGATTCTTTTTGTGCGTATCAATTTGGATGCACAGGATACTGGACGCAGCAGAACTTTCACCTTTTTTATAAAGTTTTTTTCCCACTTTTTCCTTCAAATTGTTCAAATAGAATATAGACAATCTTACAGCTTTGCAAGAAAAATAAGTATTTAAATATCTTATTAATCACTCTCCCTGGAATATACCTATTTAAAACCCTCTTTAATCAAAATCTCTTTAATCACTATCTTAGTTGCAGTAAACTTGAATAAAATGTCTGTATTTAGTTACCACAAAAGAAACTGTTAGACAAAAAATGCTGGCCACTGTAAATATTTCACCTAAAAAGGGCTTTTTTTAATGGATTCCTGCCCTTTCTTTTCATTTTCACCAAAACCCATTCTCCTATAGGATTAAAAATCAAAAGACCAACTGCGAAGCAGATGTCTCAGGATTAGAATGCTAAGATTTTTGCTTTATTTCTTGATCTAAAAAAAAAAAAAAAGACAGTAGATTATAATCAACATTGTTTATTTCACTGCTTGACTTCCTAAATACGAGCGACTGGATTATGAGCTTGTCTGTGGATAATCAGAAAAGGCCAAGAATTGCCTGTTTTGAAAATCCTTTCCAGCCGGGGTTAGGAATCTGTAGCTAGCAAAGCTGATGGCAGCTCTTAATTCCTGATTAGTGCCAGAAGAAAAGCTGTAGAAATTAACTGACCAGACAGTAATCAGAAAGCAGGGAGAGGCAGAAACTTGGAATGCCTAACGGATAAACTCTGGTGATTAGCCTGGCAGTGGAGAGCTTGTTGCAATACTCAAAGGAAACAAAAGAGGAACACAACTGGAAAGTAGTTGAAGCAACTTGTATATAATGATAAAAATCATTTTTGTGCTACTCATGTAATTAAGTACTGGAATTGCCAGTTCTCACTTCTGGAGGTCTTGGAATGCTTCACTTTAATCAAACATTTAGCTGTGTCTCAGACTGACACCCGAGTGCTTCCCAGTGTGGTGCCTTGTGCTCGTTTGCACTGCTCCCCCCCAGTGGAGAACAGCAGAGTAAATCCAGAGGGGTCCTCAAAACAACAAGTGAGTTTTTTTCTACCTCTCTTCCAGGACTTACTCCTGTTCATGAACTGAAGGGGATAACAAATTATTTAGATTATTTTTCCCTTTGCATTTTCTGTGCTTGCTTATTCTTCCATGTGCCTCACAGGTTCCCACCAGGCTGAATTTCCTAACTATCTGTGCTATGGATAAGCCCTTCATGCTGGGTGCCCTGGGCTGTTAATGCTGGCATCCCTGGTCTATCAATCATGTCTGGTAAAAAAATAATTCATTACATCCTTAGAGATGTTCCAAAATACGATTTTTTAATCCCTGAACTGGAAAAAAAACATTTGACAACATCTCCAAAGAATGCACAGCGTTTTAAGAAGAGGTTCCTTTCGCATCTGGTATGTGCTGTGTGTGGTTTGGGTGGATTTGTTTGGTTGGTTGGTTTCAGTCAAATTCCACGTGCTCACGATGTGTAGGAATGAGGGGAGTGCCAGTCAGGAAGCTTAGAGGTTTGACTGGAATTAGTTTGCAACGTGTCAGAGGCTCTGTGGTTGTCAGGATTCAGGACCGTTCGGTGCTGTCAGTTAATCTGAAATGCCTCCAGTCACCGCGGCTCCTCCAGTGCGCAGGGATACTTTAACTGACCTAACGTGTAATCTTTGTGTTTTAATGTCCTCTGACTCCATGGCACAGAAACCCAGTGGGTATCCTGAGCTGAGAGATCCAGTAAAAAAATTGAATTGTGACCCAAATTCTTAAGAAACTTGGATCTCTTTAATTGTCCCAAGCAGTGGTTTGCCAGTTTATAGAATTTCAAACGTTTTGCTGACTTGTGCCTGCACTTTTCCCATTATTTAATTTCTTGATCTAGTTTTGAGACGATTCTGTTTTATTCCCTTTTTTTTTGTGAGTCACAGTGACCCAGTGGCCTAGTGCTAGTCACACGTTTATCTTCTTCTTATGATGTGAAGGGAACGGTCATCAATGTGACCTTTCTCTTTTGAATAATCTTGAGCATTAATAGAAAATAATGCAGAATGAATAATGCACTCTGAAATTCTTCATTGTGAGTGTCGTGTCCTCAGCAGAGCGACTCCACAGTGTGCTTTCCCAGTGAGACTAATTCTTTGTAATGGCTCTGGGGGTATATTTAGCTCTCTGTAATGTGACACTCTTTCCTCTCCTTAAAAGTTGCATCATTTTCTTGGAACTAGATATAACACAGTGCAGATCTTCCCTGGAATGCCAGTAGGAATCACTCCTGGGTTTGTGAGTCTATCATTTTCTAATTGTTATATCTTCATTATATGTTAGTGGAAGTAGTTGGACTTTTTTTGTGGGTTACTTGACCAGCTACATCACCTCTCCAGAGTGTGAATTCAAATTGATGCCATTTCTGGTGTCTGCAATTCCAAGAGCAACAATTAGAGACCGTAGCACCAGTCAAAGTTGTCTCCTTTCTGTGCTTGACCATTTAATTCTCATTCTGCCTCTCTTTCTGTACCTTGTGGGAATATTGCAGAAATGTATTGCCTAGCAAAAGTGATTCAACAACCCCAGGTATCATGAAGATCTGGTGAACAAATGTGTCTGTTGGACTAGGGAAGTGATTGGGTTGCTAGAACTGAAATAATGTCTGTTGTTTCTGTAGCTGTCAGTGATTTGGGAAAGAATTCCAGTATTTGAAACATTTCTAACAGATGCAGCTCAGCAAGCTGTAAATTAATGGAATGAAGAGACTCAGAAGAGAGGGAAATCATATTTTGGAATGTGTATCAATTGCAGGAGAGAGTGTTTTTGTGTGATGCATAATTAAAAATGCATATTCTATCCAAAACTCCAAATGTGAAGGAAACAGTCAAATAAAAGCATCGAAAATTCTCAGATCTCTATTTTCATTTCACCGCTGGGACAGAGATGAAAAAACTTGCAGGAGCCAAAAGCCAATAGGAATTTGTGTGTCATCCCAAATGAACATGTGATGCTAAACATCAAAAGCACTCAGAGCTGATAGCACTGAAGTGTGTGTGGAAATAAATATATGGTGCATGGAGGGGAGAAATATCGAGTGACAGATTTGAGTCTTAATAAGACTGGGAGTAAAAGACAAAACAGGAGAGTGAAACGTTGTGTGGAATATAATGAGGTGAATCAACAGGAGAGGCTGCAGAGGAGAGGGAGATGTGAGGAGTCGTGGCACTGTTGAGTTAGAAGAGATGTCAAGGTGCAGCAGCAACGGGCAGATTAGTGGTGCAGCTGCAGGCAGAACAAGAATTAGTTACAGGGAATTATGTGAGCTCTACTCATTGGCAATTAATTTAAGCTAATGAGCATTTCCGTTTTTACAAAGAGCTGGTGCCGGTTTGAAAAACAAGGAGAAAAGAAATAGTTAAAATCTAAGATGCTGCCAGAAACGTAGTCAGGGATATCTCCGTGGAACATGGGGCTTACGTGTTACACTCCATAAAACAATTCAGATTCTGTATCTGGCTTTGCAAAAGCCTTTCCTTAATAGTGGGAATCTTGTCAGAGTTTGGCTGTCTCTGGAAAATATCCAAATGACCAGAGAGCCAAAGCAGGTGGTCTCCTCAGATGTTTGTGATACGTAGTTAGAAACTTCTGAGAGTTAAAGAATGAAGATCTTGCAGCACTAGAGCTGTAAATTATGCTAACATAGTCATGGTTTTATGAATGTTAACAAATGACTAAACTTCAGCAAATTAATTAATGAAGAAATACATTTAAGAAACAGAGAGCCTATTTTGATAAAATTGAGGCATTTTGTAAGGCTGCAGCTGGAAACAACACACGGGATGATCAGAGCACTTCTGAGGTATTTTAGCTGTTCTCTTGTTAAGAAGTTGGTCATTCTTTGTGCCTTTAATAGGAGGGAGACTGATGGTTTTCATTAAATGGCCCATCCGTCTGCCAGCCAAGAGATAAGAGGATCACAGAAATAACTTTAATATCTATCAAACTCTGTGGGGTTTGCTTTTCTTTTCCGTCTTCCTTTGAATGGGGGGAGGTATATTTCCGTGGTAGAATTTTTCTCATTAGTACGAGAGGATTTTCTTATTGTTAACAAGTTAATTAAATAAATAATTGGCGAGATTTGATCACTTGCAGCCTAATTTTCCTGTGCAATTAGGGCCATGGATGTGCCCAGGGTAAAGCATAATTTGTCCACTGGATCGGTGCATTAGTACTGATATTAATATGGTCATGGAGGGATTTGTTAAATGTGCAAAGTGAATTTGTTATAAGCTTGATGTGAAACCATTTAAGATGGAGTAATGCGGTCCCGTTTGAGAAGCTGGCAACAGTCTGCTCGTGATATTTTAGTAACTTTGGTTTGCATTGTTTTCCAAAGGCCTCGAAAAGGAAAATGGAAAAATGAAACAAACCTCGTTTGGTGTGTAGGAAAACCCAAACTTGTTCCTAATCTGAACTTTGGACACAGTTACTCCTTAAGAGGACACGAATAATTGTATTTGAAGTATCTTTAGATGCTGTTTATGGTAATGTTTTGAAGAGGAAAAAACGCCCTTTACTGTCCTACCTGGAGGTTTTGGGTGCAAACGTAGTGGTTTATTTCTTCTGATGGCTCATCTCACCAAACTATTTTCTCATGCAAATATGACCTTTCTCTCATTTCATTGAATTCAATTAAATTGTGGTCTTGTCAGGGTTTGCAAATACTACAGGAAAGGCAGAAAGGTTATCTGAGGAGAATCGAACCTGTGGACTCCTCTACTGTTTGTTCCTTGCCTACCTCAAGAAAACAAATGTTATTTTTCTTTCTAGCTTCTCATCTCTTCATTTTGATGATGGTGCCTCTCTAATGTCCAAAAGCAGATTGCAAAAGTACCTTCAGCCACTCTGGAGCTTGCAGGCAATTTGCAGTGTCCTGTGTTTCTGAGTAAAACAGAAGACTAGACTGGGTTCCTAAATATTTTTGTTAAAATTCAATACATTTTCAAGAAAGACTGATGGACACTCTGGGACTGATGTACTGCAGAGCTTTTGATAAAACAATGACAACTGTGCTGCTCTTCCCCATCAGCACTCTCTTCCTTTCCCCTCGTTTCGTGCGCTCTCTCCCTGATCCCAAAGGCCAACTTGACCACATTTTGTTGTTCAGCATGGCCACTACTGATAGTACACAAAACAAATGCAAATAAAGATGCAAATAAAGACAAAGCTTGCAACTGAAGCAGACAGGAGCAGAAATAACAAAGAGGGAGGAAACAGAAGTTCTACATGTCTTACATCGTACAAGATATTTTACATGATGTTTTATTCTTCAGTTTCCTTGGAAGACAAACAGAAAAGGTCATTAATAATAACATTTATGCTACTTAGAGTTATTTTTTTGTACGAAGGGGTATTAAATAAGTCCTTGTAGTTGCAATGTCTGTAGTTTTATTTCCTTTTTCTTTTTTGATGCAAACTTAGATTTTTATCCATGCAATGCTGTAGGATATGATGAAGCAGTAGACTAGATATGATTTCTGTTTTATTTTGTGCCATCATTTTGGATTAATTTATTATGACTTTTTTAAGCTCCTTACTTGTAAAATAAAGATCAAAGCTGTTTGCTTTATCCATCACTTTTTTTTTTTTTTTTTTTAATTCCAAAGCCAGATAAATCAAAGAAGTTCAAGTCTCTCAAAAAAACTTAATAGAAGTCTATTCATGGCTGGATTGAGAACTAAGAATAGACTTTGTAATTTTTAAAAAGTAAGAATGGCAAAGTTAAAATATTGGATTATTTAATAGATTGTAGAGGATTTGGAAGTCGAGGGGGGTGTTCTGGCCTGGGTTCATTGCTGTTGCTGAATCCATTTGGTCTCAGAAACTTGGGTTTCTGAGAAGTGAAAATTGCATTGGAACCCTCTCATTTTTGCACAATTACAGACGTGGCTGTGCAAACAAATTTCTACTTTTCTCCTTGCAGTTGTTGTGCAGCAGGATGGAGCTGTGAGTCCCCAGGGTGCAGAATGTGCCACGCCTGGCTGCCCTGGGGCTGCTTCGTGCTTTGCAGGATGGCAATTTAGCAATTTCCCTGATGAGGAGCAGTGGGGACAGGGAGGTCTGCTTGTGCTGGGCACTGCTTTCTATGCTTCAGTCACTGTAGTGAAGAGCTGTTCACGTTGATCCTCACTTTGGAAAGGTTTAAAAGGTACCCCTAATAATCTGTCGCTGTTTCATCGTTTATCTTAATTTAGTATTGATGTCCTGCTAAAAGGATTTAACGTGTGAGGGCACAAAGCTCTGGCTGATGTTTTCTGCGTGAAAGTTCCTTTTTTTTTTTTGTTTGTTTGTTTTTGTTTGTTTTTTTTTGTTTGTTTGGTTTTTGTTTTTTGTTTTTGGTGGGTTTTTTGGGGGTTTTTTGTTTGTTTGGGTTTTTTTGGTTTTGTTTTTTATTTTCCTCGTGTTAGAAGCAGACAGCTCAGGTTAGTGCCTGCATAATTCACAGCATTCTGGAGGAGTTTGTGTGTCGCTGTGCAATTCCCTTGCTTGCTGATGCATTTTGTCAGTGCAGTTGGGATCTGACACTGATGCTTTGGGTGCGTGGCTCCTGCAGTGGCTGTGGCTGCCCATGTGCCTGAAGCCCTGGGGCACTTTCCTTGCCAGATTAACACGTGGGGACTTCATATCTTTTCATTGCAAAAGTAGTGTTCATTTGCTTTTAAACCCATCCCTATCCTCTGTCCAAAAATAAGCCCACAAAGGACCTTAACTTACATCTCTGGCTGTGTTTTTTCTGTAGGGGGACATCCATAGGAAAGAAATATCTCTGTGGAAATACATTCAGAGCTCTGATTTGAGGATTTTAAACTTTTTAGAAATTTTTTTAGACATTTTAAACAGTTCAGTTAAGAAATGAGTGTGGCAGAACTGTCAGCAAGGTACCCAAAGCTGCACTTGTCTTTTGGCAAGCCTTTGTATCCCCCTTGCTGCTACAGGTATTGAGATTATTTGAATGAAAGAATGAAATTAAAACCTCTTCTGCTCTTCCCAGGGCACGTGCACTCGCTGCAGCTGCTCTGACTTATGGCTGCAGTGTGCACTGAGTGCATTCCTGCTCTGCTGCTGGGGTGATCATTCTCAAGTTACACTCCCCCAAAGAAAATTAATCATTGTCAGGTTGGCTGAGGAAAAAACCCTGGGCAGATGGCAAAGGAGACGAATATATGATGTTTTATTTTACAAATTGTGATTAATTTCGGTTTCACGTTCTAATCCTTGAGGAGTAAATCTTTTCAAGTCCCGTAAGGTAATATGAAGGAAGAGCTTTATGACTTAGTGGAAATTAGACTATAATTTTCAGACTTTCAGTCTGGTTTTAGGTCTTGAGGATGCAGCTGAAAGCCAGCATTGGTTCATAGGTTTGAAAAACTCGTTCGTTTCTGTCAGACGTGATAATTCTGTCCAACTGTTGGCACTTCCCAGCTTCTTTCTCCTGGTTCTTTGATCTTTCACAAGTACAAAAAAATCACCACAGCAGGAGACTGAAAAACTGCAAAGGCTGGGGGTTCAGCAGTGTGGAAGCTCTGCCCAGGCTGGGCCATTTGATCTCCCACATCGTTTTCCCAGCGAAGGGCAGCTCCAACAGGAACACACCTCCAACAATTGCGTTTGTATTTGGTCTGCAAACTGGGCAGTGAAAGGCTTTTTTCTGTCCTTTAAAACTCAGGGACGCCGTGTGGATTCCTGGATATCACCAGGCCTCATGGACAATTTGGATGCGTGAAAATTTGTACAATTTTTTCCCCTTAGAAATGAAAACCAGAGATAGGTTCGGTAGGGGACGATAACAGAAGAAATTTGGTGTGAAATGTGCTGTTGGGCCATACAATGACTTGTACAGGATGAAAATAATTAATGCAAAGCCATGTTAGACAAAGAATCAAAAGAACTGAGCTCTAAGTTAAATGAATGTATTTTTTCTGTGGGACAATCTGACAGGAAGCTGCTTTGCCATTTCTTTTAAGTCACTTTTTTATTAGTGAATATTAGTGGCTGTGCTGGATGCTGACTTTTTTTCTTTTTAAAAAATAATTATTACTTTTAATTCTTTTTATAATTTGACTACTTCTCTTACAAATTCTCAGGATAGCTATGCTAGCTTATTCTTAGCCTTTCTTACTTAATTTTTTACCTTACATGAAAATCCCACTACTTAATCAAAAGAAAATTAAATTTCCTTGGATCACAAAACTCAAGAACTTTGATAAATGGTTTCTTTCATTGCACTTTCCTGTAAATCTTGTTTTTCCCTTTTGTGTGGAACATTTATATAACTTCCATGCATAGCTCACTTGGATTATTGCTTGCTAAGAAAGCTTTTACTTTAACCTTGAGTATTTTATTTCATTTCTGAATTGTGGGAAGATATCTTTGCTCATCTGACATCCTTTTGGAACGAAACCTGAAAATAAGCACAAGTTTGCAGAGAAATCTTGTTTTGTTAGGGGGAAAAAACAAGAAGGAGTTTGCATCAGATTTAAACTAAAAGTTTAACTAATTTATGACCTGCATTTGGAAATCTTAAAAATAGGCTTGAAATACTAACTTATCAGGGTTTATGGGTGTTGAATAAAAGAGCAGAATTGTCAATTACAAAAAAAAAAATCATATTTATTGCATGTATCAGTAGTTACGGGGTCTCTGTAATGTAAAAAAATTCTGTGTCTTTCTTAAATGACATTTTATGTGGAATCCTGGGGAAGTATATTAAATAGAAGTCATTTAAATGAAGCGGGGAACACTGAAAAAACTGTCATGAGGGTACTTAGTTTTATTAGGAAATGCCTTCAAAGTTAACTTTACCATCTTAATCACTTAAATCACTTAAATAATTATCAGCCTTATTCACTGGGGCTAAGCATTCAGCAGGGTTTAACAGCAATTAGGTGCTGTGCAAAGTTAGCAGAGCTTTTAAATAATATTTATTGAGAGGATCACATAGAATATTCACACGAGCTCTGGAAACAGAGTTTAAAATACCTTTGAAAGAGCAGCGTGAGGGCACACGGGCAGTCTGAATCCCAGTGAGTCAGGCTGGGTCACCCCCAGCACTGGCTATTTTGACCAGCCAAACAGCACAAATGGAAGCAGTGTGATATTTGCTGGCTTTTGGAAAGCTTACATGTGCCCAAATGCTCATGTTTTGGTAGTATTATTGTGTAAAAGTTAATGTCAGTCCGTGCATTAACCAAGATACGAGCGCAGAAGCCCAGTAAAAACCAGTTTGTCCCATTGCAGGTGCCTGCAGGGAGCTGGTGTGGTGGGTGTGCTGGCAGGCTGTGCTCCAGTGTCTGCGTTAATGGACTCAGTGATGGTGATGCAGCGAGGGTCATTTGTCCCTCAAAATGCAGGATGAGGACTGACCCTCGGGGGAAATAAAATTTTTCAGGAGTGGTGGGAGTTTTCAGTTTCCCTAAATCATCGCTGTCACTTTTAACAAAACCTGAATTATGAATGCGTGTGATCATGCCACTGTGAGATTTGTTTTTGCTGAGAGTGCCACTCTGGAGGAGACTTATTTCAACAGCTCGGGCTGGATTATTGGTGTTAAAAATTATTAAGTGCAAATTTAACTGATTATTTGGTTTAGGCATTATCCTTTTAAAATCCAATAGGCACCATTATGGGAGTAAGGCATATTCAGAAAGTATCCTGAGAGAACTCTGAAGGTGAAATAGCTTTGGTATGTCGTGGTCTCCCGTGCCTTTCTGTGCCTCTCTTTTGTGAGCCTGCAGGGGAGTGTGTTCCTGTGTGGGAATAATTCTGTCTGAGGAGTGACTTGTTCTGAATTTTGAGGAAGATGCAAAAACAGTAAATGGCTGATAAATTCATGTTTTGGGTCCTTCCTGCTAAAATGTACACATTCCACTTCTTCGTCGTAACACCTGAAGTTAAATCCATCCTACAATTTTTTTTTTTTTTTTTCTATTATGCTAGATTTTGAGTTGTGTAGGAGATATTCAAGGCTCAAACCCAAATTCTGGGTAAGTGCTGAGCATCAAAGATCAGCACAATAATCTGTAGAACAGAGGTTAACTCTTTCCCAAGAGCTGGTATCAATCCATTGGAGGGCTTTTAACTCATTATAAACTTGGAATCCAAACGAGGATGCTTCAGGTGGAAGGTGCCACCCCCTGCTCTGTTCATTTTATTCCTCACTGGAGATGAAGAGGTTTCTAGAGAGATAAATGCCAAATGTCTGTCACTACAGTGGTGCAGAGCTGTTGTGCCTCCCACTCTGTGCTCCACAGCCCTGAATTCCTTACTTTGTGTGTTGGTCCATTTTATCTGCTAATCAGTTTGTGTCTGGAGCACCATTTGGCAATAACAATCCAATCTGCTTTGCCACTCGGTTCTTCATTCATTCACTTCCAATGGTTTGTTTTACTGAGGGGGGGAAAGAAAAAAAGAAAAGTTAAAAAAAAAAATAGACTTTTTTGCCACAAGGTATCCACCACATGAGCAAAGCACACAAGTTTTTGGTAGATCTGCTCTAAACGTCACTTGGATTTCAACTTTAGCGCAGTTTTAGCTTGGGAGGACTGACACATCTATATTAAAAGCTGCAGGGGAAGCTTGGTAGGCAGAGAAGGCAACCCCCAAGTGCATTTTTATTCAATTCATGCCTCTTTTCTGCTTTTCCCCATCCCAAGCTCCTCGTCCACGGCAGCTCCGTGTGCTGCTGCTCCCACACGGAATCGCTTTGTTCTTTCAACTCTGTGCCAAGACTTGTCATTCCAAGCTTTTGGAACTGTAGATATTTTCAATATGTGATTGTCCCTGGAATAATGTTTGATGTCTGAAGATGCTCTCTCATGAAAGGAACTGCCTCCTTCAACCATTTGTTTTCCAAAACTGATTGCCTGTGGCAGGGTTGTTTTACCTGTGCCTGAACAAGGGAATAGATAATTTTCTCAGTGCTTTAAATCAGGGAAACATCCTTGAGTGAAGAATAAAATGTTGTCCTCGCTCCCAAAACAGCATTTTGGACTGTATGATAATGTAAATTTAGCACCTATAAACTTCCTTGTAGCTAGAAAACATGTAATGACACTTCATTTTCTCTAGAGTGTAGCTAAATGAGGAATTGTTGTAGGCAGAGGACAAAGAGCTCCCAACGCCCCTGTACAATGATAGGCAGTGGATAAAGAGAAGGAAATTCTTGATTCTGTTACTGTATAATAATATATTAAAAAAAAAAAAACAAACAAAAAAACCCCCAAAAAACTATGGTAGCATGTTACACAATTAGGCCAGAAAAACAGAACCTTGGTGATGAGCTGCCTCTTCACTGAAGTGATTTTGTTAGCCACCAGTAGTTATGGCATGTAAAAAGTCATGGTTCTTTGAATAACTCCGTATTTCTCACCCCCCACCCCACACACCTCCAACACATATTTGTCACCAACTGTTTGGGTCTGACAACTAGACTGATTAATAGTGGGAAAAGGAAACTGTAAATCAGCTCCAGCTGATGTGTTCCAGGCACTGCAAACTAGAAGTTAAGAACTTCTAGCCTGAGCTTGTTTGGCTTTCCTCATGTGTTTTTTTTTTTCCTAGACCAGCATCTTCTTTCTAGAGAAGAGAAAAAAGTGGGAAAGGTAGAAGCAATTATTCTCAGACAAAGTCTGTGTCTTTGTTGTTACTTTTGATTCTTATAGATATAGTAAATATATTTCACTTTCACAAATTAATCCAGCTTCTTGTGAACCCTCAGCCTTCATAGCATTCTGCACCAATGAATTCCCCTGTTTAACTACAGACCGAAAAAGTAACTTTTTTTTTTCTTTTAACTTCTTTCTTGGTAATTTTCCTTGATGCCTCCCATAAGTTTTTCTGCTCTTATTCCAGCATGAAGAAAACGCAGTGAACAGTCGATCTTTGCCTGCTCTGAGGCTCTCAGTGTAAAGGTATCATGTCATACACCCAAAGTCAACGCCTCTGACAGGAGAAGAGTTGTTTGTTCACTGTCCCTGCTGCACAAAGCCTTCCTTACCTTTGATTATGCTGTCTCTGGGGTTTTTTTGAAGGTCCTTTGCATATTTTTTGATGAGTGGAGCCAGGCTTACACACGGTATTGAAATATCTGTTGGTGCTTTAGAAGGTGTTTCACGCTTAACTGCTGGAAAATTACAGCTGCAGTCTGCGGTCGAGGAGTCAAGCTATCTTTAATATTTAGATTGATGTTACCTGACACCTAGGTGAGTCTGGGGTGGATGTTTGGATGTCACTTGACATGTTTTTCAAATATCTGGCTGGAGGTGCGAAATAGCCGGGTTTGTTCTTGCTCTGAAGTATTCACATCTCAGATTCGAAATCAGAATGTCAGCAGAACAATGAAGGATCCCGGTATCTCCAACATCACATCAATGCCGTTAGTGTGACGTGTTTGGGGCAGGATTGCAAAGAGCCCCGTGATCTATGAAGAGGATTTAATGCCAATTTAAGAGAATTTAATGAGAGTGAGTTGCATCCGTGCTTCTTTTCTGCAGCCATAGAGTGACTCGTGTGGGCAGAGCAGCAGGTAGAGGGTGACACTCCCGAGGAGGGTTTCTCTGACTTTTGGAGGGGTTTGTTTCAGTGTAGCCTGGTTCTGTGGTCAGGATAATCTTACTGTCCGGGCAGGAACAGGGAGGAACCATCTGTGCTTTGTGCCCTTTCTGTGTGGCTGCTGGCTTGGCTCTCACTGACACGCCAGCTTTGACAGAGAGGATCAAAAAACTTCCAGCAAAACCAGCTAGAACAAAAAGGAACTGGCAGCCAGCAAAGTGCAGCAGCTCTTTTCCATGGATTCTGTGCAGCAGTCCTGTTGCAATCAGATTAAAACAGCAGGGCAGCAGTTGTACTCATAGTACCAATATCTGTCAGTATCATTTTTCCCCAGGCAGGGAGAGGAAGTCTTTGTGAAGTTTCAGCTGTGTCCATTTCTGAGATGAAAACATTTTTGCTATCTTAGGCAATGTGAATACGAGGAAAATGAAAATAAAATCCAAGTATCTGATTATTAACTCTTTTTAAAAAAATATATATTTAGAAAGTTTCTATTGTGGCTGCTAATATGAAATTTCCCTCCGTGGAACTGACACATCTCCAGCTTTGCAGGAATTGCAGACAGTGGTCCTGGTTTCACTGCTAAATATAGTCAAAGTTGATAAATGGAGGGTAATGAAAAACAGTAATTGTTCTGAGGAAATCACCTCAAATTTTTATTAATCTGTGGTTAGATATCCATAACTTATTTACCTTGAACAGACCAGTATTAACCTCTCTCTTCATGGATGGATGGTCAAATGGATTTTCTATTTTTTTCCAGCTCTTCATTCTTTTGGGGCCAGAAAGGTGACCACTGGTGACAACTCATTAATTTAAACAACTTCTGTATTTCAGAGAACAAGGTGGAGGCTGAGGTCTGTGGGCTGTCCATACATGGGGGTGTCCTCACATCCATCCTTGTCAGTAAGGCTAAACAAGAAAATGATTAAAACTCCTTAAAACAGGATGGATTGAACACTTCAGAGTAATGAGGCTTGAGTTTTGCAATCTGTAATGCAGCCCTGCTGCTCTTACAGTGATTTATCCAGCAGTGACTCGCTTTGTGAGGGAACTTTTACCCTTTTTACAAGTCAACATCTGATAAAGGAAAGTTTGGGGTTTAGTTTGCTTGATGCGTTTTGCTTGTCCTGTTTTGAGCTTCCTTCTTCTCATTGATACTTTCATGCAAATACATCTTCCATTATTTGTGCCGGAGGGGAAAACCCCAGGTGCCTGTGATCGAATGTTCCCAGGCTTTATAAATAAATTCCTATATTAAAATCTGAATTTACAGAGAGCGATCGATCGAAAGCGCATCGTGTAGCTCATCTGTAGAAGTCTTTCACCATACTCAGAGATGGCAGAAAACCCTTTTTCTTTCTTTTTTTTTAATCTTTCTTTCTTCTCCCAAACTGATCAAACACACAGGCACAGTTTTCTAAGATTGAAAGTTGTTGGTTTTGCCAGAAGGCATTTCAGCGTTTGTCCACCTCGAAGTGTTTTTACATCACCATAAAAACAAATACAAATCGTGTTTGTCTTCTGAACCGTGCTTTTGGGGCGTCCTGTGGCAGTCCTGGCACGGATCTGCGAAACTGAATGAACACAAAATACAAATAAACCCTTTCTTCATAATCAACATAGACAGTAACAAATCACAGTGTGCACTAATGAGATGGGGTGAAAACTGACAGTACCCAGATCTTTGTACTTCTGAGATTCTGCTTCTGTGTGTGTGGTTGCACTCGACGCCGACTAATGAGAAAAGCTGAAAAATAAATGGTAATTGCTTTTTATCCTGGAGTTTATGAAACGTGCACGAATGTTGCTTTGTGTCAACACTAGACTTTTTCCCAAATAAATCTACATATGGAGAATGAAAAAAAAAACAAAAAAAAACCCCACATTCTATAAACGTAACAGCTGAAAAGCATGCTTGTCTGAAAGAGCAAGAAATTAGGGAATAACAACCTGAGAAGATTTCCAGCATCTACTTTATACACTGCAGATTGCTTTTATCTGAATATTTAGAGTCCTAGGAATACTTGGGTGCTGCTTCCTATAAAATGCATGTCTATCCTTTCTCTTCTTTCTCGGACAAATCATAGAACCACAGAATGGTTCGGGTTGGAAGGGACCTTACAGATCATTTATTTCCACCCCTCTGCCATGGGCAGGGACACCTTCCACTGTCCCAGGCTGCTCCAAGCCCTGTCCAGCCTGGCCTTGGACACTGCCAGGGATCCAGGGGCAGCCCCAGCTTCTCTGGGCACCCTGTGCCAGGGCCTCCCCAGCCTCCCAGGGAAGGATTTCCCACTAATATCCGATGTCAACCTGCTCTCTGTCAGTTTAAAGCCATTAGAAATGATTCCCCTGTTTCATTCTCCAAAGGGTGGGGAGCTCACTGCTCCTCTCCCCTCCAGGACAGTTCATCTCCTCCTGACCGGTTGCTCACAGTGAGAGTGAAAATAGAGCTGCTGTTGGTCGAGCAGCCAGAAGTGAGGAAAAGAGGAGTGAAGTTTGGGAAGAAACAAGAACAGGGAATTGCTGTGTGGGAGGCTGCAGGGCTGCTGTAAACTCTGCTTTGTCTCAGTGAGGGACCTCTCGAACCGCCACGGATCCCTGCCGAGGTCGCTACTGTGCAAACAAGCTGAGAGATACGACTAAATTTTGTGGGGTTTTAACACAAAGGCTTATTTAGGATTTCTTGCTGGTTAACTTATTTGTGTTAGAAACATCCTTCCTAGTGATTTAGAGTCTTTGGAAGAAAACAGGAAAATTATCTCAGGGTGTTGAAAGCCTGAAAGTTGTCTCAGGGCAATGCAGAGGGGACTGAAAGGCTGAAGGTTGACTCTTTCCCACTTTGAAATGTGTGTTGTGAGCTTCCCACCAGCTTGGCTGCTGGCACAAGCAAGACGTTCCTGTTTGTGGGCAGAGAGGGGAGAGTTTTAACTGGGAATTGTTGATTAAAACCAAAAAAACTAACTGGAAATAGTAATTTTACTACGTATTTAAATGTGAATATAATTGTTTATATGATAGTATGGACTAGTATAAGCTCTAAAATGTGACTGTGTTCAATAATACGCTGGTCTAAAGCAATGAACTTACTCCATATTTATTGATTATTGATACTTTCTCTCACTGTGAAAAGCAGATATTGTTTCTAAGCGAACATTTTCATTCTTCAATGTCCAACAATGTAATATTAAATAAATGTAACTGGAAGGAGTAGTTGGCAGTGTGGATGTTATTTGTGGATTGACACAAAGTCATCAAAATTCCTGCAAACAGTCTCTTTATTTATGGAAACGTCAAGAGCTTACTAAAAACTATAGTCAAGCAAAATTAGTATTGCAAATTATTTTAATTAGAGTTCTATCAAGCTATATTAACCAACATAATTTATTTTTGTATTAGAAAGCTTTAAATGGGTGCACCAACACTAATTAAAAATGTTCAGAAATCCCTTTTTATCACCAGGCTGCCTGCCTTGTTCTACAGGTGTCAAACCATGCAAATAGCTACAAAACGGAACTTAGAAAAACTACTAAAATTAAGTTTAAATAGTGCTGAATAGTGCTATGTCTTAATGGCTCATTAAATAGATTATTACAGCAAGCATCATTGTTTCCAAAAGTTTTTGAATACAATTTCAGATACTGAACTCAAAATGGAACAAGAATTTTCTGAGCTTTGCTTTTAAAATATGCAAAGAAGAGCATTTCATTGATCAGGCTTCCAGGTAGAGGAAATCAAAGCTCTCACGTCTGATTCTAAGAAAATATGAATATCTTCAATATTGCAAAGATTGGAAAATCACAAGTTACTGCTTGTGGTAGATAATGGTTTTTAGCACTTCTGATGTGTAATCTGCACAGTTTAACACTGTGTGACTCCACTCAGATATATACATATATATATATATGTGTGTGTGTGTGTGTAATTTTTATTTTTCCTCTAATTAATAGTCACTGGTTTTGTTTATGCCTTCTAATTGCCTTCATTAGCACGACATCATTGTGTCATTCCACCAGCATGGGAATACTTCTTGTTTTATGAAGTTAAAACATTTCCCAGGTTGTTGTCTATGATCCACTGGGACTCTCAGTTGTTTTAAACTCGTTCAGATACATCTCACAACAGCCCACAGATTCTTGAAGGCCTTTGCTGAGGCTTCAAACATTGCTTGTTTCAGTTGCATCAGATTCTCACACAGAGATTTTCAAGTGTAAACAATAACATTTGTTTTCTGAACAAAAGCACAAAAGTATTCTTCATATATTAAAAAAAAAAAAAAAAGAAATTAAAAATAAAAGTCTGGTCCTGAGTTTTGAAGTATTGAAGTTCTCTTCCTTAATTAGTGAACTTCACCTCTTAGCTTGGAAGTTATCAGATCTCTTATTATAACCTAAAGGAATATATGTTCTGATTTTTTTCCAGATGGGTTGTGGAGGGAGCTCTGATGGTGTGGGGGTGTTCAGGATTGATTAGAGAGTGGCTGCTATTAAAAAAGAGCTGTTTTGTTGCCTGAGATTTAGTTTGATCAGGGGAGGAACTCTCTGGATGCCTGTGGGCATTTGCAAATGTTCCCACATGTCGAGGCACTCAAAGTGCTTGGAGCAGTTTTGGAGCTGCAAAACGAGTGACTGAGAGCAGAGACCTGGTTTGGTTTGAAGTGTTTGTCTTAAATAGTGACACATTGGCAATTTAAAAATCATTCTTCGTTAGTTTCAACCCAATGCCGGCCAGACTGCACAGCTGAAGAAAAAAAGAGCCCAGAATCAACAAACTAACCACAGGAGGCTCTTGCTTCACAGGGATGCTCAAAAATGTGTTAAAATGTGAGCAGAGTGTGGGAAGTCGGAGAAGAAACCCGACTTTTGTCTGATCTGGCACATAAATAAGTGGATTGATCTGACGTAAACAAGTGAATTAATGGGAGCTACGACGGTTTGGAGTCATCAATATGTTTTTGTAATAAACTGGTGGTTGTAGGAGAGGGAGAAAAAACCCCTCTACCTGCCCTTCACTGATTGTTATCATAAAAGAAAACATTAAAGGAAAAGCAGGACAAGATGTATGTTTCAAGCAAACCAGAAGAGGCTTTCTACTCTGCTTGATTTTGCACTTGGGGAATTTTACTTCATCTCTCCCTTCAAAGGTAGCAGAGAATTCATTTACTGTAGCCCGGGGTTATAATAGCAAAACAAAGGCTTGCAACTTAACATACTTACAGAAAAAATACATACAGAAAAAACAAAGTAATTCAATTAGACTGACTCGCTCGGCCGTTCTTGGACATTTGTGAAGTTGGGAAGGACACGTAACTTCTGCTTTTAAAGGAGATAGTCTGCCAGCTGCAAAAAAGGAGAGGAAAAAGAACATTGAAAGGGAGCAGTTGGACTAAAGTCACCCAGCTTTTGCTTCTCCCCCACGTGAGCAGAGCTTTAAAGGGAAAGAACAAGAGGTCAGACCAAGAGGACTGGTCAGTTCTAAAGATGATGAATTTAGTCTAGAAGATAAAATGTTCATTGAATATTTTGTACAGGTGACCATACAATGAGAACTTTGTCCCAGTGATAACACCGCTGGTCCTTCTCTAAAGCAAATCACCCAACCTCGAGTAATTTGTCTTAAAGATTTGATGCATTATCCTTATAAGTGACTTTTGTCGTGTTCTGTTCTGAGATTTCATCTGCTGAATTTAGAAATCAAACAGCTTTATTATTTCTGGGATATTTTGGTTTGTTGCAGTGGAGAAAGAGAAGGTGTTAATATGGTTAAAGAGCTAATGTAAATTCCATCGTAGTCCTGAACTCAGTGGCTCCAACTTTTTGACCTACATGATGTCATACATGAGCTTGTAAATTATTCTGGGAGATTAAAAAAAGAAGAAAGAAATCTGGTAGATTTTTATGAAAGAATTGCCAGTGGATCTTGCAGTAAACTGAGGATGTCCAGATCTGGATAATGTCTCTTTGATGGACCTTTAACATGTAAAGCAATTTTTCCCTTATTAGGGAAGTTGCCAAACCACTTAGCAGAGGTAATCACACTTAGTCCAAGCTGAGTTGCACAAAGAATGTGATTTTAGCATAACAAGTTGAGATTCTTTGTGGCCACAGAACCTCTGAAGGCCTGAGGGGGAGTTTTTCCTGGCCTGGATGGATTCCTGCTGGTCAGTGGATGCAGTTTGCACAGCAGCTTGTCCCTTCAGGGTCAGTTTGCATCAGGAAAAGCCTCTCTTGTGCTCTCTCCCGTATTTCTGTGACCTGCGCTATCCTTCACTTCCAAGGCCTCTCTAGGCAAAATCAGTGCAGCCATTTTTGCCATCTGCTTGCAGTCAGCTTCCCGTTGTTAAATGTTTTAAAACACAAGGCACAGTTTTCAGTTCTCGGCAGCCCAGTCCAACCAACCTGACAGGTTTCCTGAGCTGCCATTGTACAGAGAGAAAAAAAAAAACTTACTAACTGGAAACCTGAACCTGAAATAGGGAATATACATCACAAGTGTGTACAAATACAATGCATGCTACTTTTGTTTTTCCTCCTGGGTCTCGCAGTCCAGAGAAAGAGTCTGGCAGCCTGGCACTGGGCACTGCCCACTCCTCTTGGGGGTTGCTGCCCTGCAAAGGGAAGGAGGTTTACGCAGGGCTGGGCTGAGGAGTGACCCCTCAGCCCAGGGTTTCTGGAGGTGCAGTGCACCCCTCGGGCTGCCTGAACCGCTGCATAATTCCACCTGTGCTCAGCCTCTCTGGAGATCCCCACTGCTGCCCTGCCCGCGAGTGTCGCCTGCACAGGCTGAGCTCAGGTTCCCTGGGCAGGGAGGGTTTAGATCTGCTCCTCTCGAATGACGAGCTGCCCCTTAACGTTTACATAAAAATAAATGTCAGTGGAAAAAAATATGTCCCCTTCTTTCCATAATATTTCATTTGCTCTTTCATGCTCAGTCACCCCGGTGCCCATAACTTATTCCTTTCAGAGCAAAACCAGATATAAAGTGCTCCTAGCTTTCCTTTTTCTTTTTGCATCCACTAGTTCACATGGTGCTGAAATTCAGTTTTTAATCTCCCCAGTTAAAAATAAGTTTGAGTTCAATAAACAAGAAGATGAAATCAATTTTTTCTTTTCCCCCCCGGGACAGGTATGTCTCTCCCTAATTTTCTGTATATTCCATTCTTTTCCAAATCCTCATAAGTAATCCTGCTTTTACAAACATATTTAGCTTCCTTTCTGGAGATGAGAGTTGCAGATGGTGAGATTTTTGTAAAAATATTTAATCTGGAAATAAACTAAAGAGGATTTAAAACTATAATGAGAAAAAAACAGATGAGGAAAAGATTCTTGAAGTGATCCAGGAAGCTCAAACCCATTACATTTAGTATTTTAGTGCCTGTTTGCATTTTATTTTTTCTTCTATACAGAGCTGCAAGCATAAATTTCAGAATTTCTTGTAATGATACTACGTTCTCTGCTAGTAAGAACCTTAAACATTTGTAAGAAATTGCTTCTAATGTGCTAACCCACTAATCATGAAATAAACATACAGTAAGAATTTTCTGAGCTTTGCTTTTAAAATACGCGAAAAAAAAGAGCATTTAGTTGAGTGGGTTTCTAGGTAGAGGAAATCGATTCAAGGAAATTTGAAGGTTTTTGAGCCTTTCTCCTTTTAAACACCTTTGTGCAGCTCCAAAACTTGCATTTTCATTTGTATTTAGTGGGTGAATGTCTTTAACATGCTAAATTTCAATGGGAGGAAAAAAAAAAAAAAAAGATTGTAAAAATATGAAGCAAAACATTTCAAACAAACAGATGAAAGAAGTCCATGGTGGGAAAAGCCTCTGAGATTTCCTTCAGCTGAAGGGTTATAACAAACAGCACTTATCCCTTTGCTGGCAGACAGAGCAACCAGAGGCATCCCTGGGCAGCTGCAGGGGCTGAAGCAGAGAGCAGGGACAGTGCTGGGTTTATGACAATAAAAGAAGGAATTGAGTTTTGTCCCACCTATGGAAGAAATTCTGGCCTTTTAGAGAGGGAGAAATATAAGCTTGTCTGTGAAATGTTAACAATCCCTGAATCACCATCGCTCGGTGAATATTATCTTGGGAAAGAATCTTTTAGGAGACCTCCTTTGCAAAGGCTGTGAGACGTGAGTGTTTTATGTAAATAAATGGGTAGCCCTAAGGAGATCGTTCATTACTTCTGCAAAATCAACTTTGGAGGTATGTGGCAGCTGGGAAAAATGCATCTTCTTTAAGAAGTGATTCCTTTTCACATTTTATTTAAGTATCTGACCAGAGGGAGGGATATGGATCACAGTTAGAGGATTATAAAGTTATGTATATCACTTATTATTTCGTTCTCCAAGGCAGTATTCTGTTTAAGGAGGGAATTGAGAGAAAAATGGACTTATGTTTGGTTTTGGTTTGTGCTAATTTATAGGCTTCTTTTATAAGCTACTAAGAAGAAGGAGTTATGAAGTGATCTTTTAGCATCTAGGATTGCCACTGTAAGTTTTTATTTCTGTCCCCACAATTCCAGTATTTCAAAATGACCTTTGTCTTGGAACCAGACCCATTCTGTGAGAGTCTGAAGCTGTCCTAAGCCTAACTTCAGCTGACCCTCGATATAATGTGAACAACTACAGAACACTCAGGGTGATTTTTTTTCAGTTTTTCCTAAACAGCCATGCCATTTAGAAATGTTTTGTTCCCATGCTGCAGTTCCCTTAGAAGGCAGCAAGTCCTGCTCAGAGGTGGGGAAGCAGCTCTGCCCTCCAGCACAGTGGCTGCTGCCTCCAGTTTTGTGTGCTCGGGTGTGGGCACGGGCAGGAGCACCCCAGCACAGTCTGACAGCTAAAATACTGCTGAGGGCTGGAGGAAAACTGGAACTGAGACAGGGAGGTGAGGCTGGCAGAACTCGTGATCGAGCAAGAACACTCTCTTCAGGTTTGCAGCAGAAGTTCTGCACTGCAAACCCATGCACAGTGCCTTGTCCTGGTGGGCTAAACCCACTGAGATCGTGCCTGTGCCTTAATCAGACACTTGCTGGGTCAGGTTGCTGTTAATTAAGGTATATGTGCCTGGCCTGATTCAGTGCCTGCTTCTTACGTATCAAGAAATACAGCTGAACTTTTAATTCAAGTATTGTCTTCTCTTTCTTAAGGTAAATATTTTCTACGATAAGTTTTTGAGTTGGACCGTGGTCAGGTAGGTGCTTTAGATGCTTCTGCAAATAAAAATATGATAAAATAGGGCCAAACTTCGAAAGAATTTTTCTTTCTGTTGTCTGGACACGTGTTTGAAACCACAGTGGCTGCTGCTTTTGCACTGTGGAGCTGATGAATGCGGACGGAGGCTGCTGCTGGAAAGGGAAGGGATCCCCGGCAGGGTGGGATGTGTGATTCGGTGCTGGAGATCCCTGCATTCATTAAAGGTGATGAATATCCCAAACATGCAGCCCTGTCAACTGCAATGGTAATGAACTGGGAGAGCTGAGTTTTCCGTAGATCTGAATGTATTATTGTGAAAACAGCTTTAATGACTTCCTGACAAAATTTACAATGAAAACATGGTTCAGCTAATTAGTTTTGCTTCTATTCCTTTGACAAGAGGGCTATGGCATGTGCTTGTAATTCCCTTTGGAGTACAGTGTTGGATTTTAATATGTACACTTTATTTGCCCACATTTAGTTTATAAAATAAGAACAAACTTTCTGCTTTAGTCCCTGCTCTCTCTGCTATCAACCACATTAAACAAACACAAAACACACAGAGATTCTTAGAAAATGGTAATATTTTCCTCAGAAAATTTGCAGCTGTTATCTGGACATTTTTCTTTATAGTCTGCATGTTTCCCTTCCTCCTTTGGGTTAATCACCTTTCCATTTAAATAAAATATGTTTTCCTGTAAGATCATACGTCTTGTCTCTTGTATAGAGGAATAGCTAAACAAGAAAGAAGAGGAGGAAGTGTTTTTTTCTTTCTTGTATATTGATTTGAAAATGTAAGACTATAATGGAAACAATAATATGAAAAACTATAAATATATATACAGTTATATAAAATATAACTTTATCCAAAGCTGTAGTGAAACTTCATAGCCATGAGTGGGCAGACTAAGAGTCATTTTCTTCAAGAACGACCTCTCCATTCTTTGCAGGAGTTGCAGTGTTCTGTTCCTGTGCTGAGGGTGGAGAACAGCACCTAAACTTGAGTGGAAAGTCTTCACACTTTTTAGGCTACTTTCCTCTTAGACATATTTTCACCCTTCGTCTCCTTCTGTGAGAATAGAGAAAGTTGAAAAGTTTCCAGACACTAAATGCAAGTTTTCTAGGGGAAAAAAAAGTCTGAAGTGCTCTGTCCTCTAAAAGTAGAACTTAGGCTGTGAAGTCAAACAAGAAGTCTAAGCTCCTTGGAGATTTATGTCCTTGCTATATTATTCAGTCAATATCTTTAGTTATTTGGAAACATTTGGTGATTCTCTAATAATATTAGAAGTATGTTAATATTTCATTGGTTTTTTTTTTCCTAATGTTTCCTGCTAATCAGTTATAGAAATGACCATTAAAAATTCAAGGACCGGAACAGCTCCACTTGTTTTGGAAGTACACAGTCGTATCATCTAGCTCTTGTTGTTGTACTTGAAAACACAGTTAATGGCACAGTTGGGGGGGGGAAAAAAAAAACACCAAAAAACCTAGTTTTCAATTCCTATTTTGATGCAATTTAAAAGAAAAAAAATCATTATAATTTATTTATGATTGCATATTATCAGTATTGCAGAAGCATTGAGAAGCTTTGAATAAGTGTTTAATTATATCAGACACTATAGACATGCAAAGCAAGCAGAAGAAAGGCTATTCCCCAGCTAACTTATAATCTCACGAGATAAAGACATGGTGGGAGAAAGGAAGCAGCTTTGTCATCACTTTGCAGATCAGGCTCTGGCACTGCCCGAGCCCTCTCTCTTTTGCTGTCCCCCTCGCTTGCATTGTCTCTGGTTTGAAATCCCTTGAGCGCACACACGGGCAGCTTAATGCAACAGCAGAGCCTCTTCCTGTGTGCCAGAGCCGGCTGGGGTGCTGTGAGCCTGAGGTGTGCTGGGGGATGCCTCCAAGTGAGCGAGTTCCTCAGCCCAGCGGAGCCATCGGTCACTTTGCCGAGTCAAGTCGCTGGTGACTGAGGGAACTCCTCAACGCCCTGGCTGTGGGAGTGTTCCTGCCTCTGAAACGAGCAGTGCGGAGTGCGATGAAATCTCCTTTCCTGTTGCCGTTTTCCACAGTTCTCTGCTGAGGTTGTTGTTTGGTAAATTGCATGGGATTATAAAACCCTGTGTATGAAATGCTTATGGGACACCGGTTTATCCTCTGGGCACGTGTGGGAGCGTGTCCCAGGCAAATCTCTTTTATGCCCAGTTCCATTCTTAGTGTAATATGTTGTGGAAAACTTCATAATTCAGATTCTTGGTGCTGATCCTTCAGCAGTAACATCTGAAAATATCCCGTGGTTCTCTCTGAATAGCAAGGTGTAACACAATTGAAGATGCTTGGGGTTTATCCAATACATTAAAACAGAGTATGCAGGAGGAGGGATTTAAGAAAAAGCATCTGTTGGAATAGAAGAGGAAAATTATTTAGGTCAGTAATTTAGAAAGATATCTCCTTCAATATTCGTAGGAAAGGTGTATATGGAATGTTTTCTTCTCTTTCTTGCCTATTATATTCCTAACAGCATGTTACTGAATATTGCTTCTTTAGAAAAGAATATTTTAACTTTGTGCAGACAGTAGATTTCTTGACATAGTTTAGTGTAGGATTGTAGCTTTGTAACTACAGATTTGTTGTTATTGTTTTTTCTTAAAATCTGCAAGGCAATTTACTTTTCCTTTTAATACAAACAAACACGTCCTAATTACAGTAATCAGTTCACATGCAATAATCGCATTAGCTCTGGTAATTATTACTTGCATCACCTGGACCTCTACTGGGCTTGAGAGACAAAATCAATAATTCTCAAGCAGGCAGAAGGGTGAGGCTGATTATGCGTTCAAGTGATCAGGGACCAGATTGCATTTGATTAAATGAACTGCTGAGAGATTTTATAATTAATGTTCTTTGTTAACAGACAAAAAGCTAAACAAATGCATATGCTTTACCCTGGCTGAGAAATGGCCATTTTTTTTTTTTTCCCTCCAGAATGTTAGAACAGGAGTGTGTTTGCAGCACTGCTGATTGCTCATCTAACCAGCAGAGAGGAACACACAGCTGAAGTGAAACGTTACTGTCTTGCAGTCTTAGTGTTTAATGCTTCAAGATAAAACCTTCCATGGATGATGACAATTCCTATTAGTGGACAAGAGTTTGAGCATTCCTGTAAGCCCAGTGCATAGCAAAATAACTGTTAGCACTTATTTGTAAAGAAAACTCCCTTTGCTGTAGGTAAGATTGGATTGTTCTATGTGGTGGTAGAATAACATCTTAAAATAATATAAAATGGGTTAATTTTAAAATGAAATTACAGTTTCAAATGTGAGCTTCCCCCTCCAGGATTTACAGTATCCCTAAATTGAATCTGACTGAGGAGTTAGGGAGATCTGAAGCCCAAAGAGTTAAATCACCCTGAAAATATTTTCCTACATGTCCGTTTCAATATAGGTCCAGAAAACATTAACTTAAATCGTAAATGTAATTAATAAAACCCCATCTTCACATCCCACTTATGAAGGAAGGTCATTCTGTGATATTCTTCTTTGGCCACTCGGTATGGGAACACAGCTCCCTCTTCAGTGTCCAAGTCATTCCCTATTGGAAAAATGTTTTGAAGACACTCACTAGCCTAATCAAGCTAAAATATAATGTACTCTGAGAAAGCTACTTCTTATTCTGAATTTTGTAGAACAGATTGATGAGAATTGTCTTGAGTTTCCACATTTTTACCTGTAAGTAACATTTTTTTCCAGAAGACATTCACGAATCTCCAAAATATCCTTGATCTGAGTGGTGAGGCTTTCCTGGCCAGGCAGCAGCTGGATGGGGAAGGGCCACCCTGCTCTTGGGACAAACTAAAGCACACTGGGACTGAGCTGCCATCTCTCAAGTCTGTTACCCTTTGTCCCCCTTCCCCACCACTTCCCTTCAGATTTTATACCTTTCTGCATCAGTGTTTTTCTTCTTCTACCCTTGAATCTGCAGGAATTACCATCTCACTCTGGCTTCTCTTCTTTTCTTGGCTCCAGCTTGTTTTATCCCACTTGCTTTCTGCCAGCTTCTCAATTTCCTCAGTAACCTGAGCCAAGGTCACCTGGCCGTGCTGCATCCAAGCTAAGCCTTGGATCCCAGGCAGCTGAACCCCTGGGCTGAGGGTTACATCTCCAGGATAACTGAAGGGAAACTGGTTTAGGAAATGCATTTCCTGGGTGGATCAGCCTGGATTTGTGATTGGCACTTGAGTGAATATTTAAACCTTTCCTTTGGCTTTACAAAATAGTCAGAATTGGCGTAATCTCGAGGTTTTCTTAAATAGAGGTATTAGTTGTAGAGTTTGAGGAATACTTAAAGTTTGAAATTTGAAGTTATCTTCCCAACAGACAAACCTTTAATACCCTGAATAAGTCTCCTTGCATCAAACAGCATTAAAGCTTAGTAGAGGATTTCTTGTGGAAAATTTTCCAAAAGGCTCTATTTTCCAGGGAACTATATCACAGCAATATACTCTGAAGCTGAGGTGCATCACACAAGGTAACAACCAAACACCCTGCATTTGAGTAATTCTCAGTGGATGGACTTAAATTTTGTGTGAACTCAAATATTAGATGCTAGAAGATCTTTGGAGAGATTTTGATGGTTTCTGTGGCTAATGAAAATAAAAGCTCGGTTCCTGTCTCTTGTCATTGTCCCTGCTCAGGGAAATGTTAGGTATTACATGTTTGGAGGTAAGATTTCAAAACTTGTGTAAATCAGTGGGGATTGACTTCTTTCTCAATTCCTGTGCATTGTGCAAAGTTGGCTGAATTAACTTTAAAAGTTTCAGGAAGATTTTTTTAGGGTTTGGGGTTTTCTCAGTCTTATTTGTCGAGTCTGTTCTTACAAGTGATTCCACAGGTCAGTGACTGCAGAAAGCTGAGGGGAAGGACCGAGTCCTGAGCAGGAATCACTTCAGTTCAGTGTTGTTTATGTTCAAAATAGTTTGTTCCCCTCCCCTCCTTCCCTCTCCTCTGTCATTTCATTTAACATTCACATCTTTGTGAGTCAATGGCTTAACTGCTATGATTTATCCCAGGCAATGTGAAACAATCACTGATTTTTGACTTTTATTAATACATTCCGTTGCAGTTTTCAGCGATTCAGTGACTATTACGTGAACACTGAGCCTGCAGTGGGGGTCTTCTATGGAACTTACAGGTTTAACCATCTCCAGTTGTAAATCAGGGTCCAATAATGCCTCGAGCTGGCTCTATTTGTCGTGCAGTGAGATTCAAAACTCTTCCCCAGGCATTGCCTGGCTAGTCCAAGGTGCTAAATGATGACATAGTCCTTGACCAGAAAAAAAATGACAGCCTGTCGAGATTCCCATGAATGATGGCAGGAGAGAGATGCAATCAAACACAGACACTTTTTTATGCAAGTATCTTCTTGCTTCTATTATTATAAATGGTTAGAGTAGATGTAAGTGCTAAAGCATTAGCTCCTCATTTTCACTGTGGAATTACGCTCGGCGTTCTCTGCTTATCTGAAAGTGATAGTTCTTCGTTTCCATTTGATCTATTTCCCCCCCCCCTCCAGCATAATGAAGAATGATGATACTTTTAGATGTTGACATTTTAGAAAGCTGAGATGGTCTGTAGTAGACTACAAATGATGAAAGCTTAATGAAAGTTATTTTCTCATAATAGCCTTAGATTGGCTATTTTTGCAGAATGGAGCGGGTCCACTGAATTGAGCTTGAACTTTTTACCCCTCTGTGATCCTGTAGTTACCAAAAGTAACATGGAATTGCTTTAACTGTTTAGCTTTTTTAAAAAATTCAGAGTTAAGAGAACTGGTTCAAGTGTGATTTTGATGTTGTTCCTGGGTGTAGGATTCTGTAGCTGTGAAGGGCTGAAGGATCCTTGTTTCCTGACGTCCTCCATCACCAGCCCGGCAGTCAAACCCAGACACTGTGCTGCAGGAATAGTAAAGATCCTCATGGAAAACAGTAGGAAATGGGAATGTTAAACTTCTATTCTAGTACTATCCAAACTGTGAGCCAAAATATGAAAACTTTGAGTAAATCAGCCTGTAATCATTTCATCAGTGTCGAGCTGGAGATCTCCTAAACCTCATTTCTCTCTGGAGAGTTGGAAAGTTTGTTCCAAATACATAATCCAGTGAGAATTTCCCAAATTTTCTCTGACAAAAAAAAAGTAATATCCAAACCCCTGTTTTCAATACCTAACACTGCTGGTAATTTTGTGATCCTGATTCATGAAGACACTCTCAGGGTGCAGTCATTTCTCTTGTTCATGTCCCAGCGGGTCAAAGACCCAAGACAATAAACCTAAGACATGTTCATACAATTCTAACAAGAAGTCATGTTTGTTTTTCTGTCCTCAAAAGTAATTTTTTAGATACCAGTCTCTCTTAGCTGTTATAGTAACAGTTTTTCAGGACATATGTGTTTATGAGAAAGGTAGACTTTAATTCTTGTACTTGTCTCGAGCTAAAGACAGGTTTGCAATATTTCAACAGTCTTGAAATGCCATCAGCATCCTGGGCAATCACGTCATCAGAAACACAAATGATTTCAGGCAGAATGTGATGCTATCACTTTATAAAGCATAAGCCTCTATTTATAGGTGATTGATAGAATTAATGAGGAAAACTCCACTTTGGTAAATCTCCATTTTATAAGCTGAAGTTCCCAGTAAACTGTTTGTTCACCCTACCAATTTAATCAAAGTATGTTGTTGAACTTCCTGAGGATATGTTCTAGTTGCTTGGCAATGGATTGTGGAACAATTTGTTTAAAGTTCAATGAGCACAGAACTAGAGTAATTTATTCAAATCCACCACTTATTAAATCAGGATTTGACTTATTTTTTTTTCCCTGACTAATAAAATGGACTTGAAAAGAATTAGCTAAACCTCTGTGGAATTGTCACAAAATAATTCTGATGACTATGTTGTCTATTAGTTTTTACTGCCAGCAAGGAAGGGAAATGGAGATGAATACATTCCCCATTGTTTTGTGGATTGTCAGAAAGGGATTTATTTTTAAACAGTTTATTGTCTCAACATCATCCTCCTTTCAAGATAAGTAACACGGAGATAATATACCTGCATTTTTATTAGGCATCTGAAGTATTTGAATATTTCACAAGAAAGGGTATTTTCTTCCTCTGTCACCAGTAAGAAACAGAGACTGCAGGTGCTGAATTGGGATAGATTTCTGATGGGCATGAATAATTTAACGACTTGAATTTAAAACATTACAACAATAAATACATTTTATTTTAAATATCTGTTCTGGCCCAATTTTCCTAAAACGCGTGTATTTCCGGCCGGAGAGTTGCTGCTCCTTTATTCTAACAAAGAAAGACAAATACAACATGACACATTCTAGAAATGTCAGGCTCACCTGCAGCCACTGGATTTTAGCATGGAACTCTCTGAGCTTTTGATCAGAGCCATAAAATATCTTTTATTATGCATTAGGACCTGAAAGAAGGGAACGTGAGACTGCGAGAGCTGTGCTGTTGTTATAACGTTATCCTCACTACCTGTAAATCCTCTTTAGATCAGGACACCAGAGTCCTGTGTCCTCCAGGAGAAAGCAAAGCAAGACAGACCCAGGAGCCTGCAGACTTAGCATGAAACAAGCTGTAACTGAGGAAAAAAGAAATGCATTTTCTTGTCTCCCCAGTGAGAGAATATGAAATATTTATCTAAGCGTCAGTCAGGTCCATGGGATCTACAGCTGTCTGCAACCCCAAGGCAATTAAGCTGAATTTTTCCTGCCCGTGCTCTGTTTTGCAGGGCTCTCAGACATGGGCAGGGTGCAGGCTGCAGCTGAGATGACACGAGCTGGCTGTGGCTGCCCGCAGCTCCCTGCCAGCCCCTCCCAGGCGGTGGCTGTGGCTCAGGCATGGCCAGGCAAGGCCATTTCTCCCCCAGCAGCAGCAGCAAGGCCATTTCTCCCCCAGCAGCAGCAGCAAGGCCATTTCTCCCCCAGCAGCAGCAGCAGCGTGTCCTGCGCTCCCCGAGCTCCGGCTCCATCCCAGAGTGAATGCAGACAAGTGCAAACTCGTGGTGGGGTGGCTCTCACGGTTTAAGGAGATAACCAAGGCAAAGCTTACAGCAGGGATGATTTGAGGCAGCAAGCCCTGCTTCCTAAAGGTTTTGCCATGTTCAGTCATGATTTTGAAAATATTTTGTGGTCGCATCCTCGATGGGAATCGCGGGGCAGGGCTGCGTCTGTGAAAAAGGAAGGATGTGTTCCTGACACTCCTTCAGAGACTCAATGTGAAAATAATTACAGAGGATTACAGAATAAGATGGCAAGTTGATGATTTCCAAGCATTACCTCTTTCCAGGTAGATTTTCTCTGGCAAACTGAACGAATACTCATGATCTGTGTTGTAGATTGCCATGAGGAAAAGCGATGAGAATGAGTTAAAGAAATCAAACTACAAGGCAAGGAATGGATTTCAGAGACTGAACAGGGGGAAGCCTTCTGTAAAACTGCCTCAGATGACTTCACAAGAATCATTCTCCTAAGGGAATTGTAGGATTTTCCTGTGTGTATGCATGGGTGCCTGAAAGAGACTTTAAATAGTCTGAAAAAGACTTTCTTGATTTTCCCTGTCTGTTAGACACTCTTTAGTTCTTTCCAGCAGAACATCTTGGTTCCAATGCCACAAAATGTTATTAATTTTTCTTTCTCTTTGGATCCTGTGCTACGTTATCACATCCAACACAGGAAGAAAGTCTTCAGCTCCAAGTTAATTAGCATTCCATGACCAAAGCCTCACGAAGTGAATTCACTCTGCCCAATTGCACACCTGTCCAGAGGATCCTCAGCATAACAAATGATTCCTCATGCTTTTGTTTTAGTGAGGAGTGTTTCAAGAAAAAAATGGTACATGGCAGAAAACAGCAGCCACCATTTTTTGAGTAAAATTCTATACGTCTTATATACTTTGTGTCTTGGTTAATCGAGTGGTTAGGCTCTTAATTATTAGCCACCATTTAACTCAGTGTTTGACTTCACCCCTCTTGGAAAATAAAAACACCTCTTAGGAAATGAGCTGAGTGGATTTAGAGTTTATCAGGGAATCATGGAATTGTTAAGGCTGGGAAAGCCCTCTGAGATCACCGAGTCCCGCTGTGTTCACCCCAAACCCCACCTCCGAGTGCCACATCCACACGTTTTTGGGATGCTTCCAGGGATGGTGACTCCACCACTTCCCTGGTAGCTCGTTCCAATGCTTAATCACCCTTTCAGTGAAGAATCTTTTTCCTAAAATCCAATCTAAGCATCCCCTGGCACAACTTGAGTTCGTTTTCTCTTGTCCTGTCACTTGTCACCTGAGAGCCGAGACCAATCCCTCCTCACTGCAGCCCCAGGTTGGTGTAGAGAGTTACATTTCTTCTTTCTTCTTTTTCTTTCATTGTCCAGTCCTAAAATACACAGAAATGAACAACATTTGGGGAAAACGTGCTAAACCAAACTACTAATAAACCTCCTCTTAAATTTCTATGCTGATTTTTCGGTCGGTGTGCATGCTTGCCATGATAATGGACTCACAGCATTAAAAGCTTAGATGCCTTAACAAAGGGATTCAGAAAAGTTGCATTATCTAGAAATGAAAAGTTAAAAGCCACAGTGAAAATGGCAGAGCCTTATCACGGTTATCAGGGGTGAGAGGAGATATCAGGAATATCAACGACTTCAGAGGCAGCCAGAAGTGTCTGTGAAAAGGGAGGTGCACTGGAGAACGTGCGTCCTACACCTCCGAGAGCAAGAGTTACAAGAGATCGGACATTTATAAAGGAATGTGACTTTCTAAGTGGTGTGATTTTAGCAGAGCCTCGTGTTTAGTGAGCAGTGTGAGAGAACCTGTTGCTTGCAAAGCTCTTAAAAGTTAGTGCAGTAATCCCCTCAGTTCATTAAATTATTTCAGGGGAAAAGGGAGAAAAAAAGGCAAAGAAAAAAGATACTCAATATACTTTGAATTACAGAGGATTTTTTGGTTTGTGGAGGGGGTCAGGTTTTCTTTTTCTTTCTCTGTTTCTTTCTTTTTTTTTTTTTTTTTTAATAGTGGAATAAATGAAAGAGTTCTTTAGTTTCATTTGCATTCATATGACTGCTGCTAATGCTTCCTTCAGTCTATTCACTTTGTTTCCATCATAGTTTGGCACATTCGCACACTTATAATGTAATTATGTAGGGAAAACTTCCTAGAAAGAAATATTGAAAGAGAATTTAATCCACTTGCTCTTTTACAAGTGAATTCGGAAGCAAAATATATAAAATGTTGGAAGAGTCCAATCAGTTTTGCTTCTTACTTGGACATATGGTGAGATGCTGGCCAGAAAAGCTGATGACAATTTTCACCATTTAAACCCTTTCAGATTTAGAGTTTTAAATGCCCAATTTTTTAGCAACATTATTGCTTGAAGAAATCACTGATGCTTGCACACCCCCCTTCTTTCTCACAAAATTTCTGTTACCTCTGGGTCGCTGTCGTATGGAGTTACCTTTGCGTTATGAGGCACAAATAAAGTCTAATAAAAGTTAGACTTTTATTCCTAGAAAAAAATTCAAATTTCAGGGAGACTGGGGTTGTTACAGCCAGCTTGGGGAATCCCATGCAAAATTATTTGAAGGAAAATCCAGAACCAGAGGGGGAATCTGATGGCTGAAACATAAAAATGGAGACAACGTTCATGCTCTGTGCCTTTTGCATCTACCCGGATTAAAAGCATTTCTGAAAAGATCTTCCTTAAAAATAAAATAAAAAAAACCACTCCCAAACTTATACATTTCTAAGTGAAGTGGTTAAAATTTGTGTTAATAGCAATAATGAGCAAATCCCACATCAGCTTCAGAACATTCAGAGAATGTAAAATAAGGGAACACCAAACTATGTGTAATTGTAGGAAACAATGCTAAAAAGAAAATCTCTGTCCTGCCTGAGGCTGCAGAGGGTCTGTAAATGTTCTGCTGTAGCTGTGGGGAGCACCACTGAGCACTGATCAAACCCGAGCACAACAAAATATCTCTGTCCTGGATTTAAAGCTCATGGTAACCGTGTCTGGGTGATGGTGTAGTTCTCAGATTATTCAGATAATTGGGGAAAAACATCAACCACCAAATCTAGAGATCCCTTGGACTGAAAGCAAAGACAAAAAGGCGAGGAAATACTGTGATTTTGTAACAAGCTTAATGGAGTTGTGCATGCTACGAATTCATGTTTGCTTCGAGTGAAGGGAGAAATCCTTTGGAGGAAATGTTATTTCTTTTTTCTGATGGAGTTCTAAGTGAATCTGTTGTACTGGAGGGGCTGGAAATAGATGTTTTTTGCTATTTATCATACAGTGCTGTTAGTTCTCAAGGTGACCTTAGCTGGGTCTTTTCCAAGGACATCCATAGAATATTCATGATGATGGAGGTTATTGAAATTGACAGTTCCTATTGGGCGATTACATTAAATTGATAACAATCAAAACGTGGTTCTAGCTCAAGAGAAAGTTTAATTTATTAGAACAAACTAAAATTAACATTCATGGGTCCGTTGATCCTGATACCAAGTGAGTGTAACACAACTCAGTTCTTGTGTGTAACTTAGGGTCACAAACTCCTGGAGTTGTACCCTCAAGGCAGAGAATTATCTGCTGCTTTTTTCTTCCTGTTTAAACTGTGCACATGCCTCTCCTTCTGCCAAGATTTCCTGATCTCTAAGGCAAAAGAGCCTTCCCTATGTGTGATTTTATTTAGAGCATCATAGGAATAACTATTTCTTAAGCTTAATGGACGAGGTGTGCCAATTAAAAAGCTGATTTAGCTTCCCACAGCAATGAGAATGTGGAGAGGTTCCTTTAAAAGAAGAGTGCAGCATATTTAAAGAATAGTGCAGCATATTTAAAGATATTTAAATAACAGTATGGAGTATTTAAAGAGATTTCACTTTCCATATCAACGAGAACAGGGGTAGGTTTCCTTTAAAGAATGGTATAGAGTATTTAAAGAGCTGCTTGGCAGATATATTCAGGGGAGAACTGTGTTTCGTGCTGTATTCCTGCAGATGGTTTTATTAGATCGTTAAAAAGTTATATACAGAGGGCAGCATTTCTTACCAAGAAAATGAGATTTTAAAATAACTCACATTAGTGGTCAATCCTGGTTATGTATGTTCAAGTTCTAACAGCTGTAATGATTTGTTTTAAAGGAGCCATCTGAACCTGGGCTGATTTTTAAGCCTTTACTGATTGATTTGACTTGTTTGATGTATTATAAATCACACAGCTGTAAAGTCACAGTAAAAATTCCATTAAACTTGTGAGGTTAAAAAAAAAACAAAATCCATAAATAAACCAGTACGAAAATGCAAGACAGCAGCAAATGTGCCATTTCTTTTCCTTTTTTAAAATTTAGGTTTAAGTTTACAGCCAAGGCCATTTTTATGTCAAAGAAAAACAATGGCAACAAATAAGAATCTACCAGGAGTCTCACTGTGGGGGTGTATTTTATTTCCTGCACTTGAGCAATATTTCAGTTTCCTTCACTGTGCCTCTATAAAGGTGTTTTTTGGTAATTCATGGAACAGAACTGGTTTTTGTTTTCAAATTAAGACTCTTGATCAGAAAAACTTGTTAAAAACAACTAAAAAAAGCTGGAAGTGGTAAGGATGTCCAAATATAATCACTCCTGTTTCTAATTCTTTAGTCCATGTATTTTCACAGTCTAGTACTGTTTAGAATGTTGAATCAGGAATTATGTTGAACCTCACACCGGACTCTATTTTCTGTATGATTTCTTGTTGCTCTGTATTATGTGTGGTGAATTATCCCTTTTCACATTTAGGCTGAGTTGATAAATACCGGAGTAATTCTTTAGAAGTGACAAAAATGTTGCAATTGAGATCTCCAAAAGGAAAAAGACCTCATGTTCTCAAATTAAGTGTCTTGAAAATACAAATGAGTTATTCTAACTTAGCCAATTTTATAATAATTCTTGCGATTTTCTTCATAAAAAATAAAATTTCACCTGAATGTAAATTAAATAGATTTTTCATTGAAATAGAGAAATGTTAGAATGTACTTTGTTTTTTTTTAATTTTATTTTTTGTATCTATAAATTCAGGATAAACTCATATTACTTTATTGTGTCTCAGCATCTTCGTAGACACAATGTATAACATTCAAGGCTCAGGACTGGCATTTTGGGTTTTATCCTAAGTGTGACAGGGCGCATTCTGCTGGTGGTTTAAACTGATCCGAGCTGTGCTTTGGGTCACAGGTGACACAGGGGTGCGTGTGTGACACATGTTAACTCTTAAAACATCTTGGAAATATCTTGGGCTGATGTTGATGATCCCCGTGCCTGTTTCTCATCAGTGAAACGTGGCTGAAGTTCTGCTGGGTTTCTGTGCTGGTAAAAACCCAGCAATACATTGAATTATGCTTTGTATCTACATTTCAGCCCTGGCACATGGACAGAAATCCTTGACTCTCCTCACCCTCGTTCTGTGACCTCCATTTCTCCTGCTCCTCTCCAGATGTAGTTGGTTGTGCTTGGTGGAGCCTCTGCCCTGGTCCAGTTTGTTTCCTTCAGAGGGACAGGCTAATCTCCAAAACACGACAACCCAGCTTTTGCCAAGCCCTGAGTGCTGGAAACTCTGCTCCTGGCACCTGGTGCAGATGGTTGCGTGTCTGGACGTGCTGTGAGTGTGTGAAAGGGGGGCATGGCTGATGTCAGGCCAAGTCAATACCCAGAGTGCTCAAATATTGCACACCAAAGGTCGTAGCTCAGGAACTCTGCAAAGGTGAATAAACCTGCTCAGGACGTGCCCAGTTCTCTCCATTTGCTCTTGATTTGCAGAGTTTCTGAAACTTCTCAGTAACTTTCTGCATCGCTCGTCTGCCACAGGGTCGCAACAGCAGCCTCAGAAAGCAGCTCCTTCCTCTCCCCTATTGTTTTTCTCTCTTTTTTCCCCTCATTTCCTTGTTTCTTATTTCAAGTACTTTTCTGACTGCATGGAGCACATCTCATTAATCTCTTATCAGATTCCCTCTGTTGGTCTGTCATTTCATCCACACTTCACAATCCTGACATCAAGTGCTGTTCTTGACAGGTTGAATATTTGTTCCAGAAGAAAAACTCGGGTTTGTGTTTCTCTTGCATATGCAGAAACCATTACAATCAGATAGCAAAGAATGTTATGGTTGTTTTACTCAAAGGAATGACATTCTGTTGTTCTACATATGCACACACATGAGATTATTACAAAAGAAGGAATAGTTGGATAACTGAGCCCTTTAACCATTCAAATCCTCTTGGCAGCCACCAGAACTTTACAGAACGTGATATTTCAAATACTACGGTGGAAGAAATACCTGTTATTTCATGCACTGGGATTTACACTGTCTTTTTTATTTATTTTTTTTTCTTTTTGTAAAGAAATTTTTGTATGTCTTTTGTCAGTTAAACTGATAAATAACCAAATGGGAATTTTAAGGAGCAGTGTGAAGTTTGTCATGGCAAGAAATCTCAGAGAACACCTGGAATTACTTCTGAATGAAAGAAAAAGAAATCTGTTTTATTACTGCTCTTACTGCTGAGTACCCTTCCTTTAATCACTTTATCTGTCCTGTACGCTGATGCCTGCCTCCTTATCTCATGTTCTTCCTGCAGCTTCTTAGAAACACTTGGGTTTGTTCAATGTTCTTCTTTGTTAAAGTCGTGGGTTTTGCTCACGTCAGCCCCAAACTGCTGCAAGATTAGAGCTCCAAGATTACCAGGAGTCTGTACAAACTTCTTGACAGGATTAGGAGAGGCCGTTGCTGCTTCAGATAATGGTGATGATCCAGCCTGGTGAGGCTGCAGGCAGCAGGGAGGTATAAATCAGAGAGATGCCAAGATATCCTGTGTAGGGTCTGAAAGTAGGGCACGGAAAGGTAAAGAGAGCACACGAAGATGGGCTCAGTGCACCTGCTGAACAGTGGGAGGGAATGTGATACCTGCGTTTATTTCAGCTGCCTTGGCTGCCCGTGTTCCCCTCAACATACATTTGCAGCATGAAAAGCACTTAAAAAGTCCTTGCTGCCCTCAGCAGTGCTTAGATCTCCCCGTGTTGGAGCATAACAAGTGGGAAGACACTCACGTGAGTGCCAAAGAATTGCAGAAGAGAAAACTCCGTGTCAAAAACCTCTGTGTTGAGGTTGTGGCCATTGCTGGAACAGCTGCTGCGTGCCAGGGCCTGGTTTGTTTTCTCCAGCAGAGCCTGGGGGCTGCCAGCTCTCCAAAGGGAAGAGCAGAATGCAGGAAAACCTTCTGCACTGGCTTTTGCTGTGGGTTGCTGGTGCTGGAACAGCCAGAGCTTTAGGAAAGGGAAGCCAGGGTGGGGGAATGCTCCTTGCTGAGCTGAGCAGAGAGTGGCAGCAGCGCTCTCTCTCCCTTTGATGTCTGCTGTGTTTGACAGAGTTTCCCGGGTGGCAAGGCTTCCTCCTGGATGAGGGTCCTGTCAGGAACAGCTCGTTCAGGAGACATCAGATAGTTCCCAATTTAGCCTGGTTTAAAGGAACTCAGTATTGCAAGGGAAGCAGATACCAGTGAGATACTGGTGATAGCAGCAGGTCGATAAATGGAGGGTGGGTGAGTAAGCAAAGGAGCCACTTCAGAGTACAGGAAAAAAAAAGAAATAATCCATTTGTCTTTTGCCAATTTAGATACTTCTTCTGAAAGTGTCACTGAAATAAGGTTTTTACACAATTCTTACTTGCCTGTAAGGAGTAAAGCTGGGGAGCTGAGATCCTTTATTCAGACACAGTAAATATGGGTATGAAAACATCATTCATGAGACATGGCACGTGGAGATGTGAAGGAATTCAAGGACTGGGTTTGAGCAAGAGACTGGATGTGTGCACCTCTCCTGGTTAAGGGAAAGCCTTGAAGACAGGTCCAGCCTCTGAAAGGCTTTTCCCACCTTGTGACACAATGAACCTGCAACCTTCTCCTTTGCTAACACCCCTGACTAGTACTCAAACACCCAATTTCAGAGTGGCAGCTGGCTGCTCTCTGCACTTCAGCCCTTCCCTCGTGGTGTGATGTGTTGCCTGTGCTCACGATACCGGTGGTGGCCTTGAAAAATCACGGTTCCAGGTCTGTTCATCCAGTTCCCAGGAGATGGCTCGGTGTGGTGGGGGTGTCCTGTGGCTGCCCCGTGCTCCTGCCCCCCGCGGGATGCTCACGCAGAGCAGGTGCCCGTGGCACACGCAGAGCACGGGTGATTTATTCGCCTGCCAAGATGATGCTTTCATAATGAGTCTAATTAGTTTCAAATTTACCTGTTGCTTGTGTTCTGCATCAGAGTGGCTTGCTGCAGTGTGGGAGGTGCTCTGCACACCCAGCATTTCCACGCCTTGGAATGGTTTCTCTCTACTCTCTCCTGTGTATCTCCTTCAACAGATTTTCAAAAAAGTTAAACATTCTGGGTCTTTAGCAGATTTTAGTATTGCTCAAGCTGCTTGATGAACAGATAGGGTTTAATCTAAATTTACTGTGACAGAAGATCCTCTTACCTTAAATATTTTGTAGATATTGAAGAATACCCATTACTGTAACACCAAGGTTTGACTTTTGCACTGAGCTGAGTTTGAATACCCTGGGCACACACAGAGGCTGAACATCCCTGTTTGCACTTAGCAAAGCAGCACTTCAGTGCCGTTTATGAGATGTCAAATGGCTTTTCATTCTGAGTGTTTTTCATGATTTTTCATATTTTCATCGTTACAACTTCCACAAGTATTTGGAAGATGTTTCTTTTCATGCTAGTCAAGCATCCAGCATGAGATTATAATATCGCCTGTCTCTGATTACTATTTTGCCTTTTTCCCTTCACTAGAGGATTGTCAAATGGGTGTAGCTGATGATACTTCACAAGCTGACTGAACAAAAAAAGGCTAATTTTTTTCAGCACTGACAGTATTTGGATTATATAAATGATATAGAAATAAACTTGCAATCTCACACAGAACAGATTTACAATCTTGGCCACTGCAGTTAAAGAACAATCTGAATCCAAATCCAAATTAGAAGAATCTGATATAGATATGTGTTTGTGCAGTGAAAAGGAGGGATTTGGGTTTTTTTTACATTTGTTTGAGGAAATAAATAATATTTTTTATAATTTTCTTTAATGGCAGTAATATTGAGGTTGTTAATACGATTCATTCTGCTGAAATGCTCAGACCAACAGAGTTATTGAGTGGTTTATTCCTTGCTCACACTGACATCTCTATGACATGAGCACATCAACTGAAGGCATTGTGCACAGAGGAAAAACATTTCTCAGTGCTCAAGTATCAGATGCCACAGTCAAACAGAAAAAAAATAAAGACAAGGTTGGTATTTCCAAGAGTACGTTCAGATACAGCTTTCCAGACATATTCCATCTTTCAAGTACCTTTTGAAGAGGTGCTGGAGACAGTATTCTTGTCATGCATAGTGTTCCGAAAGATTTTTCTGGAAAAATGTCTGATTAAATTCAAGGCGAGAAGTTAGAAGTTGTTTGCTGAACATTCTATAAGCAAAATCTCATATAAAATCATATAAACTCCTGCACTGCACTCAGCAGAGTAGAATTACTAGGTACAGTAGCAAATTGTGAAATTATCGAGGTGCTCTTCAATTATATTCAGATTTCTTTCTTTCCTTGTGAGGAAATGGTATTTTCACAGGGCATCCCTGCTTCCCCTCGGTTTTGTGAGTTTGAGATTTGCAAATATTAACTGCTCTTAAAAGCTTACAGCAGACTTTATACCCTTGAAAAGAAGAGAGATGCACCACGCAGTTCAGATCCACTTCTGGTAGTAATGTTTATTAACACCCTTCAGACATCTGGTATTTTTTAAAAATACCACCCCTGTTTTATGTGTCAGCATGTCTGCTACTTTATAAATGCGAATTTCATTTATTAATCTATTTACATTTGTGATGGCATGATCTAGATGTATTGCATTTAGAACTTTGTCTTACTTTTGGAAGAATTGCTTTATTGCAAAGACATTGGACCAGACTTTTTAGCTTGTGTTTACCCTTAATTTCACTGCTGATACTTCATCATTCCTAAATGATGCCATGGAAATGATGTGTGTCCTCCAGGAGAAAGTCTCCTTTTCTCAGTTACATTTATAAGAGAGTGAAAAAAGAAGTACACAAATATAATTTCTATTTTGAACTTGCAGCCTTTGTCTTTTATTCTTTAGGAGATGTGCTTATGCTTGCTGAAGTTAACTGGAATTTTGTCATTGAATTCAATAATGTGTAATCTTGTTCTTCTTTTCTTTTAGAAGTTAGGAGTTCTGTTTGTCCTGGAAGTCTCTCTTGAGAAAGACAATTACTGTCACAGCCACTGGCTGATGGAATGGAGCCCAGCTTATTGGATTTATTACAAGTATTGTCAGTTGTAGCTCTGAAATAAAAAGAGACGCTTAAATGGACTCCTGAAAGGTGCATATACAGACTCGCAATGAAGGGATTTTATTTTTGATTGGTATCATTTTGTTTTATGTGGCTTGCATATTTTCACAGCCCTCTTTCTGTGAAAACCTCTGCCATAATCAAGTTTTGGCTCCGTGAGAGTACCAGGATCATATCATCCTTTTCTGCTGCCCCCAGTTTGTGATCTCTGTGTTTGACTTCAGAGCAACAGTGACAGAATGAGCTCTGACAGAATCCCTTTGAGGTGTGGGTCCCGTTTCCTGCTGTGACGTTGGCTCCGTAGCCCACGGAGCAGAAGTTTTCAGCTTGCAAAGCACCCGCCTGTCTCTGTCAGCTTTTGGTTCTCTCTGCCTCAAACCTTCGCCGTTGGTTTGGGAAGAGGTTGGACAGCAGAATGAATGAACAAATATCTAATTGCATTTTAATGGCCTGTTCCCTAAAGGTTCCTGCAGACTTGCTTGAGTACAGGGCCATAAAAGTATAAAGGTAAATTTTTGCTGTCCACTCAGCGTGACAATGAGGACTTTCTGGTTGGAGCTATTTAACATCAGTCAAGGCAATTTGTCCTTTATTCTGACATAATTGGCTTGGCTCTGGATAATTACAGATCTAATAAACTGATCAGGAGACCTTAATATTTTTCAGCAAAATAATGTCTCCGCAGATAAAGTGACCGATAGATTGTGCTTTGCAAATGTGGCTCTTAGTTAGAGGCTGCCTTGAGTGGTGCTGTGCAAGTCAAACCTGTGAAATGGAGAAGCACAGGACCACTTTATCAAAGCAATCTGTAATATTTAAGCAGAGTGAAATGAGCTGGGCACGAATGAGATCAAAGCCTTAAGTGAGGTTTCGAGGGTGAAGAAAAGGCTGCAGTGGTGAATAGCGATTACTTGTAGTTAATTTAAACTTACTGAAAGATTTTAGGGATCAAAGTTGGGTCTTTTGAGAAAGGGGATTCATCCAATTTCCTCTACTTATATTTTCCCAACATAAATTAATCTTGATATATTTTATTAGCTTCTTACTGCTTTTTTTTTTTTTTTTCCTTTTTGTTAGAGGAGGAGCACTTTGACTTTTGTCTACTGAAACTCTTCAGCTTTTCTTTACTAAAACCACACCAGGGTTACACCCCGGGGTTACTCTGTTGCTGTCTCTAAGCTTCCAGCTCAGGACATGCAGAAAAAACCATTTTTCAGTGTATTTCTTATTTATTGAGGCATAAAGCTATTTAATCTGTCAAGTATGCGACATAGCCAAAAATATTAATATTGTATTCTTAATTAACTCCATTACACTGCTATTCAGCAAATACACATTGGCAAGTTTTTGTTTGTTTTCATTTTGGCTTCTAATGCTTCAAAAAATGATTGTGGCCATTATACTTATTATATCTTTTCAAACTATTGTGCAAAAGTGATAACAGCAGAACAATTTGTCTGCTACTAATTGGATAATATATGTGAAAAAAGCACATTTTAACGAGTGGATGATAAATAGAGTTCCTTATTTGAAACTTATTAGCTAATAATACACCTTCAACATGAGTATTTGTCAAAAACCTCCAAAAATGTTTCCTTTTTAATTTCATGCTAGCATTTGACAGCTGTGGCAATACCAGTATTTATTATTAGTATACAGCTGAATGGCATTTTAAATCAAGTCTATTACAAATTGTCCTGCTCCAACGTAATAAAATTAATAGCTGTGCAGCAAAATAATAAAGCAAAGATTAATCACGGATTGCATGGGAATAAAAAGTCTCTTGGAAATTATATTTCCAGGGATATTTAGCAGTAATTTTGCTTTCCTTAACAGTTTATTCTGATAATTAAACATACGTCTTACAATTTTAACAAAAAGTGCTGTTTAGGAAAATGCTGCCATCAGGCAGCTCCGGTTTTCCTGCCGGCACTCAGGGACTGGGAGCGGCACCAGTGCTGAAGGTTGAGAGCACCCTGGCAGAATTCAGCCAGGCAATTGCTTCCACTCTTCTGGCCAAACCTTTGAGTAGCATGAAGTGTTCATGCTGATCCCAATAAAACTGGCTCCAGTTTGAGCCAAGGAGGAATTTGGCACCCCGAGTTTGAAATTTTCATCCTTCGAAGCCTTCCCTCGACCTGCTGCTGTCACCAACGTTTACAGCCTCACTTTGTCTTGCTGTTCCCTGATAAGCTGAGAAAAAGCAGAGCTGCAACGCAGCTGATCTCCTGGGAATAAAGATGTGCATATTGGGGATTTTCTTTCCTTCAGATCACGTTATGAGCACGATTTATATCCCTCGGTTTTGGGATGACAGTCTTTTTAAGCAATCTTCCAAATCATGATACCTTCTCTGATGACATCCTGTATACAGAAGCAGACTTGCTGCAGGTACAGACTGGAAATGGGGAAGAAAAGAAACTTTTCAAACTGACTTTTCTTCCACCTTGTATTTTTTAAATAGTAGTGCTCTTAAAATGTGGGGTTTACCCCCTGAAGTGAATGGCAGGGTTTCAGTACAACATTGGCATAAGGATTACAAAATCTTAAGGTCTGAAATATTTTTAGTCTAACCTTCATTTTCTTCTTCCTTTCAATCTGAGCCATGTTTAACATTTCATCCTTAATTATGAAAATCACAATTGTTGTATCTTCAATTCATGAGCTTCCTCCACTTACTACTAATTATGGCCTGGGGGAATAAAAATTTACTGGTTTCTTTAAGACTGAAATAGAAAGCTGGGAGTTTGTAAAATACTGGTATTTCTCTTAGTTCTTGACTGCTGGCAGTGGTGAAGCACCTTCTGTTTGACCCGTGATGTTTCTAGTCACTGTCATGGAAAAAGTCATCATTATTAAGCCTGCTCCATAAGAATTGTGCTGAATTACTTCATCCCTCATAATGCAGGCATTCAACTCCATACACGGATCTCCACAAGGATGTTTAAAAAGCTGCTTCTGGTAAATATTTATAAAATGTCTAATTCTGCACTTACCTACTAATAACCTAAATATCACATAACTAAGCCCGCTGTTTAAAAAAAGAGAATCTGCACTGCAAATTCATCTGAATGTGAAATCCAGAAAGAGAGTTTAGAGTAAGATCAGAGTTTTGAGATGATGTGAGTGTCTATGATTAGCTCAAACCCACTGATACCTTCTCGTGCTGGGTTTTGGGAGGTTTAGACTCTCAGAGTTGATGACACTCGATGTCTTTAAGGACATGAAAGTGAGCATCTCCACGGAAGACTTGCTGATGCCATTGCCAAAATTCCTTGAAGAGATGTAAATTCCAAAACTGCTGTCACTTGAAAGTGACTTCATGTCTCTATTTTTAACAAAGAGACGCGTGGCAGAACATATACACTTAAGCTTATTTGGAGGTTGTCTCAAGACGTGATTGAAAACTAAAGGTTCAGTGGATACAAACAATTTTCACTGTTGGTTCTTGCAGAATGTGCCCACCTGCAGGTCTCTGATTATCAGACGAGTCAGGGAGAGGAGCTTAAAAACAGAACTTCTCTAAGGGCCAGCAGATCTCTACCTCACTGCCCAGCAGAGAGAGAGCAGGTCTCGCTGGGGAAAACAACATTAGTGTCTCAAAGAAAGAATGAAATAATTGATATATTGCATTTATTTGGCTACTTTTCATACCTGTTTCTTACAGCAATTAAATATAAACGTGTTTGGGGTGTATGAACAGTTTGGGGGGGGGAGAAAGATGTTAAATCTGCTCGGCTCCTTGAAGAACTCAAAGTGGAGATTAGTGCTAACAGCTAATAGGGTCCATGTCCAAATGGGCTTCTCTGACTAAAGGAGCCTGAAGAGGACAGAGTGCCAGGAAGGTTTTGTCAGGAATGCATCTAAAGGAATTCAGTTGGATACAGGAAGAGAGAGGCCTTTAAGATGGAATCCTGGTCTGATAGGGTACGTGTGGTTTCTCTGTTGTAGTTCCTCTTGTAGCCATGTGAAACAGCAATGTCTGTTTTTGAAGGTGCTTAGATGAATTTTATTTTCAATTTCCGTTTTATCAACTGTGATCTTCAATTTACTTTCAAGTGCAATGTCCTGGTCGACATCAAACTGCCCACCAAAGGGTGTCATCTGTAAATTAGGATGCTGGAATCCACATAAATATTCAGCTTTCATTAATGTGCCACTCTAGGATATTTAAAGAGTAATGGTGTGTAGCCCTCTGGTAATTTTATAGGCCATTTAGTGCCGTGGTGTTGAGGTGTGGAAGAAATGTCCTCTAGCGAACAATTTCAGTTTGCATGGGTCTCTGGAAAGCAAAAAGGTGCTAATAGCTGCAGTCAGCAAGGTATCGTGATGTTCTTCCGAATCTGAGGGTATGGTTGGGTAGGAAATTTAATATCCATGAACACTAAAATACGACATAAAAATCTGGAGACCCACGGCGAGGATTTCCCAAGTGGCTTTTGGCTCGTGAGCAGAGCACATTTTAAACAGTGCTGTCTGCACATGCTGCTGTTTGGAAAGATGTGTCCCATGAAAACAAATAAGATCCCTTCAGTTTGAAAATGCCAGAGTATTTACTTGCTAAATAAAATATAAAGAAAGCTGTAAATATGCTTCATTACAACACTGCCTGGTCTTTAGAGGGTTTTGAATAGCTGTTGTGCACAGTGGAAGACAAATTAATCTCTCTGAATCTCTCTCAGCTGAAACATTCTAATGTTAACTAACAGTTTCTAGTGATCAAAGTGATTTAGTTAAATTATTTATTTGCATATGCAGTTAAAAGTTTTTATTGTTGTAGCTCAAGGGAAGAGAAGGGAAGGGGAAGAAGAAGGTCTTGAGATAATTACCTGAGATTTAAGAGCAGCTGGCCCTGCCTTGTCCTGCTTTCAAAGGTAGATCAGGCAGCTTTGGCCACCGAATCTCGCGATTGCCACGTGCTCTTTGTTATGGTCAGAATTGCACGCATCTCTGCCTTTTCTCCTTTTAATTAGGAGTCAAAATGATCAGGAATAGATAAATTTCAATCATTAAAGCCATGTTTGTTGTACCCCACTCTAATCAAAATGTTTGCTGATCGTGTGAATCTCTACGTTTTCCTGCAGGGCCTTTTTGAGTTTGTATTTGTTTGTCTCCTTCCTGTTCTCTGGATTGATCTCCATAACGGGAAAATGGTCTGCTTGAAAATCAGAACCACATTGTGCTTGGCGTGGAAAAGAAATCAGTGCGAGGTTAAGGTTCTAGCGCCGCTTTATTTTCCTCTCCTCTCCCTCCCCAAGTTAATGGGTGGCAATTGCACCTCGGTGCTTTCAGTCCGTGGTGTAGCAGGTGTCTGCCAGGCAGCCCCAGGAAATAAACTGATTTATGACAGCTAATTGGGGTGCAAATTTGTTTGCATTGGTGTCGGAAGGCTGGAATCAATACCATGTAACAAACAAAGCAACTAAACTATCAACTCTTGTATAGCTCAGCTTCAAAGTGTGATAGGCAGTCAGTTTTGTTAAAAAAAAAAAAAAAAAAGAAAACAAAAACTGTGAGCAAAAATGATGCAGGGAGAAAAATGCCAGTTCTTAGTATTTACGGCGTCATTCTCGTTCTATTTTTAGTTGTAATTTCTCTGAAACTTAAAAAAAAAAAAAAACAACCCTCAAACCCTAAACCAAACAAAACAACCCAGAACAAAACAAAACATGCAGAAAGCCAATTAGAAAGGTCAAGGCAAATCACTTTTTCTCTTCTCACCTTCACCTCTGTGGAGACACTGATTCTCGGAACCCGTAGGAGGAATATTCTATTTTGGCTTGCAAAAATTAAGTAAATGTAAACAGAATATTGTTCTGCATATTCTCAGAAAGAGGCGTCAATCTGTGTGCTTTGACAGTCTTTACTTTTGTTGTCTTTAGGGCTGCGTGTAAAGCATTGCCTTGTCACACCTGACGAGCAAAATACATATGAGAAAGGGTCCAAAATAGTAATTAAGCTGTTGGTGATTTTTTTCTTCCTCTCCTGGAATAGAAGATCTTTATTAAAAGGTTAGAGCAACTCCATATTTTGATTTTTTTTCAGCCATTTTTACAAAGACTAGTCCCACAAAGAATTCTAGAAAATGCATTTTAGCCACCTATGCAAGTGTCATGTTTATGTCCAGACCTCAGCCTGTCTGTTCATATATCCACACTCAGTTCTCCTTGTGTCTGTAGGGTTCTGGAGGAGGAAGCTTGAGAACAGGGAGTCTTTGTAGGATTATTTATTTGTTTTGATAGTTTTTCTAACAAAACCACACAACAAACTCAGCATCCTGTACCACAGCAAGGTGGTGACAGCAGATAAACTTATTTCAGGTGGCAAGTTACAAAAAGCAGTTCTGACTGCAAAGACAACTTGAATCTAACAATAAGTATAACTGGTTAATTACATTGCCTCAGATCTGCTTTATGCTCTTATCAAATATGAACAAGACCTCTCTTCATTGCTCATGAATGAAAATGTATTAAACTGCTAATTGTTGCAGTTACTTTTTATGGAAGAAGCAGTAAATGAAGTATTCTGAGATTAGTTTCAGGTCTATCCTGTATTATCGTATTCTGCAGACAGGACATCATTATATTAAAAATAGACCATTTTATGGGACTCATTTGCACATTGCTGTGATTTTTAAAAGAGATGAGGTTTGACCTAACTCTGCTCCCATTGGATCTGTCCATTATCAATGATGCTGTGAGTCTGTGATTTTCTACTTAAATTGCTTTTTATTTTTTCCATTTGTCTGCCACCTAAAGAAAAAGATAATGCATTAAAGTAAATTGCACTGATAAAATGTAGGAATTAAAAACTTTTGGAAGACTCGTGAAAGTCTCTTTTTTTTATCTGTAAATTGATTTAATTTCTGACCTGACTGCCACCTTTGTTTCCAGTTCTGACTTTTTCCTTCTGTCAATCCCTGTCAGCTGCTTTCGTGATATTGTCAATTATTTATGTGGCCTTAATGAAGACTTTTAAACACTTTTTCACTACTAGATAAGTCCCAGAGAAGGATTAGAGCCAAGGTCCTGTGAACACACAGATTAGTGTATGACTTCATGAAGTTATTTCTCACAGTAAAATTTAACAGGAAATAAATCAGATTTCTGTAGTTGTTGGCTACCTCAGTGGCATTTTGTCTTCCAGTTTTGGGGATGATTTATGGTTGCATCCATAAACACTTGGAAATCAAACCCTCACACTTGGTGTGCTTTGCTGTGTCTGTATATTCGATTGTACATAGGGATCCATCCCCAGCACAGAGTAAAAAAACTGCAGAAAGAAAAGACAAAGGAAAAAAAAATAATCTGGCTTTTTTCGCACCTCTAGATCTTAAATTTCACACAGCATTATTTCTGTTCTGCCTGTTGTTCAGACTTCAGATCCTTTTTTCTATGTAAATTATCCCACCGCTGTGCTTTTCTTCCCTACCTTGGATGTATGAATTTCATCTCTTCATGTCAGACATACTTATAATTTTCAAATTTTCGAGCATTATTCGGCTCGATAATTTTTAGCATTTTGACTTTCACATATTCTCCTTTTCCTGCATTGAGTCTGGACAGAGTATTATGAGGCATTATTGTTCTCCTTTTTGCCAACTTCTAAAATTTTCTGTTTGAATAGCTGCATAATGATAACTGTAGCAGCTCTCTAATTCAAGCCATCTGCAAAAGTAGTGTCTCCTTGGAAATGCATTAACCTCATCTTGAGGAAATAAAGGAATGTTTGTTTTTTTTCAAAAGGACTCACTTGAAAGAAGAGAAAATCCAGTGTGTGCATATTTAAGCTTTGATTTAAAAAGCAATCCTGAACCTTGAAATTTTAAGGGTGGGTATTTAGAATGTAAATTGTTAAAATAGGATGATAGGGGGGTTGGATTCCTTTAATTCCAGCAATTTCAAGGACTGTGGAAGCAAATCCTGAAGGGAAATCCAATCCTTCTGCTTGCCCACTAGTATAAGAAGATTTTAATTACTACGAAGATTATTGAGGCTGCCGTCCCATAAATCAATATTTTTTCCCTGGGTCTGGTCTATGTGAGCACAAATAGCATCCTTTTCCAAACATTTGTAATTGTGCTGAGTTTGTGAGTTCCCAGCACAGATCACTGCTGATAAACACGATCAGGAATGCAGTTGCAGTAAATAGAATCTAATGCTTCTTAGTAAAAATGTGTGATTGCATTCCTCGAGGACCTCAAGGCTATGGCAGTGTTAAAGTGCGTAGCAGGTGATCCTGGGTGTCCCAAAGGCTTGCACTTTATCTTGAAAATTGGCTTTTACAAATTCTCCCTTTTCTTTGTGTGAGATATAACTTACCTTGGAAAATGACCCTGGCACACCAACGGCACAGTGTGTTCTAATACTGCTTTTAATTAATGATCTCTAAAGATAATGAGTAATCTTGCATTCTAACAGATTAGTTAAAATAGGGGCTTCCAGCGGCAGCTGGAGGTTCAGAGAGTGGCAGAAAGGCTCTGACTGTGTTCCAGTGACTGGAGGCAGATCTCGGCTGGCTGGCGGCGCTCGGGATCTCTGTCAGGACAGAACCCTTCTCCTGCCCTTTGATGTCTCGTCAGGTTTTCCATTCTTGTAGACTTCTGAATAGGCTTCTGATGATGTACCTTGTGATCACTTTGTTCTTCTTTCCCTGTGACCCATTTCTTGCGATGCTTTCTGTCTACGTTCAGCGAAACACGCACCCACTTCTCCGTTTTATCAGCCTCTCTTCGTTGCCTTTCTTTCTGTATGCAATTAATTCCATATCTATATATTATGTATTTGATCTGGATGTGCATATTCATTCCACTGAATAGAAACTCTCAAGTACCCCAGTCTGCGATAGCTATAAATTATTCAAAATTCCAGTCATAAATTTTCATTTCCTTCTGAACAACACACTAATCTAAGGAGATGTTAAGTAACCTTTGCAGTATATGTTGATGTATAAATAGTGGCATTAATGCCTCTGAACATTTCAATAAGTGTTCCATGGTATCATCCCTTCTCCTTCTCCCTCAGCTCTAAAAGCCATTGTTGGCATATGTAATTTTCTGAGTGAATTCTCTGAGCCAGATCCCCACCAGAGCTGCTCCACAACTTAACCTGTTTTCCATTCATTTTGCTTCGTGCAGTGTAGGGTTGGGTGTGGAGAGTGGAATTTTGCTAATTATTATGAAAGAACTGTGGAATGACCTAGGCCATGGAAGATCTCTGGATGCCCAAGACCCAGTCAAAGCCTGGCAAACCTTGGTGTACTCAGAGCCTTTTCCAGCTATTTTTGAATATTTCCAGGAGTGGAGATTCCAATAAACTTTGGGCAACTTATTCCAAATTGTATTTGTGAATGATTCCAGGTCAAAAACAAAGAAAAAGGGCTTTGAAGTATAACTATCAGCAGCCCTGTAGATTCAAGAGATTTTCGTTAGTGTGAGATCCTCCATGTGCGTGGTAACAGAAAAGAAAAATCATCCCTGTTTTTACTGATTGAATTTAAGTATAATTTTTGTTACTGTGTAGTAATATTTGAGTTATCATCTAAGAATAGCAGCCCTCACAGGTGCCCATCAGCAGAATGCTGCAAGGAATGCGAAAGTATTTTGCCTTTTAGTTATGATATTGAAATGATCTCACTTGATTTAAAAATCAAACAAAGCTTTCCTGTGAACTGCCGTGAACTGAAAACAAGTGTTTGAAATTTGTAGTGCAATTTAGTGTAAGAGAATCAAATAAACCACAGAAAACAGTCAATGGCAGGAAGAACAGATAACTCGAAAGTGATATATTTGGGATATTTCCTGCAGTAACTGTTCAGCATGATGAGCAGAGGCAGGTTTTACAGCAGCTGCCAGGATGTCTGTAACAAACTCTCTCAGCTGCTAATGCACTGGTGTTAGCAGTGCAAGCCATGACAATTGTTCTATCAATAATTCCTGAGACAGAGTAAAAAGCAGCGTGCATTGCCCCGTGCAGCCAGCAAATGGAGGCCTGAGGATCGTCTGCTGCATCAAACTGTAAAATGTAATGGCTTTTGAAGGTTGAAGTTTATGAGAGCAGTTCATGATGTGTTCCAAACAATGCTTTATTTTGCTGTTGTTTCCTCATTATGTGGATAGGAAGCGCTGCAGCAGAAATTGGGCTCAAGGGAAATGGTGTCTACCAGTAGTTTAACCTTGTGACATTCCACTAAAAAGCACAGGTTCTTCTGAAATACATAATACATGAACTTCTCTGATTGTTTAGCATTGATCAGTACTCAAGTAAATTGAGTTACTCTCTCATTAGCATAAGCAGCAAGGCTCTGGCGAGCCTCTTCACCCTCCCATGGTAAGAGGCTGAGGGATTTCTGCTTCTTTTAAACCAAAAGTCAGTTCAAAAACCCAACATGGAAGGCTCTTTACCAAAGGCAAGACAATATTTTGAAGCAGCATCCTTCTGGCTGCTCAGGTGTCCGTTTCAGCCTCAGCGTCCAGGTTCAGCACAGATTGGTTCTCGGACTCCTTGTCCTCCTGTCAGGTCTGTCTGCAATTCCGTGTTCCTCTCTCTCCATCAGTGTATATATACATTAGAGATAATTCTCTATGTACAATATAGAGTGCACATTTCCGCTGTAGCATAATTAGGCTGTGTTTCAATGTTTTAATAAAACTTCTCCTCTTTCTTCCTCAGAGAAGAAACCATAAAAGCCTGGTTTAGAAGCATATTTCCTTTACTTTATGAGAAATCACAGGTGAAATCTTTCAAAAGCTTTACAGCTTGTTCTTGAGCATCTTTTCCATGTTGACTTTCCACCTTTCCTTCAGTTCACCTTTCCAGCTGCAGAAAGCAAACTGCCCCAAACGGGTGGAACGTTTCTGGTGTAACACAGTCTGATGGAGTCTGCTTTTATCTTCAGTGGTACATAATTATAATTGTCAGCATTTATTTTTAACTCTCAGCACAGGGTAAGGATGAAATATTATTTTGAATCAGGGGAACATGCAAGATTAAGGCTACCCATGTACTAAGAGCATTTCAGCTCTGAGGGAGGCATTTCTGTCTAAATTAAAGTTTGATGTATTGGGAACTAACTTTGATTTTAGAATGTTCTGAGCCAGGCGTCCAGATTATCAAAGGTAATTTGCCTATAAGACAGGCAGGAAACATCAAAAAGAACCAAGACTAACTCCTGAAGCTTTAATTGTTCAGCATCTCTGACAGTTTTGAATCCCTCCTTACTGTGCTGTGTCGAACACAGCTTGGCTGTTTCAGGTGATGCTTGGATACCCAGAATTGCAGGAGTGTAGGAGTCCTAGGATAGGCCAGGCAGTAAAAACCCAGATTTTGGGTCTTTGTCCTGCACACTGGTGATGTTGAAGCTATTTTTGATAAATTTAACCAGATGAGTATCTCACAGATCAGTGGAACTGGGGTATAAATAAAAATATGTACTAAATATAGTATCAGCTATCATTTGCACAGAGTTAGAGCTTTTTCATAAAATAATATTGGCAGAATTCAGAAGACACTACGTGTGTGTACATATTTGACAGAAGAGCTTATGTTGTATCAGATCAGGGAGTTTGGTGTCTTGATTGTTGTTTGCTTCCCAATTTGGTCCTTTCCCCGCTGAGTTCCTAAATATCTTTTGGCTGTTAAATACCTTTCATTCTCCTGTTCAGGCACTCCAGAAGTGGGATATTCAGCAGTGAGGTACTGATTTCTGGGTGTACAAAACCTTTTTCATGTTTGTGTGAGACAAGCCGGTATCTGTAATTCTTCATGAAGTCGATGTTCCTTAATGGGTAAAGTCAAGCTGTCACCTTGGCCAACAGCAAAAAAACACAACCATGAGGAAAAATGTACGTGTGGAAATGACTTCTCTTAGCCTGCACTGCAGAGCAAATAGAGAAACAAATAATGCCCCTTTGGGAGCTAAGATTTGTCCAGAGCAGCCATATAAACAGAGCCATCAGTCTTCACTGTCCTTAGTCTAGAGCTTCAGCAGCTTCAGCTGCCTGGCGATTTATCTGAGTACTAAAAAGGGGGTTTAAAGTCCCTGAGGGTCTTGTGGATCGTCCCTTCTCTTCCTAAATCTGATCTCACTGTTCTACCATCCTGGATCACCCAGAGGAATCCAAAACTGATAAGTCACTGGTGGTGGTTGACCCCCAATATTTCCTTTCTCTGGGGAAAAAAAAGACTTGAGGTGCTGGTCAGGTGCTGATTATTTGTAAACTTCTGCTGGGTGAAAGTGTTGCTGGTGGTGGGTTGGTCAGGAGGTGGTTCCCAGGCAGGAGGGGCAGCTGTGATAAAAGGGCTGGGTGCTGGGGCAGGGAGAGCCGGGAACGGGGAGTCTGGGAGAGGTAAGGGTGTTCTGAACTGTGGGTCACTGGGGGGGAGTTGCTGTGAGCTGTAACTGTGCTCTGGGGGATTTTGAGTCCTCTTTGACTGGTGGCTTTACTGTGCAAGCTGGAGGCTTTCACACCCATTGTGTGCCAGGGTTACATCTCTGTTCCAGCAGGGTTTGTGGCAGGAATTCGTTCCCCAGCCAGGCAGGGGCACTCCTGCAGGAGTTCTGGCAGTGGGGGCTCGGGAGAAACTTGGCTGCACTGCTTTAATTGGCTCACTGTGGTGAGGAATTTGAATGCATGTGTAGGAGCACGTCTGTAATGAGTGTTTGCACAAATAATGATCCTCGCTGTCCAGACTTTCAGGAGTCAAATTTCCATTCTAACCCATGGAGCTTTCAATTTTCTTTGCCAAATGATGAAATAGTGGTTGTATTTGTCTATAATATTTTTTTTTTTCTCTAAGATGTAGTCTCTCACTTATTTCTCTGACATTGAAATATTCTATCCCCAAGTTTTATTTGCCTCAGCCTTGCTCCTCTACTTTGCACTTTCCAGCATCATATATTGTAATATCATGGAGTTCCTACTTCTGCCTAATGTTCATTGCCCTGCATGTACTAAAGTATATTATGATATAGGATAATAGCACCAATTCATGGAATTCAGTTATTCTAGGTGAAAGATTAAATCAGTGCTCTGTTGTCTTCCTGTTGAAGTGTTTCAGCTTTGCAGATACAATTTGTTTAGATACTTCTCCTGTTTGATTTATAGTGAAGCTAAAAGCAATTTCATTGTAGTAGATGCCGTTGAGCTTAACCTGTTGGTCACCTGTATTTCCCTGCTTCATTCTTGACTCACTTCTGAACTGAGCCTGGATAGCACAAATAGGAGGTCTAGATAGAATTAAATAATTGCCTAAACCTTTTTTATGTGTATTGTTTTTTTCTTGCCAAACCAGAGCTTTGCTATGTACAAAATTCAGCCTTCCCAGTTAGACTATGTGGTCACCAACCCATTTATTTAGATTTTTTTGTCTAATAATTGGAATGTATTTAGATGGCCACAACAAAATGCATTGCTTTTCTTTGAAAATAGATTAATTGCAGGTTTCTTGTATTCCATCTGGAGGTGCAAGCACAAAGTCAGAAGGAAAAAGAGTAGAAAGGAATTTTATGGAATTTTACTCTGTAGAGAAACCATGTCCTTCACACCAGGTCCATTTCAGCAGACTCGATATGAGTGCACTTCAGAGGGGCACTTAGGAAGAGGAAGGTGCTGATTTCCTTATGTCCATAAATCCTGTGAGATTTATAGATGAGTTAGAAAGTAAAACCAGTTATTGGGAATGTGCTAATAACAGTTTACTGCCTATATGCCAATATTCCTCTCATCTGTGGAGAGAAAATAATCAACCTCATTAGCATAGTGAGATTTATCAGAGCAACTGATGCTTCTGCAATCTGTACATGGCTTTTCATAGGAACAGCTGAGAAATGCTGCCAAGTGTTGATTGATTTGGAGGCTCAAAAGAACTTGCTGAAGAATCATATTTTTGTTATTTGTTTACTTGAGACCTCAAGTAACCCGTTCTATAAAACTTATTTTAGGAAGGTTAATATCTTCTGAAAGATCTTTACTTTCCCTAAGTACTTTCAAAGAGTAAATTATATGAATTTTCAGTTGGGGTATATCAGAACCCAACTATTCTTAGTGCCTGTATTTTAAATAATTCTAGAACTGCAAGTGCTTTAAATTATTATTTTTAAACAACTGATTATTAAACTAATTTCAGGTCTCTTTTGTACATCTTTACTTATGAAGTTCTGGGGTTTTTATCTATCGGTTTGGAGTGTAGGGGTTTTTAATATTAAACTGAATTAAGAACATATGTTTTTAGCAGTCTGAAATAAGGATGTTTATAACTGACATTGTGCAGAAGCTCTTCCCTTTTGGAATCACTGCTGGACATTGAATCTGTCCCTCTTTTAGTAGATTACGATGTCTGATGTCACAATGTCTTCAAAAGCGGCCATGGGAAATATTTCCTGTCTTCACTTCTCTTGCCAGAAGTGCTTGGGCTGCCCTGCAGCATAACTGCTGCCTTTAACATTTATAAAAGGCATAATATAATATAAAATTATAGTTGTGTGCTGGTGTGAGATGGACCCCAAGTAGGAGAGCTGGGGTGGAACACCTGGGTCTGGCCACGTTTGTGTCCCTGTATAAGAGTACGAGAGAATGCACAGATCCCCCAGTTCATCCTCCTACCGTGGGCTACCCAAAATGGAACAAGCTCATGCGTTCTGCTAATTTGATTGAAGATTTTAAATAATCAAAGTGAATCAGAATCATGCATTTTAAAGAGGGACCCAATCAAAGAATTCTGATTGTGGCCGTGCAGGTACAGCTCCGCACGCAGCTGGGTGAGCAATCACCTGCGAGGAGCTGCAGCTCTCGTCACCCTCGGGCAGGAGTGGGGGAGTTTGGAGCCTCAGCAGCAGCGATGTGAGCGGAGAATTGATTGGAAGGTGGAAGCTGGGACAAAGCCGCTCATATTAAAGAGGAAAATACGTGCCAGAGCAAGCCTTGCCCTCTGAGCCCGCGTGCCAATGCCCAGCGTGGCGCTGGCAAGCCCAGGCTGGCACCTTCCCCTCCGAACCCAGCGTGGATAAAGGTCAATCTCCTTTATACGTGATATTCCGCAGTGCAACCATGCAAACTGTCCCAGCTGCCTTTGAAACGCTTAAAAGATGAATTTCCTCTTAATTATCTTTTTGATCAAACTGCTGGAGTCAGCGGCCTTCCCCCAGCACACAAGGATATTTTTCAGAGAGAAATACCAATAAGAAATAAACCATCCAAACCGTATTTGTATCTGAAGTCCACCTTTATCTGGCAGTTTAGGAACAAATGCCTTTAGAGTGGAATAGAATTAATACCTTCTCTGCTGATAAATTTCTCATCAAAGGCACACAAATTAAATTTGAGTGTCTCTTCCAAAGCTTTTACTCTTCATTACTTGGGCCATATTTATTTATAGTTCTCACCAAACTTATGCAAAAGGACATTTTCAGTATTTTTATTTTCTTAGGCCAGTTTAGTGCTGCATCCCAATGGATGAGTTTTCATCAGTGTTCCTATCTTTGTCTCCTTTTTCCTTCTTATAAATACATTTTTTTTTTCTCCTGAATATGTCTATTACATCATTATATCTTTTTTAAGAGTGAATCTTCTTCGTAATTGATTGCTTCAGCATGCACATAATTTGAGTACTTTAAGCAGAATGAGCATTTGCCTTGACCTTAGTAAAATAAAAATGAAACTTTTTTTTTTCCTGCAGTTTTGACAAGAGCAGTTAATTCTGGACTGGAACTTAAAAGAGCTGGCCTAAATTCTTGTCTGTGATAGTTTGGTTTTTTTTTTGGCATAAACAAATATTTAAATTTTCTGTCTGCTGAAGTCTCTATTTTGTTAATGGGAATATTAATATTTTCCACTTTTATGACAGTTTTAACAGATCAAATACTCAGGATGTATTTAGATACTGTCATTGTACAGATCATAAATAGATATATACACACATAATTATACAGAGAAAAACTAGATATGCTTCATGTGTTTAATAGATAATAATTTGGTTTTTATTGCATGGCAAGACTGAAAAAGAATTTGAAAACTTTCAAAGATGGAATTGGATTCCAAATGGGATTTCAGTATTTTGTGCTCTGCATTATTTAATATTCTGAATTATTTCTAACTCTAAATTTGATTATTTTATTGATTTATTCAGGAAGTTAAGCTGAGTGCAGGATAAATTTGTGGAGTGAAATACAGTCTTCCTGGTTTTCTAGGTTAAATCCAAATATTTTAAAACCTAGTAAAATTTTCTTTAATTCTAATGACCACAAAGCATTGGCAGAGTAAATCTGTGTCCAAAACTGTCAAAATTCTTCTCCTCACTAAGTCATGAAAGTATTTATAAAAAGCATTTCTAAACAATTAAGGAATTCATCAATTTCCCATAAATTACTTGCTTATCAAGGAAAATCTTTTGCAAGGTTTCTGTAACATTTATTGGAGATGGATTCATTCAGGATGCACCACGTTCATTAATTTAACAACAAACCAAATTAAACCCAGAACGTTCTGACTTTCACCAAGGAGCAAGGAGAGTCCTCGCCCAAAAGTGAGTCATTTGTATTCCAGCAGGGGAAAAAAAAAATCAAAGCCAGGTACGGCAACAGGAATAATGATTTCAGTTCCCAATATCAGTTCAGAGTCGTTCTGGTGATCACTCCCCCAGCAGAACCCCTGCGAGACAAGCTGGATTTATTTCCTTTAGGTACCAAGCAGCTCCCCGAGGTCATTCCCTGTCTGCAGGGAAGCAGATGTTCAGCTGGAGAGCACCAGCATCTGCTTGGTTTCCTAAACTCTGCCCCGTGGATGGAAATGTTCCTGTGCAAGTGGCTGGGTATAAACCAGTTGTTTTACCCGTGGTGAGTGCATTCAGCCAGCCTGATGATCCGAAATAATTCCTGCTGCCTTCGTGGCCCTTAATAAATGATTTTAGCTGTGATCCATGCGGTAACTCACTGATAAAGATGATTTCAGGCTTGCATTGCAGATACAGAAGGTGTCCCACTGAAAAATAACACTGATTCCTGATAACGAAGTAAGCCTAAATTTTCCTAGCACACTGTGTAATTCTTTTTTTTCTTTAAAATTCTTACTGAAGGTTTGCTGATAATTTTCATTACCAGAATTTCTGTATGCTTGTTTTGTGTGTCCCCTTTCAGTTTGTGGGTTCAACTCAGAGGTACACCTGAAAGTTAGTGAGCAGTGATGCTGTCCCCAGACCCCTGCCAAAAACCACTGTGCCTTCAAAAGTCTGCCCTTAAATCAGAGCTGCCCGCTCTGTACATTTAATACATTTATTTCTAAGCAGATTAAATTCAACATAGAATTGCATTCTTTAGTAGTGTGAAGGACAAGGCTTGTAGTAAAGGTAAATTAAATACCTGTGATTCATTCATTCACTGGTGGGACAAATTTAAATAATCATTGCAAAAACATAGCCTTGACGTGCTGGAATTGGTATCAAAAAACATAAACTGAAGTGTTGGAATGTAGGAATTTGCCCTGTCTGAAAGTTTACTCCTTATGAAAGAGGCAATCAGGAGAGGGATGATTAATAATGGACGGTGGAAGAGTGAACAAAAAAAAAACAAACCTGTAAGAACAGAGAAAATTTCTTCATCAGTGTCTGTTACTCAAAATAGCAACATTTCTGTGTGCCTCGGCCCAGAGATTAATGAAATACTTGAAGAAAAGATGATTTGCTTCCTGTTGAAAGAATGAAATTCAGGTAACAGTCAGACAATTTAGTTGTACCTTCATCAGTTGTGTCTTATTCCTCTGCTCCTGTGGTGTGAATGTCTCTCATAATTCTTGGAGCTTTCACAGCGAGATCATTGACCCACAACTTTCATCTCTCTTTAAACCCTGAGAGAAACAAGGAGCGAGGCTTGTACTGAAAAGCTAAATTGGTGTAAATCGGTGCTTCTCTCTGGCCTGGAGACTGACCCTGCCTCGTTTGTCTCATCACGAGCTGGGGATGCTGAGCTCCCTTGGGATTTCCCAGCACAGTAGAGCACTCCTTGTGTTTCCCACCCCTGGGCTCAGATCAGCTGCTTCGGCAGAGAGAGCTTCTGTGTGAGCTGTGACTTGTTTGTGGCACAACCAAATCCAGTTTATCCAGTGAGTTCTGCAGAGGAGAGTGGCTCAGGCGGGAGAAAGGATGTTCTGCTCTTGTCTTGAAGAGAAATGTATACGTCAAAAAAGCTGGAGAAAAATATTAGGAGGTGGCTTCTTGTGGATTTTTCCAACGCTGCATGAGTTTGCTCGGGTGTACATCTGCTGGTAGACTCGTGTCAGACTGAATAAAGTTCTAAAAGTCTTATTGTTTTAGCAGTTAGTTACCTCTTGCTGCAAATGTTGTGATTTTTAAGTTTTGTGAGTGATGTGTCTCAAGTATTTTCGCTCAGCTAAGTGCTACGTTGTGGGCCGGCCAATGGGCCATATTTTCAGGTTCTAATCTGTTTTAGTGCCTCTAGGAGTAAAGGGTTGAAACTCCTAATTTGACTCAAATTGGCAAATTATTCAGTGTACTGTTAAAGTGAACACAGAAATAATTGAGCTAAGCATTCCAATTTAGTGGGATTGTAACAACTCCTGAAACTTGTATTTATTTAAGTGGCTAAAAAGGCTAATTGCTGATACCCTGACTAGCTTCATCGTAGGAGTTGATAGTGACTTTATAAACAGCATTATCTGCTTTCTTTGTGCTTTTGCAAACACTGAGGCATAGAAAATTTTAAGAAGTGTTTTTAAAAAAAAAAAGGAATTAAATGCACAGTAGCACAGCATATCCATTGTCTGAATGGTTTGGGATGAAATGATGCTGAATCCCAAGGACTGCCTCCCAGTGTGGGAGACAGGGTAAAGCGAAGCTCTTCAGTATTTGGGACTGTTACGGTTACTGATCCTCCTTCAAGTGCTCTGGCTCTGGTACAACTCACTGAAGTTCTGGAAGGAATTTTATAGCTGGTACAAAGCGTGGAAGTTTTATAATTAGTTTTAGAGCAGAGCAAGGCTGGAAAGCAGCAGACAATTAGCTCCAAAGAATGAGTCCCCGTCAGCAGCTGAGGAGTTTGGTAGAGCTCGGCTTGGAAACCGCGTTGGCAGCTGCGTGCGAGCGCTGATGCACGCTGTGCTTCTGAAAAGGGAAGCTCTGGCAAGGGGTTCCCATCAAACAGCCAACTCCAGAGCCAGCCTGGGCCAGCTGGGCCATGTGGAAGCAGCAGCAGTGGCAGCCCTTCCCTCTCTCCCCATCCTTTCCAATCCGTGTGGAGCCAAGCTCCAGCAGAATTGCTGTGCTAATTTGGGGATCCAGAGAGCTGTGCCAGGTGGAAGAACGCTGCCTGGGGCACTGCTGGAGCTGGGGAACTCCTCTAGGAGTAGTTGTAAAGGTTCTCTGGAGATCAGAGCTTTTGGAGGGGCTGGAATTCTCAGCCTGACAAGTTCTGAAGGGTGCAATCCTGCATTCCTCCCCCTTCCAAGAGAGGCATCGTTCTGTTCTTCCCGTAGCCGTGGTTTGTCTTGGCAGCTGCAGGTGTCATTCTTAGGTCAGCTGTGGGGTGGGTGCCGGAGAAATTTTATCCAAAAAAATGGGAAGAGACTGGTGAGCCACACGTAGCTCAGTGAAGTGTTGTATGTGCTGGGAGGGAAGTCACAGAATCACACAGCAGCTAGAGATTGTTTAGTCCAAGGCAGGATCTCCTGAGGAAAGTTCTTTTTGCGTGATTTTGGGATCAAAATTACATGTTCGTAGGGCATAAAATTGCTGCTGTGAAGTCTGAAGTTATGTGATAACAGGATGAAATTTTATATAATGAGCACATTTCTCATCTCAGATGGAACCTAATTGTGTGTTGTATGTCAGATAAAGGAGTCAGGCAATGCTGCAAGACTGTTGCTAATGGAAAAATGCTAATTTTTTGTTTCTGCTGCTTATACTTTACGTTGTTGGAAATGTTGGAAATTGTTGGAAACAATATTGTATCCCTTTTCCTAAAAAAGTGATGATAATTAAAGAAACACGTTGCTGTAAGGGACAAAAGACCAGATGTTTTTATTCTGAATTTCTAATCCATCTCTTGCAGGAAGTAGCCTAACACGAGAGACACTTTTAAAGAGAATTCTTAGTGGCTGCATCTAAACTGTTCCATATCGAGGTCTTCTGAGCACACAGGAGCCTAAATTTATCTCTCCATATATTTGCTGCCTGAAGACAGCTCTTGGAGTTGGATCTAATATGATCATATGGATTTTTCTGGAAAAAAAAAAAAAAAGAAAAATCCCTCAGTTCTACCCCCTGCTACAGAGCCCACTCCAGGATGGGATACCTGTGAGTCCATCTGTCCTTCCAGAAATAATGCTGGAAAAGATGAACATGTGGGAGCATTCCCTAGGTGGCCTCTGGCACTGGAAATGTGCAATTTCTAAGGAGGCATTTACACACTTGTGAAAGAGAGGGAGATTTGAAGCTCACAAGGGAACTGAAAGAGCAGAGAGCTTGCCAGGAAAAAAAAAAAAACAACAACAAAAACCAGGCAAATGTGGGTTCCTAACACCTGTGAGGGAATTATTTGGGGTTCTGTGGATAATGCACTGGATTGGCATCCCAAGCTGGTTTCTTACCAGAGCTTGCTGGTTTAGGCTGATGTGCTCTGCTGAGTTGTTATTGGCTATTTCATCAATATAAACTTCTATTTATGGCTCAGGAACCACAATTCCTTTCTTAAGAAATGTATGGTCTGAAAATTCGAGTCCCTTTTAGGAACTTCAGTCTCTAAAAGTTTGTGTAATTAGAATATCAATAGCTGCTTTTGCGGGGTGACTGCAGTGAGCATCCTGGGAAATTCACGAGATAATGATGGGAATTGTTGCTCTGTGGACTTCACTGCTTGTAATGAAATGCTTTTCTCTGCATTCCACCAGTCTCTTCAGAAATGCTCTCACATTCTTTTATATCCAATTCCCCAAATACTTTAGTCCACTTAAACTTACATGAAGTGGGGGAACATGAAGTTCAGGTTTTAGCAATTACGGTTGGTGAGTCACTGCCGAAGACCAGGAAGAGTTTAAGGGTTTGTTTTGTTTTATTTTGTTTTGTTTTTCCCCTCTGGTCAGCACATAGTTTTAAAAAGAGATTTATTAGAAGCCGCTAATAAGAATGGTGATGTGTGCTCATATTGCATAAGGAATCTTTTGATTTATCATCACTCTTCATTTATTTGCTGGTGAATGATGGATTAGTTTAGAAATAGACATTGCAAGTACACAAACTTCAATTTCCAAAGGGTGCTTGGCAGAAATAACTCAAGACATAAGCTTTCTGTAAGAGGAAAAGAAAGCAAAGGACAAGATTTGGCCAAAACTTGTTCTCAAATGCATCTTTTTTTATTTTTTTTTTTTTTTCCTCCTGCAGGACAGGCATTAGAATGTGAACAATATTGTAAACTCCGATTTTAACATAACCAAGTAAATGGGTTGTGTTTCTCTTCTATTTGTGAGCTTGTAGCGTATTTGTGATTTTACAATTACTGTCAGTATAGTTCTTACTGACTTGTCTTCTGCTAAGAGAAGGTGAACAGTATCTGTAAGGAAAAAAGAGAGGAGCTGCGTGAATTTCCACTCTCAGAGGAATTGCACAAACCCAGGGCTCAGACAGGAGCCTGCACTTCCTGGTATTGTTTTGTATTTATTTAAAATCCTCCAGTCTGCCAGCGAGGTTGGGACCATCCCTGGAGCAGAGAAGCTTTATGCTATTGCCAAGAAGCATCTCTTTGATTAAACACATCAATTAATTCTGCTGTAATCGAACAAAATGGGGTCCTTTTGGCTTTAACCTTTCCTAATGTGGCATGTCTGTTGCAGACAAGAATGTTTTTAATTGAGGGAATAATGCTTTGCACACTAAAGAATACTTCTTTTTCTAGTAGAGAGAGAGCAAATGAACCCCCTAAAATATCCCTCAGTGTGTTCTGGCGTGGGTTTAAGTAGCTCTGTTAGCCAAGAATTTTATTTATCACTGACAGCCAGTACCAGTGGCTCTTGGGAGACTTGTAGGACTCGAGCTTTGCTGGTTTTGGGACGTTGAAAGACCCCCAGTAAATCTGCACAAACAGAAAGTTTCCCCCAACCCAATTCAGGTATGGTCTATCGAGCTAAAACTTTTTTCACACCTTTTTCCTCACAGTTTGAGCTTGTGTAAGCTGTGCTTGCACCACTTATCACGCTGAATGTTGTGGCTGTTGTACAGAATTTTCTCCATGTTGTGGTGTGCCTGTGATTTTCGGAATTGCTGCAAAGCTGCTGCGCCAGCCCAGGTGTGACACCTGAAATAATCTTCATGAAATTACATTCTTAAAGCTCTTTGATCTTTCACAATATAAAGTGTGAGATGGAATCATTAGAATAGAATCATTAAGGTTGGAGAAGTCCTCCAAGATTGAGTCCAGCCTTTGACTGGACACCAGCAGGTCAATTAAACGCTGGGTGCCACGTCCAGGTGTTGATCTCTATGTGCCCAGGGAACCACTGGAAATTCACAATTAAGAATTAAGGAAAAGTTTCTAATAGAATAAAACAGTTACCGGAAAACAGAGAAATAGTGGCTGAAACAAGGCACCATGGAATTTAGAGACCCACATTCAAGTTACCTGATGTGGTGAGGCATTAATCAGAATTTACAAGGAAGAGAAAGTTTCATATTTCTGTCCTTATATAGCTCAGACTTGGGTGGCTTTTTTGTTGTTTTTGATTTGTTCTTTTTTATTTGGGGGGGGGAGGGGTTGTGTTTTTTGTTGAGTTTTTGTTTTTAATTTGGCTTCCCTGCAGGCTAACATTGGCTCCAGAAAAGCTTAAATAACGCTTTAAATAAATATAAGAGGTAACAATTTAAATAAAAATAAATGAAGTAAATTAAAACGCTAAAGTCAAAACCGTCAGCATTTCAGCATTTCTGTTCGTGAAGTGCTACAGTGATAAATTAAATAAAGTCTAAAGTGACAGAGAGGAATGTAGCTTAAAATTGCCTTTTTCGTTGTAACCTAAAGAAAGAATCAGCGAAGAAGAAAAAATGTGAAGGTGTGGCAATGCTTTTAGTTTTAATTAATATTGAATATCAGCAATATTTAATGATTCTTTAAGTATTGCAGTGCTCTGGAGTGTGGTAGTGCGTGCTGACTGTAAAAATGTTTGTGGGGGCCCAGGAACACCCAGCGCTGTGAGTTCCCTGTCTCAGATTAACACGGATCGTTCCCTGCTTCCACCTGAATCTGCACCAGCCTGTGAGGAGCAGGAACAGAAAATGCACAGGAATTCTGCTGCTGCTGAAGGGGTGCTCAGGGAAAATTGATCATTTTCATTTTCCTCCTCGTGAAGCCACTCGAAATGCTGCGTTTATAAACCAGTGAATGATGTCACACCAGGCAAGGCATGGAATCCCACCATGGAAAACGGAGATGTTTCATAACTTGTGGCGATTGGGTTTTGGAGATGCCCTCTGTTCTGCCACCTCCCTTCTGGCCTGGCCATGGTTATACACTCCAGCTCCCAGTTTTAACCAGGAATTCATGCTGATTATTTTTCCTTAGCCATTCAGGTGGGTTAAGCTCCTCACACACGAGGCTTGTTGAGCACAGATCCACTGTAGCATTTATCTATTACCAAATATTTTCTAAAGCTCGTGGCATGGTGTGTGGAGACTTTTCCTGTGGAAGCCACGGTGTACTTTTTATGGCATAGGCAAGGAAGATCTGCCAGCAGGAAACACAAGGTGCCTGTTCTTTTTTATGTTTCATCTGTGGTAAAAGGCTGTACCCACGTTTGGAGTGAAAAGTCTGAGCCTTTAAATTGCTAGAGAATGGATCTGGCTTAGACTGAGTAAGAAATGCTCTTTATTTCTCTTGGAACTGACAAAATAATGAGTTAAACGCTGATGGTGCACTGGCTTGGCAGGCAGATGGCACAAATATAGTATGCTGAGGAATAATTCACTTACAGCCATGGACATTTCTATAGCCTGTTCTGTGAAGGAAGGAATGGCTGGCTGCTGGGATTTTCCTTTGTGTTTTAGCCCAGACTCCAAAATGCAATTTTTTTTTTTTTTTTTTTTTTTTTCATGTTCAGTGTGTGTGTTGGCAAATGAGCACATAGCTTGAGCAGATTTGGGCCTGTATATACAGTTTAGGAGCCAGGTCGAAAATAGAACAATGTTTCTTTTTTTCTTTTTTTTTTTCCTCTCTCCTTCATTACTTATCTTTGCATGTTATATTTTCTTTCAGACTGGTTAATCCTGTAATGTTGAAGGGTCTCAGCTGCTCAGGAGTAATAGGACCACAGGGCTCCATCCAGCAAATGCTGAGCACTCTGAACCCGGTGCAATAAACACCTAAGTGATATTTACAGTTACTAATGGGGTGGTCACAATGGGGATTTCCATTTAACTGCGTGCTTGATTTCTTCCTGGGCTTTAAGGGAAGAGCCGTGCAGCACCTCCTAGGGATAAAGCTGCCAAGAAAACATTTATTGATGTGTTACTGCTGGGGGAGCTTTGGGGTTCTACCTGCAGAAGTCGTCGCTGTTTGATGCTGTGTGAGGATGGCTCACCTAATGAATACCTGAAGTACTTTTATGCCAAGTTAATCTATTTTTCATTACCAGTCTCTCTAAGCTGGCTCAGGTTTGCTGGTGCTCTAAAGGACACACGATCTTGTAATCTTTTGTTGCATAAAATCGAACAAGTCTGATGAAATGAGCATAAGAATTGAAAAGTTTGGTGTAAGTAGGAGTCCAGTGAGGTCAGGTTGCTGCCTCTCTATTGTTCGTGTGATTGTTGTGTGAGCAGCAGCCACATGTGTGATGACTGTTTTTTAAAAATAGTGACCAGTTCTGGGAGATCAACTCCTCATCTCTTGGATTTGGGATTCCCAGGGTGTCCCTGCAGCAGAAGGACTCTTCCATGTACCATCTTTTCTGTTGGTTTGCCAGAGCATCACGTGCAAGTTTCACCAGCTTGCAGCTAAACTCTCCCAGAAAAACAGACAAAACTTCCCTGATTTGCTGCCTGATTTATGTTATTAAAATGGTATTAGGGAAAAGCACTGTCCCCCTCATAACTTTGAGGAAAAATTGCCCATTTGACCTTGTATTTACTGAAGACAGTAGCCAGCTAGCTGCTCCTACCTCCCAGCTCAATGTGACATCTCAGGCCTTTATTTTACATTTTCCTTGAGGCACTGGTGCTTTCATTTTGCTTGATGCAGAGAACAGAAATGTTTTGATTGAAGGGACCAGCCAACGCTAACTCCAGTATTTACCCTGAAGCATGATCCCTGTGAACACATGGGCTTTATCCATCCAACCATTACAGAAAATGGTTTTAGAAAAAAAAATTGACTCTTACATTCACTGATTTCACTGTAAATGAAGGCCCAGAGTGTTCCCTGTGGGGCTGCCATTACACAGAAAGGTATGGATTGAAGAAGAGGGGAAGACTTGAATGTCTAACTCAAACATGTCAAGTGTTCACTTCTTTGCTGCAGAAGAATAATGCATTTAATTAGACTATCATTGTGACAAATTGGTTGTGATGAGGCCTTCTATCTCAGGAGAGTGATGCTAATCTTTCTTGTAGTTTAAAGGCTCTCCTGTGCTGGCATGAGAGAGATAACTAATCTTTCTGGGGCCGTGGGAAAACAAGAAATTCTTCCTATTGAAAAGGTTTGGATGTTTCTGCTGCCTTTCGTAGGTGTTTCTTTAAATGAGGAATGGTTTTGAGGACCATAAAAGTTTTGAAAGACTAAATCCTTATCCTTTAAGCACTGCAGAACTCAACTTGTGTCTGACCTCTGCCCCTGTAATGGAATCCTAAACACAGTTTGACTCTCCTGGATGACAAGGGGACGGTTCTGCACCTGAGAAATCTGGTCCTGAAAGTCATTTCCTGACCAAAGGATCATCTTGAATGAGACAAAAGGAATTGCAGGGCAGTGTGGCGCATACTGAACAGCTGAGGCACCTTTGGAGCACCACTGAGTGCAGGTGCTGCTGCTGCTTTTGCTTTGCAAAAGCGAGAATCCTCCCCTGAGAAAAGGTCCTGAGGAATTTGTTTCTCGGTATTCAACTTTTTAGAGAGTGGTTTGCACTGTATCACCTCTGAAAGCTGAGCAATGGAACAACTGGCAAAGTCTTCACTAATCCCTATAATCGTGTTTTCTACTCCAGAGCTTGAAGTAAAGAGAATTAAAGTACTCTTTTGCTCTACCTGAAGAAAACTTTGAATCCTTGCTTTAACCCGACAGGAGTGATCCTTTTGGATCTTGTGCAGCTCAGTAAGAATAGACACTGCTGCCGAGGCTGTGGAGATAATGCTGAATTGATGCCATTCCTTGTAAAAAGCAGAACCAAACAGGTCACCAGCCTTTGGGGGCACTCCTGACACGTCACCGTTCCCTAAAGACAAATATTTTACAATTTCTAATGTTCCACCTTAGCCTTTTGTAAAGCACAGCTGCACTCTTACCTCACCCTCCAACACCTCGCTTTCTAAACTTTTGACCATTTCTCTGGTCTGTGCTCTGTCTTTGTCTCCTGCTCCTTTTAATCCCTCTTTTCATTGAGTTTATGTCGTTTTCAAGAAGTTTCATGTCCTGTGTTATCTGTGCCTGAGCAGGGTTCTCATGGCAGGCGGCTCCGTGACATCAGCTGGGAGATGGCATTGGCTGGCCAGGGTTAACCTGAGTTTGGATGTTGATCCAAATATCCTCGAAAGAGACTGGGATGGGGAAATTGCTTGTTGGTAACTCTTTGAAAGCCTGTACAAGGCTGTCCAAGCAGCACTCAGTGCCTTTAATTTATTTATTATGAGCACAGGGTGCAAACACCTCTATGGTACAGCTGAGGGTGTGAAGGGAAATTTACCTTTCTGGAATGTTAATTAGCTCTTGTAAGGAGCTGAGCTCTATTAAACTGACAAACAGAGTGCAAAAGGCTTTAGAGGTCACAGGGGACAGTTGGATGTGTGGTAATTATTTCCCATTGTTGCACACTGCCGTGTCAGCTGTACCTATGGAAATCAGGGAGACTGTTTATAGAATGAGCTGTTCCCCCTCTTCCTGCAAATTTACCCTCAATGGCATCATAACAAAGATTCTGCAGCTGTCATGTGTTTACAAGTTGAATATATAGTGACTTAGATCTTATCCCAACCTTTTAAAAATGAATCTTGGAACACTGAAGTGTATATTGATGAGCAGTTAATCAGATGAGTAGACCTGTTGATTTTAAGCAATAGATTTATTAGGGAAATTGTCATGTATCTAGACAGAAGGAATCTATTTATTTTTACTTTAATTGAAATAGACCTCGGGATTTGGTGAAGATGCCATGAACATTTTCTGTTGCAAGCAGCTTGTTTCTCATGCATGGTTGAAACCCACAGTGTAGACATTCTACCAGGAAGAACCTCTGCAAATCAAATTATTGATGACCCAGGAGCTTACTGGTCAGCTGAGCTGTGCTTGGGACTGGTGAATGTTTCGATCACTCATTCTTGGTTTGCTTCAGTCTTGGGAGCCCGGAGAAATTCCCCAGTCAGCCACTTCCCTGCAGCCAGGAGAGACCACTGAGAAGAGTTTTTCTGGTGCTTTATAGGCACTGCCGTGATGCAACACCTGCCCAGTTATTTTTTTTTAACAGCTCCTTGTATGAAACTAATGTAGAAACAAGTATTGTGTATGGCATTAGCTTGTTGGAATTGCTGCCTCTCTAGAGCTGAAGAGCTGTTGTGAGCTTAAGGTTTAAAGTGCTTTGTTTGGTGCGTGGTTGATGGATTCTGCAGAGAAATGGGGCTGCTGTTACAGGAGCAGTGGCTGTGTTCAGCTGTTTGAGCTACAGCGTGACAAAGCACTACTGACAAAATTATCCACTGGGAATTTTGAAGCAGAAAGTCAGAAGTTGGCCTCTAACGAGTGCTTATAGGATTTCCCAGCCAAGTGTGGGGTTATTTTGTTTGGTTTTGTTTTAATCTATTGACTCAGCATCTATGGAACCAGATCTGTGCTAATACAAATACAACGGATGGATTGGAATTTTCTTTTTCTGATCTCTACCATTGTTTTTTGTTTTGTTTTGTTTTGTTTTTTTTGTTAGGGATCATAGGAAAGATGTTCTTATTGTTATTTCTTGGTTTCAGAACCAAGGTTTTGTCAATGTTTTATTTCATGGAGTTCCCTGTCCATTTCAGCATAACATGCTAAGTTTCTCATCATGGAAATATAAGAGTAGGTACCTGTTTCAAACATTTCTTAAATGAGTTCCAAATATCAGGGAAATCTTGCCAGATCTCAGCTTTTTATTCAGCTTTTATTACTTTTTCTTTCTTTTTTCCCTCCCCCTCCTCTGCTTTATACTTGGCAGTCCCTTTCCCAGACTTTTCCTGCACTAACCTTTTCCACTGATCAAGTGGACGTTTTCCCTTCCCTAACAAATCTGGAAGGTTTGCCTAAGGAGGAGAGAGAACAAATGACCCTAAAATCTCTGGCCAGTTCGAAGTTAATTGGTGAGAAATGGGCCAAGGCTGCAGTGAGAGGACGAACACACCCAGCACTGCCGGCCTGCGAGGGGCGGCGAAGGGAATTAGGAATTCTGGCAGCACTGCTGATTTATGTAGGAACATTTTAAGATTCGGCTGGAGCATTTCAGAATCCAAGGCATGGCAATTCTTGGCAAATTCTGGGCTTTTCAAAGGCAGCCGTTCATTAAAAAGGAGATAATCTAGAGGAAAAACTACTGGAATTTCCTTGACCCGCAGCAGGTCAGGGTCTGCAGAGAAGTTGTCGAAGGTTTAGTTTGCTTGTTATGCTTTCATTAGAGTTTGTTACAAGATTGTTTCATTTGTTGCCGAGGGAAAGGCAGAGGAAACATTTCAATAAAGGCTGGTTAAAGCTGTCACTGTGCTTCTGTGCTGGTGAATAACACAACTCTTACTTTTACCCTTTCTCTTGTTTTCCCTTTCCTTTTTAATGAATACTGATCACCTGTCTTGCAAATAAGTGACCTTATCAAACAATGTGCTTTTCATCGGTTGCTTTCATCTGGTCCAGAGCACTTAATTTGAATAGATAGAAGTTGTTGTTTTTCTTCCATTGATTTGAAGTTTTTAGAATAATTTCCTTTTTCCCAATTAACCTCCGTGTGATGTTGTCTTCTTTAGAGTGTTTGATATAACCACAAAAGACACACAAATCTCCCTTCTTCCTCTTCTTTAACTTTGTCTTGTTCTGTCAAGTAGATTATTGCAAATTAAGTTGGACTTTCTTTCAGACCTGTATAGCCTGAATCTGTCTTCCCTGCTTCAGTTGCGTGTTTGCATGCGGACTTGGCTTCTAAACTTTTACCTGACCTTTAAACAAAAGAGAAAAAAATCCCAAGAGTCCAAGGGTTGGAGACTCATCCTATAGAAACACTGGAGCATTGATAGATGTTGGTCTTTCTAGCACGCTGAAAATCCTTTGTTAGATTCACACAGAGCTGCTGTGTCCAGCTGTCAGCAGTCTTGATAACAGAATTTCAAGATTATTTTTCTGATTTTCTTAAATATTCGTAAATATTTATGTTGTCATCTCAAAGAACACATCCCAGACCAGCCATGCCTGTGGCCTGTCCCATCAGCTTCGTACAGGGTTCACCACAGCTGTAGACACAGCAAGGAAAGCTTCAGTGGAGATGCAGGAAAACCAAATCACCCTTAGGATTTACTTACAGGCACTTTGAGAACTCCTAAGAGCACATTTTGTCATGTTGGAGATATCGCTGTTTCTTATCCCTCGTTCTGGTTTAATCCCGTATCACAGTGAAGTTGTGCTTGTACTGGAGTAGAGGTATATGGGAGAGGGATTTGCTTTCTAATTAAATGGCTTATAGATAATATAAATAGATTTTTGTAAGCATAAGTACATTTATTTGCTTCGTTTTTAACTTCCTCCTCCCCCAGTCTTTGCGGGTTGGCAAGACAGTGTGATTTGAACTTTTGGATAAATCTTCCTTCTTTTCCTCGTAGATTTGTCTCTGTGTGCTCCAGTCACATTGCAGGAGTTGACGTGTATATAAATCCCACTCAAATCAAACACAAATTAAACATCGATAAGGTTAGGCTATAGCTTAATAAATGTAAGTTGTGATATTTCAGATAAAGAGTGAGCAAAGAAACACAGCTTCACACGAGGCAGGATTTCTCTGGCAATGTGTGTTTAAACTTGGTGGGGATTTTTCTACGCTCATATTAAGCTGCTGGAATCACTCGGTAGATTCTCTTGAGCCTGATTTATCTACAACTATATTTGTTTTGTTGTTGTTGGGGATTTTCAGATCTTATATTTAGATCTTGTATTTACCCTTCCCTGCTGTGTGAGCAAGGAGCTAAAAGCTAAAAGTCAGTTCTTCACCGAGGCTGCGGGAGCAGAGCTGGTCTCAGGAGACCTCCCAAAGGTCCTGCCAGCTCTGCCATGTCCAACGAGAAGAAAACAGGTCAAGAACTGAGACAGGAAGGCTGGGACCTTGCTAAACATCCCTTTGCCTTTGTGGGGCTGATAAGCTGTAATATAACAGCATTTCTTCACTGAAAATTGGTTAAATTCCATGCAATTATATCTAGGCAATGTGAAAAAATACAACATAAATTGCAGTTCTGTAGTACAAAATAACAGAATATAACTTTTAATGCTGAGTTTCTGCCTATTTAATCACATGTATGCTTTCAAGGACGTGAAGCAAATCATATATGAAGAATATAATATGTTTTAAGCGAAGTTTTTATTGATATGTTTTGTGATTATTTCTTAGTTTGGTATTTTGCAGCTGCTTCTTAGCTTGCAGTACCCAGAGAAGCCCCGCACGTGTGCATTTAATGCAATAACTTGCAGAAGTTAAAATTTGGACTCAGTTTTCCCATTTAAAAGTCAGACATCTGAGACTTCTACAGTATGAATTTTGACAGGTTGGTTTGTTTTTGTTTATTTGGGTTTTTTTTTGTGTTCACATGTGTAGTATCATCAGAAGTGTTTCCATCCTCACCTGTGTGTCCCTGAAGGGAAAGGGAAGATACTTTTCTTCTGCTGTTCTCATTACTGGGCACATTTGCATCAAAACAAGATAATTACAATGCCTTCTGCTTACAGTAGATTCCCCATGTACTTTTAATTAGATACAGCCTCCTTGACTCCATTTTGTGAACAATTATGTAACTTGCTCTGCCATGTTAAACAGTTTGTGTTTCACCCCGGAAACGTGTGAAGTGATTCATAACTGTGCTGGGATCATAAAATCACTTTGTCGGTATAAAACTGTCGAGGGTGAAAAGCAATCCAGGAACACCAGGAGCAGGGATGTGTGCTAGAGGAGGAGAGGGAGTGGGACCTGGAGCTGCCAGGGCAGAGGAAAGCCAAGAGAGGATTCAACTCTTGCAAATTCTCCTTTTCCTCCCTTCCTGCCTCTGTCTCCTCCACCCTGGCAGGGAGAGGAGCACCACTGGTGACTGCAGAAAAGCATTTGTAGATTAATTAATAACCCTGTTACTGACAGGGCACTAATCCTGCTTGGGTGGGAAGGGGAAGAAAAGCCTGGTTTGTGCTGTGTGCCTGGAGATCAGTGAGACCCCAAATGTCTGAAGGCTCTGTTGATGTCTTGCAGAAGGAAAAACATCACCTATTTTGCTGCTCTTCTTTCACTTTGTCCTGCTCGAGCTGCTGTGTTTTTGCTGTCAGTCATTTCTTCACTGCAGGGAGCTTGGAATGAGCTTGTTAAATGTTCTCAGTACCTTAAACAGGGCACTCTGCAGCTGCGTTTGAAATGCTCACTGGGTTAGCAAAGCCTTTGGGGTTTTTTGCCCCCATTCTTTCTGAGCATTTTCTGTGCATCTCTCCTATCTCAAGTGTCACTCTGCATTTTCCCCACTGGATTTGTGGCTGCTTTACTGTGTGGTTCTCTTTCTTAAGCACTGTGGGTTTGTTTTTTTAGCTGTTTTCCTTCAGGAGTTGGTTGCCAGTAGGATGAAGTAGGAGGGGAGTTTGTCCAAGCCCAACAATTTTAACACAAATGCTGATTTCTCTGCACGTCTAAGGACTTACCTTGGTGCTAAGCCTGCTCAGGAGGTGGCTCAAATCTCTCTGGTGTCTCTTCCCTGTTCCTTTTTCTTTGTTGCACCTCACATCTCTCCTGGCAGTAGAACTGTTTTAAATGTACCACTCATGTCATGATCACAGCTGGAATTTGTGTATTTTGGCGAAGGAAAAGAAGGTGAAATAAAGGATTTGTTTCCCATACATGTACACTGTTCTTAACAGCATTCAGAATGATTGATCGGAGGTGTTGGCCTAAGGGGAGCTGAAAATGTAACTGTGAGCATCCCCCGAGCTGCTTAAAGTAAATAATTTACCAGGGTAGGTGCTCAAGTTTGGAATGAGTTTCTGAAAATATTCCATTTCAGCTTTGTGAGGCTTGGTTTGTCTCGTCAGCAGGAGACAGAGCCCTTGCTCCAGATGTTCCACAACAACCCTTCTCCCTTCCCTGTGCTGCAGGGCAGTACCAGGCAGCCCACCCAAGGCTGGGAAATATTTGGAAAACTATCTAAACATGGGAGTTTTCCCTTTAATTGGCACCTAGCATGGGATAGTCTTCTGAGGGAAGCTTTAAATAAAGCTAGAAGAGCTAAGCTTGTGTCTGAATCCAGACATTTGTCTCTTTGATAATAGCCAGCTTTAGCTATACTGGCAGAAAGTTCACGGAGATTACTTTGCTTTCCTTCCCAGACAAGTTTGGGTTTTTATAATCAGATCCAAAGAGCAGAAGCAGCTTTCCAATCTGGTGGCTTTGTTCTGTTACTTCACCACACAGTTCTAACGGCTTTTTAAAGCATTTTGATGTTTGGGTTTTTAATTTTTAAACCAGGCTCTCTATTACTGATGAAAAGTCAACATCAAAGGTACTAATGTGGAGGTAAGTCTTCTCCTTGTCTGAAAAAGAAACAGGAACATTCCAGCTATCTGATTTCCAAGGGAATGCTTAATTTTATTATGCGAAATGCAGGTGCTACATATTAAGTGATGAAACTTAGCTAGCAACAGTCACTCAGAGTTAGAAGGCCACAGTGTAATGTAATTTTAAAGTGGGAATGTGTGGTTGATGCATATGGAAAAGGATAATAAAAAATTCCTGGGTTTTTTATTGCCATTTGCATAGTTCAGAAACAGAATGTCCCCCGTCTGTAGCTGACTGGAAGGTCGGGGGGTTTCTGGCTTTAATGACTTGAAAAATCTCTTTGTTATGACAAATCCTACTTTCCTGAGCAAATGTATTTTTATTTTGCCCTTGCTGCAGTCACTCATGTCTCGTATAAAATGACACCTACTCCTTCAGCAGGCACAAAGCCCCAGCAGGGCTGGGCTCCACGTCCTACCCTGTGCCCTGTCCCCAGACATCATCTCCATCCCCAGCCTGCCGTAGGGACACCACTGGAAGTGTGACAGGAGCTCACACAAAAGCAGCTGCCAGCTGTCTGTACCCGGATATTGCCCCTGTTTTGCTGTGCCCCAGACCTGCACATCCAGTCTTGCTCTGGGAAGCACTGGGGGTGCCTGTGCAGCCTGTGTCCGGCAGGGATACCTTGGGGCACCCTTTCACGAGGTGTAGCCAGCTGACTTTTCCAGGGCACTTGGGTCTCCTGATGTGTTTCTCTGCACAATTTTTCAAGAGAATGTCAAGCTATGTATTTATCTTGTGATGTGGGTTTTTTCCCTGTGATTTTGTGCTTTTGCACTCAGTGTAACTAAGCCAAGCCTCGGTTTCGTTGTGCCTGTTCCTGTTCTCCGTGCTGCATACAAGCATTCCCCTTGCCTCAGGCTCCAAGCCCCAAATACTCCTCAGTCATCTGATACATTACTTTGAAAACTTAATTTCTGGGTCAGAAATACGAACACTCCAGAGCAGGTTGCAAATGTCCCTTGAATTCCCCATTTTCAAGAGTTACTGAGTTCTCCTACTTCATTTCATTGGCAGAATTCTCCACTGACATCGAGTTTGAGGGCTAAAGACATCTGCTGAATTGCCAGCTTCATAATCTCAGAAGATGGGGCAAACTCTAGAGCTTCTTTCAGTGCTTTGTTTATCAGTTTCCAGGCAGGGGACCCTGTCCCCCAGTGTGACAGAGAGCCAAAGGTGGGCAGTTCAGGGAAGGGAACGTTGGGTGTCATAAATTCCTGCGTTGTTGAGGTGGAGCGAGCGTTCTCAGGGAAGGGAAATAGCGCTGCAGAGGTCGCGTTTCACGGTCTGTCAGTACAGTGATTTTGTGACTAGGAGGGAGGCCTTTTAAGCCAGAAAGGGAGCACCAGGTTTGTAAACCTGAATAAAGAAAGATCCTGAATCAGAAGAACTTTCCAGGGCACCAGCTCTGTGGAAGCTGGCAGAGAGGTTGTTTGTTTTAGCACCACGACACCCGTGGTCAGTGTAGAACCTGACTGGTTTTTTTGGTACTTTGTTCCTTTTTGCTTTTCCAACTTTTGTAGTTTTAAAATCCCTAATGTTCTTGGTGAGAACAAATTCTCGTGAATCTTTCTTCTCCTGGTGAGATTTGGGAGATTTTGGTTTTTGTTTTTTTTTTTTTTTTCCTTCAGACTTAACTGTTGTAAAGATTGATTTCTGAAAACTTCAGCAAGAACGTTCCTTTTCGAGATGGAGTAGATGAGTGAATCTATTTGCAAGGTGTTTGCAACCAGGAGGAGTCAGGAGTATCCAAAAGTGAGGAAGCCACCAGTGAGGTCTCTGTGCAGGTCACTGAGGAGGATGTTCATTGACCATGAGCCCTGTGCTGAGGGAAAAGGGACAGATAAAATCCCACAGGCACAGCTGGTAAATGTTGTCCCCCTAAAACCATATTTTACCAAATTGAACGGGGAGAGTTTTTTTTCTTTAATACTTTAATAAGATCACAATGATATGTCTTCACCATTTTAGCAGGACTACGAGGAACTAATCCTATTTACTTTTGTTTGTACTGCTCTTTGGCTTTTTCCGGTAATGTACCTGAAGAGTTTCAAGCAGAACAACTGATTTTTTTTTTCCCCCTAAGACTGTTAAACAATATAGCAGATTTATGTTTGCTTATGGAGCTTCTGTTACGCTTCATGAACACTTCATGAATGCTTTGCATGCTGAAAATGTCTCAGTCAACTTAGAGAAAGATAAAAACACAATCTCTGTTTTGGTTTTATTGGGGGTTTTTTCCTATTTTTCCCCCCCGTAAGGTTTTGTTTCGGATTGCTTCCTTGCCTAAGATAAAACCATCACAGTTCTCTTCAATCTTGCAATTACTTATCAATCTAAACATGCACTGCCTAAATAGAGGACCAGAATACTTCAGACATTTTGATAACTTTGCTGTTGTTGCTAGAATTGGTTCTAATTCAAGCCTGCTGTTGGTCCTTGCTGGGTTTGTTTTGGTTTGTTTTTTGTTCAGGAGCAGTTTTCATTTGTTTGTGCCCATGGTAAATATGTGTGCACTGAGAATGAGCTGTGCATTTGATGACACTGTGGGGTGATGTTTTAGGTGGTATTCTGTGTCTGGAGAACAGGTCTGGGAGCTCTTGGGGCACCAGGGAGCCCAGGAGCTGCGTGTGCTTGGGGACACAGCCCTGGCACCACCTGCACCAGGCTTGGAACTGCAGGATGGACTGGAATTTGATATAAATAACCCCCACCTCAAATCCCACAATCACTGGTGTGGGAACTGAACGCTTCCCAAGCAGAGGGGACTGGTTTTCAGAGCTGGGAGGCTCTGCCCTAAGTGGGGCCTTTTTCATACTACCCCTCGTGTTTTCTTGCTGGGCTTTCAAACCCTTTTCTGGCTTCTATTTGTGTGTCCTCATAACTGTTATTTCTGGGAGCTTCAATAGCAGTAACAAATATCTTATTGACCAGAATCAATCAATATTTGGCTCCTGCAGATAATTTACAACACTTCAATGCAGCTCCATTGTTTAAGAAGGGGTTTTTGTGACACCTGTTACATCTTCTGTTTTTAGCACTTTGCTTGCTCACAATCAGTATCTGTTTAGGAGGTTAATCAGTGTTCCTCTTACAAACCACTTCTGTGTTTTCATCACAAACAATTTCTGTCTTTTTTCTTTTTTTTTTCCTTTCCTGTCTTAAAATACCAAATAACCCTGAATTGATGTCTTTGGTTGCCTGGCTGGTGAACAACTGACAAATAATAGGCCTGGTTGGCTTTCAAACTACAAATCTGATAGGGGGCACTGGAGAAAAGCTTGATTGACAATTTTAAACAACAACAACAACAACAAAATTTTCTGGTTTTTGTAACGTTGCTATTACATCATGTAGTCCTGAAATGTGTGTGAAAATGGAGAGGAATTTTCTCGCTTGGTTTGTGAAAAATATTCTTCTCAAAGGTGATTTCTAAACAGCCTCCTACCAAAAGCATCTCAGGTTGCTCAGAGCCATCGTGCCCTCCAAATGTAGGGACAAGAAACTGGACTAAACCTCTTCCTCATTAATTTAACTGTGCATCTAAATTAGGGCCTGTTGTGTCCACTGACAAATTCTGTTCTCTCCTTGATTTGAAGCCAATCTGATCAAATTGTGTTCGGAAATGGCTTCAAATGTGAAGTGAGCTCAGCGAGGGAGTGCTGTGAAGTGTAAAGTGACAGAGGAGACGTTAAAAACCCAGCACGAATGTTTGGAAACAAAAAGTCCTCCTTAATGCTCATGCAGTTCAGTCACTGATTTAGGAGATTTTGAGCTAAGCCAAACATTCCCGTGCTGTTGAAACACAGCTAAACTGAACTGCCTTGTGCTTGGAGCTGCTGCTGGTGTTTTATTTGTTGGGAAAGTCTTGTAACTTCTGTAATATTTTGATATTTGTGGGTGATTTATTAAAAACTGAGGGTGATTTTGCCCAAAAAGCAGTGATATCCCTTAGGGAGCCTGTGTGTGTTATCACATTAGCCTTGTTTGGGATACACCTTATCAGGACCAAGCCATAAAAAGTTTATTTTCAAGGTACTCATGAGTGGCAGCTGGATGAAATTCTCCTGATAAAATTCTGTAGGGGATATTTCACTGAAAAGAAATGAATATGTTTCCCAAATAACCTAAATTTAATTTTCAGAAGTATCTGAATAGATAAACTACCACAGAGAAACCCTAAAAGTTGTATTTTAAAAATAATTCTCTTGTCATAGGGAAATAAAACATGAATTATATATATTTTTTAAAGTCATAAAATAATGTTAGAAACTCCGTTTGATACAAGTGCTTTGGTTTTTGCAGGTCAAAACTCTTTGGTCAGGTCTAATTTGATGGTAATTTGATGTACAGCTTGATAATGCGAAATAGTAAATCCTGATCAATATGGATAATTTTATTCCAGATTGACAGCAGAAAGTGTTTCAGTGTGTGCTGCAAGGAGAGCAAAAAATCATGAAGATAGAAGCAGTTTTCCCCAGAACTGGTGGACTGCTAGAGTTAAGGATTAAGGAGATGACGTGTTAATTATTAATCACTTTATTTTGGCCTAATATTGCTCAGCAGGAATTTTACTCATAAACCAGGCGATGCAAAAAGTTAGAGGAGTAGAGAGGCAGGATGTGTTTGCTGACATTTCCACTCATTTCACTAGAAGCCGCATTTCTGGAAACAAAAAAATATATTTTTTTCTTTGTGATTTATAGGGAGATGCTTAAAAGTAATTCAGCTTGATAAGTAGGTCCTTCAGGAATGATTAAATGGTTTGTGTTCTCTACAGATGAGATGGATACGTGCTTTAGATTATTATATACAGGCTGGCAACTTGCTTTCTGTCTTATTTCTATCTCCTGCTCTGAAAAGCCAGAGCAAGGGATAGAAATAAATGATAAACACACCTGAAAAGGAACTTTAGCAAAAAACAGAAGCCTTTAAGAATCAGAGGATCTTTCTGGCCAGGCCCCATTGCCTTTACCATCTCTGCTGGAAGGAATTCCTACCTGACAAAAGAGGCAATTAGTTTGCTCAATGACAACAAGCAATGTCACCACTGGTAGCAAACTGATGCCTCTATTCCTTATCCTCTTGGCAGGTCTTATTATTATGAGCATTAAAGTAATCAGTTCCCTGTCACTTAACAAACCTACCTTTCCTTTTCTTCCCTCAAATCCCCCGATTTCAGCTGCACGCTGTATTATTTATGTGTTGCTTTTACTAATCCTTGCTGGCCCTAAACCATTACAAATAATCTTGCAATCTTGGTAGAAATATGACCCATAATAAGCCTGAGGAGGAAGTGACAATGCCAGTAATTGTTGCTGAAGGGATTTTTATAGCTTTGTAGTGCCATAGGGGTTCTCCACTAATTTAAAGGCAGCAAAGTTGATAATTCAAAGACTTTATTTTAGTAAAAATTTATTTTTTCTACTGAAGTTGAGTTGAGGCAGATTTTTATTTTTCCTACACTATGTACAAGTGTTTAGTCCCCCTGTGGTGTCCTGGCACCATCTCTTGTTGCAGGGCATGCTGTCAACATGCTGTTTGTCAAATGCACCCAACCTGGCACTACTTTGTGTCCTTGTTCCCTCTCTGGGATTGCTTAACTAAAACCACTAATTACAAAACAGCAACCGAATGATTTTAACTGGTCTTAAATTGCAAAAAACTGTTGGGAGATATTGGCCAGGACCAAACAAGGTGTCTCTTGACAATTTTGTGTGGCCTTACTGAATATTTGGAAAGTGGTCCTGAATGTGCCAGTCGGATGCTGAAGGGGTGTCTGCGTTTCAGTCCAGATCAAGCGTTCTCTAATATTCCTGTGCCTCACTACATTTTGTGAGATGGTTTGGGAGCATCAAACTGGGTTTGTTTTGAGGTGAAATAAAAGGAAGGATTCGGGGGGACACCTGTGCTTCGGTGAAGAGTGGTTTTGATCAGTTGGGACCAAACTGAATCTAAACTGAAACTCCTGACACATGGAGGGCAGAGCCACTTGCATGGTCACCAACCACTTCCCTGTGCTCCAGCTGCAGACCATGGCACAGGCTCCAGGCTCTTCTGCGATTTGAGCCTTCTCTGTGTTGATGCTGTGGTTTAAACTTTGTCTCTTCCAGTCATTAATGTTAAATACTCTGCTCAGTGAAACTTAGCAGCATCAGAGATAGGAATGAGCTGGTTGGTCTTTCACTGTGGATGTTGAACCGTGTCTGTCTTTAGCTGCTGGGGTGGGTCAGAGCAGTTTATTGAATGTTTATCTCCTGTTTATTGAATTCCAGGCAGTTATTCCAGTGGTAGGATGTTAAGGCTGTGCCATGTTGTTTTTATTTTTTTAAGGTGCTGTGGGCAAGAGTGATTTAAAAAAATAAAAATAAAGCAAATAAATTACTAGGAAAATCCTATAAGGAGATAAAGACTGGTAAATCCCTCCGTGCTAACTTTCAGAAAAGAGTCCCAAGGTAAATGGTGTGCCTGGCACTGGCAGTTGGTGATTTACAGGAACATTAACTTTCAGGCTCAGTTGGAGCCTCAGAGCTGTGCCTCGTGTGAAGTACGTGCAGGTTGTGAAGAGCCACGGGCACAAAGGAGTCGTCTGCTCCACTGGAGGGATGCTCCATTAGAGGGGGAGCACGTTCCAAAATAGCTGCAGCAGTATGGGAGGAGGCATTAATGAACTACTGCTCTTGCACTTCTTGATTCTTAGCACAAGAAGCAGGTGTCTTGCTGTAGACACCTGCAAAACCTTTTTTTGTGTTGCCATGATGAATTATTATGAGATTGGTAACTTGGGAGGTCTCCTGTTGAAGAATCAAGTATAAAAACAAACTCACAAAGGCTGTGAAAGTCATGGAAACTTTGGTAACTTACTGTTAAAAACCATCTTCAAAACAGAAGTTGACCATTATGAAACTGTGTATGCTATGCAAGAGGTCTTCAACAGAGTGGAAAATATTCTTCCAAGTTTAAATATCTCTTCATAAATATATCAGAGGCTTTGTAAATTTTTAATTTAGAGTGAACTTTTTTCTGAAGAGGTTTTAACTTCTTTTTTCTGATTGGATTGATACTTCCAAGATGAGTAACTCCTGACATTTCCTCGGCTCCATCCCATTTGTTTCTTCTTTCTTTCTACTGCAGTTCATGTTTTGTGCTTTGAGTGGAGGAAGTTTTTGTCTGATTTCTTACTGCTTCGGTGAAATTGGCTAATCTTTAGTGGGCTGAATAATTCTCTGTGTCAGATGAGTAGAGTTGCTATTGTTAAATGTGTGTGTTTGCTGTTGAATGAGCAATCTGCAAGATCTGTGACACAAATTAGAGATACAGAACCGGAGCTATAGCATAAGCATTTAACATTTGCTGTAGTCTGTGGCGTATCTAGAACTGGCATAAAAAATTCATCTAACAGTTGTGACTGTAACTTTCTATAGTCTGAATTTGCCTTATTGCTGAAAGTATTTTCAGATATATCTCTTCTGGAATTTAATCAAAGCCCCAAATTCCAAAGCATCTGCTCTGGAAATACATATTCCTGGCTGACTAAAAGAATTCCTGAACAGCAGGGTTGCACCTTACTGCCCCATTGCAATATCTGCCTTTGTCTGCTTCAGAGGGTTAAATCAGCAGTTGTTGAAGTATTGATGTTTGAAATAGAACATGCACATGATACTGGGCAGGAGGGTCGGGGTACCTTTAAACTAGAACATTACTGGTGTGCTAGATTAAATGGTTTGGTGTTAGGAGCTGTTAAGTCTGTTTCTGTGAATTTCTCATCCTGCCACTTTGAAAAATTCACTTAATCTTTCCATTTTTTGGTCAAAGCCAAAGATGAAAACACACACAGGATAATAATGCTTATGTAGGGTGAGAATGATTTGATTAATTGATATCTCTGTAGTTTTTGTGCTTTGAAGAATTAATTACTTAGTTGCACTTGAAAGGGCTATAAAATATTGTCAAGACTATTTAGCCTTAAAAAAACCAAAAAACCCAAACCAAAACAAAAAACAATAATCTAAGATTAAAAAAATAAATAAATCAGTAGGTAGCTAGACAGAAGTTATCTGTTCTAGGACTGGACAGTTAATATTTCAGATGCCATCTTTCACTCTGGCTGAGCATCCAGTTCAGGATCGTGTGTATGTAAGCAAAGCTCAGATGAAATACCCTTCACAGCACTTACTGAGAGATTTGAGATGATTCTTTTCCTTCAAGAAATAACCAGACTCAGAGTGGGGCTAATGCTTGTGGTACCAGGCATAGTGTGATGGATACATCATGTGTAAGGTAGCCCTTGCCTTTTCCCACGGTGATACTTGAATAAAAACAGAAATAGAAATGGCTCTACTTCACCTTTGGAGAACCTGTTGACCTCTCAAGTTTAAAATGCTCATATCTTTCTCTTATTAGCATCTGTTGGGAGAAATGAAGTGAAAAGATTGCTGCCTTATTCTACTTAACAGCCTATTTAAATTAAAATGCTCATGCACGTGGGTGTATGTTGCTCTAATTTAAGCTTTCTGCAGTTTTTTCCAAACAAAGCATTTTGTGGTGATAATGAAAGTGGGCACTATTTGTCTATAAGGATGAATTACCTCTGTGGCTAAAGCATATTTAAAAAAAAAAAAAAGCAAAGAGGAAAAAAGAGATTTCACATAAAAAACTGAGCTGCGAGGAAATCAAGGTTAGTCTGTGACTTCCATGGGTCTGAGTCTCTGGAGTCTTTGTATTTTGGAGGCATCAGCAGAGGAGGGGGAAGAGGATATAAGACAAAGCTTTCCAGACAAAAGAGAAATCCAGATCTTTATCTTTCAGCTTCTGAAATGTATTTACTGGAGCTGTTCATCCTGGAAGGCACCAGAAGTTCTTTCTGAAGGTTTCCAGGTGTTCTTGAAAGACTACAGAGTAAAAATGTTGTATTAGCTTAGTAATTGTGTAGTGTTCTTACCAGGAGGGTTTGGGAAGTTTCTCTCTGGTTACTTGATCTGAAAACCCAGGAGATCGTTGCTTTGTGATCCAGTTGTGTTGTGAATTCTCCTCTCCAGTGGTTTGGATGGTGACACAAGGCGGGGGAAATCTGGCATTGGATCTTCTGGCCCGAAAGGGACTGTAGGGAAGCAGAGAGGAGCTCCAGGGTGCTGGGAGGAGGTTCCTTGGGGGCAGCCAGGGTGGATCCCGTGTGGGAAGGAAGGGCTGAGGAGCTGTGAGTGAGGCTCTGCCTTATCTCCCAAGCATTAATTCCCTGTTGAACGGTGCCATTCTCGGGCTGGGGCTGGGACATCTCCTCCGGTGCCAGGGCAGTGCCTGTGAGTGGATCCCAGGCTGCTCATCTCCAGGCAGCACAGCGTGCATTCGCTGCTGTGACTATTCCAGTGCAGGCTCCAAGTTATAGCTCTAACATGTGCATGTTAAGTGTTTCACACAGCTGTAATTGCTAATCTATGTAATTAGATGCAGGGTCTTTTCAAGATGCTGACCCCTGCCTAATGGCACAAACCAACTTTTATCGATGGTGGTAATCCAGATGGCTGCTAACAGATAACTGAAAGGATGGGAGAGTGAGAGAAATGGAATAAACATCTGAACTTCAACTCTCGCTGCAAGAAGGTTTAGTTTAGTAATTTAATCATTGGAGTTCAATAGAAGGCCTGCTTGCTGTCTTTTATCTGGAGTGCTGAAGTAGTTGTTCGGCTTCAAAAAGAGGAAGAAAAGCTGTGAGAAAAGTACTCGAATGTGTTTTTAAAATAAGGAACCCACAACAAGCACTTTCTGACAAAAAAACAGCAAACAAAGTTTTAATCTTTCTTAAAATAAAGATACACCCACAAGGACTATTAGTGCCATGTCAGTCATAAGGTGTCTTTGTAGTTCTGCAATTATGTTATATCTATGGCATTTAAAATTTTTGAGAGACTGGAGAAGGTTACTTGATTAAAAAAATAATAATAAAAAAAACCCCAAAAAAACGACAAAAAAACCCAAAACTCCCAAAAACTTTTGGAGCTATACACTTTGAGATGTTGAAATTCACAATAGTTGCATAATTGAAACAAATGAAATTGGTTTTGTACAATTAAGCACTTTAGTAAACTCCTTTACTTTTCTTATTAACTTTGAGATACTCTTTATTACCTAAGTTGGTGCATATATAAATATACGTACATGAAGAGTACAAAAGAGGGATAGATGTTAATTATAAGTAGTAGTTTTATTCATATACTAAAGCTATAAAGTTTGATGAAATAGTCATAAATTGGTATGCAGGCTGTATTATGCCCTGTAGGGGAAAAAATAAACCATAGTCTTTTAATAATTATTAATATTTTATGGTGTGCTGAAACCCAGTACCACCTGACATAATATAAATAAACAGCAGCACAGACATCTCTGGTTGTTTTGTGTTTCATAAAGATATTGGGCACAAAAGATGAGCTTTGAGAGTTCCTTGGGAAAGTAGATCTGGGCTGAGAGGTTTGGGTTCATTCCAACACAAACAAAACAGCAGGCTAGGGAATTTCCAAGAATTTCAGTGAAGTTGGAAGTATTCTTACTTTGTGGCCACAGTTGTCACGGAGTATAGACAAAGCCATTTCCTGCTGGTGGGACGTTCCTGCACATACCCGTTTGTGGTGAGCAAATTTACTCTGGCCAGAACAAATCTCCTGGTGACAACTTCTACAAAATGTGGTTGTCGTGCTGCCAAATACCACAGTGCAAGTTCCGTACAAATGGGCATGTACTCCTGGGTTTCTGGAAAAAAGGAGGGGGGGAAAAGGATATTTACAGGTGTGGGATTTTATGGCATTGTTTTAAATTGGTAGCAATCTCACAAAGAAAGCCCTCTTTATACAGCCTGAATAAAAAGGGTTTAAAAATCAGATTCCAGAGGATACTTTTTTTTCACATATGACTTTTTTCATGGGCTGGTGACTTCAGCTGAATAGTCACATTTACATGAAAGAAACCTAAACATGTATCTCTGTGGTGTAAGCTGTGAAAGCCAGCAAACCTCCAGCCTGGGAAAGCAGGGTCAGAGAGGGAGGAATGGGTGCAGCTGTGGATTTGCTGTGCTAGAGAAACCTCATCAGGAAATGACAGTAGTGACCGTGACCTAGAGCTGAGTCTGTTCTCCCACAAAGTCCTACGTTGTAGGAAAGAGGAAAGATTTCAGCTTTGGAAGAATCCTTGGAAACACGTAGTCAGTGTGGATTTATCCCTGGCAGCAGGGATTGGGGGTGCATTAGTAGAATATAAATCCCTGGATCGTGGTTTTCCAGGGTCTGTGTGGAGGAGTTGTGGAGGGCAGCCAGCAGGACGTGCTCCAGGGTTGAGTCTTTTTGCTGCAGCTCTGCAGTGCCTGTTTCCTCTGAGTTATGGAGCAGTTAATGATGCTGATGGAGAACCTGGCAGCGACTTTTAACTTTGGGTTCACAAGGCCAAGGTCAGCACGGGTTTTTTTTGGTCTCAGCGAGGTGATCTCTGCACACTTCCCCTCCGTGCCGGTCTCAGGAATTCACGTTTCAAGCTCAGGAGCATGTGCTGTGCCAGGGATGGGGTGTTTGTGGTCAACTTCTCCAGGTTTATTCGCACAGCACTGGCTGATAATGAAGGGGGTGATTTACGAATGCTGAGGGCACGGTTCGGATGAACCTGTTGACATCTAAAAGCAGCAAAGAGCACGTTGAGCCTCAGGAAACCGTAAAAGCTTTTTGCGCTAGTGAATGTGTGCTGTGCATTAGGGAGCTGACCTTTGTGCCCCAGCACGTTTAATTTTTTCTTTTAAATTCTCTGAAATACTTTTTTTTTTTTTTTTTTTTTTTCTTTGAGGAACCAGAAATCTAGAAAGCATGGTCAAATTACAGTTCCAAATATCCATTTTACATGACCTTCATGGTAAGGGGGATNTTTTTTTTTTTTTTTTTTACTTCATGGTAAAGCTGTTGCAACTTAGAAAACTTGTAGTTGATTTCTCTGAGTGTCAGAAACTGATTTCCTTTATTTAACACGTGGGGTCGAAAGCTGACCGTCACGCACTCTGCAAGTACAGGACAGCACATCTCCTGCTCCTGCCTGATGGTTTCCTCCTTTAACTACTTGTATTGTTGCTGAAACACAGCTTTCCACGCCGTGCCACTGACTGGAATAGCGGCTGTTGAACGATTCAGTGATTCCGCGGGTTTTGCCGGTGCCGTGGTCACGAGCCCCCCGTGGCGGTTTGGCCGTGGGTTGTGAAGAGAACCACGGAGTGCTGTGCCCTGCCCACACCCCCAGAGTGGCATCCTCAGAGCTCTGCCTTTGCTGCTGAAATTGAGTCACTGGAGCACGGTGACACCTTGGCAGAGCTCTCTTGTCAGCAGGAGGCTGTCTGGGGCTGCTTGGCCCCGGAGACAAGCCAGGGTTTGCCAGCTCGCGTCCAACGTGCGTGGACAAATGCAAATCTGCACAAACAAGGAACGCTGTGTTGCTAAAACTGTAAAGTACACGAGAACTAACACGGGCAAATGTGAGTTGTTTATGAAAAATGTGTTGGAAGTGCCATAGGGTGGAATTATCACTTATAAAGATCTCACTCCCACAGCCTAGAATAGCTTAAAGGTGCTGGAAAACAAGCACTGCTCTCTGAAGATCATGTCTGTTTTGTCTTAATTATTATAACTCTGAATATTGTTGCTCTTTAATGCCATGTTGTGAAATCCCTGATGTGCCCAGCATTCCAACCAACAGCACACAACATTATTCCTGTAAAAAACAACATAATAATTTAGTTTATTCCCCCCACTTCTTCAACTAGGATTTTGTGAGCAGTCACTGTATAACTTCCTGGACCTACAAATACACCTGGGTGTCAGTGCACAGATCCTCTGCTTTTCATTTCCTTCTAAGATGAACCACGCCATTCATTCTAATATTTCTGTAGGAGGGATGTGTTTACTGTATCTGTATCCATTTTCTTCCCACCTTCCTGACTCCTCTGACGATGAGGTGATCTTTCCAGAACACAAAACTATCTCATATGAAGTTATGGACTTGCTCCAAGAAGTCTGAGCAGCTCAGTCTTAATATGCTCTGGATAGCTGAGGTACAGAAGCTACTCTCTTAACAAGTAGGACTTTTTAACTGTATTTTTGCGTGGCTGATTCTAGTAATCAGTCAGTTGAGATCGAGTCCTAAATACTGGTTTGTTTTTGGTTTTGGTGTTTTTTCTTTTTTTTTCATGATTTTTTTTTTCTGTTGTACTCTAACAGTGAGGCAAATGGAGCAAAGTGAAAGAAGTATTCCCAAAGCATAAGACGGAAAGGCATTTCCTAAGAGAAGTCCTCACTGTGGTGGAAGTTGGTCTGTGTGAGAGGGTGGGGATGAGGCACTTCTTTGCGTGTGGCAGCAAAGTCTCCGTGTTCCAACCATGTTGCAGCTCTGATGGAAAGTGATGGCAGCGAGATGGGAGCACTGAGGGGTCAATTGGCTCTGTCTGAACCCAGCTGTGATGGCAAATGCTTAATCCTAGATCAATCTTCCTTCATTGCCACGGAGAAATGCAAATAAGGGGTGATTACAACTTTCCTCTTGCAGGCAAGAGGTGAGGCTTCAGAAAAGTTGCGAGAGTCAAAGGATTGATGTGCTGTGGAGGGTAGTTAGAGGAGACAGCAAATCAATTTACTGAAGCCAGAAGTTTGTGGGAGGGTCTGAGAGGACTTCTGGCTAGGGAGGACTACGTTAAATGATGCCCCAAAGTAAAATGATGTAGATAAAGGTGGACGTTTGTGAAATGAAAGGAGGGGATGTGGAATTAAATGCAGATCGAAAGCAGCAAAGAATCTACTCTCGTGGTTGGGAATTTACGATAGAGGTAAATTAAAGAAGCCAATTGTTGGCAGAAAATTGCTTGAAGAGGTTTTATAAACTAGAGAGAGCTTCAGAAGAACTGAGAAAGTAAGGGAAAGGAAGAAAAAAATCAAATTAAAATGTGTTTCTGGGAGGCAAATGCTACCATTTTTTAAAGCTGGTCTGATTTCTGCTTGAGATATGTTAAACTTTTGTAAGGAGATAACTATTTAAGGCTTTACTTGAGCTGTGTAATTTCCTTTATAGCCACCTTCTATGATAAGATTCTTTCACACTAATTTTTGCTGAAATAAACTGGTTTCCCTAAAGTGAATATCAATGAAATCTCTACAGTAGAGAACTTCTTTACAGTAAGAGGTAAATGTAGGAAAAATAGAGAAGTAGAAAAGTTACTTCCACAGTAGTTTTTTGTGTTTTTGTTTTTTGTTTTTTTTTAATAATGGGATATTATTATATTTATATAATGTCATAGTTCCTGCATTTATAGACATAATCTGAATGGAAGCTGAAATAGGAATTCTGTATTATTGGTATTTTGTCTAGTAAAGACAGGTCAGGATTCTCTGTGCGATGAGTTGGGTACAAGGAGAGAGACAATTGAATTTGTAAAGTGGTTCATTGGTGTGTTAGGAATAGAAATATAATATGAAAATTTTCTACCTTCTATTTACTGCTGTTGGCCTTGCTAAGGCTGTTTAAAAAGAGACTAAAAATTCACTGATGTAACATACTTCCTGAAGAATTTCCACGAAAGAGAGATGCAAGGTTATGTAAAATTCCTCCCTCCCAGGATTCAGGACAAGGCAGGGTTAGGTCTGTTGTCTTGCAGTTGATGTTTATCATACATATTTAACATGGAAAATAGTTTTGCGTTTTTTATTTGATCTTCAGCTTCCCAGAAGTCTTCTTCCACCACTGTTGATCTTTTTTCTCTCATCAGTCGCGTGACTCGTGCTCGTTTCGCTGTGTGTCACAAGCAGCTGGTTTTGAGGGAACTCTTTTATGTCATTTCCTTTGTATGTCATTTACCACTTTTATTAATTATTTTAGCTGTGATTTTTATATTTGCAGTGGTTAAATTTCCCTGGTATAATCAGTGTTTGTCTACAAAGGAGAACAAATGTCTTTTCATTCCCTGATTCAAAAGGTTTGTCTTTCTGGGCTCTTCAGTTAATACATTAATCAGCAATGTCTCCGAGCACCCACTGGCTGAGCAGCAGTGACATTTTCCTTCTTCTCGTTTTCCTTTTTATTCCACCTCTTTGTTTGCTCCAGAAACAGACCGTGCTGGCAGTTTTAGGCTGTTGTCAGCACGGGTTCCTCGGGCTGGCCGATAGGAATCTTGCTGAGGGTTATTTGTGCCGCTGCAGCATCAGGGCTGGACACGGGGATTTTGAAGGACGTGAAAAGTTCACGGTGTTCGGTTTTTGAGCTCCACTTCACTCGCACTGAGCCGCTCTCAGCCCCAGAGAGCGCAGCCAGCCTATCTGCACCGCTCGTCGCTGCCTGGAAAATTCCATTTGGTTCAGTCAACACGTGTTACACGGCCTCTTCTTTCTTCCCAACTGCTCCCTTTGAGATAAGCCTGCAAGAGTAAAGAAAGGAAAAATATTATTTTTACCTTTGAATGCTGAGGCTTTTATACATGTAGAGATATATCATAACATCTGTAAATCCTTGTAATAGAGGTGTTTTATCTTTATTTACATTGTAACGGAAATGACAAGAATCCTTAGAGGATTGTGGGATAAATCCTTGCTTAGGTGGTTTCAATGTGTTTTGTTTGATTTCTCTTGGTGATTACGTTTCAATTCACACAAAATATAAAGCTATACTTGCATTTAAAAGATCAAATAGTCTGGAGAAAATAAAGAGTACAGACCCAGAATATTTTGGGTTACTTTGTGGGGTTTGATTTGTTTTTGGGTGTTTTGTTTTGCTTTTTGTTTGCTTTTTTTTTTTTTCTTGCTTGATCCTTGAACCACTGTTGTCACAGAAAAGTCACTTGATGCAAGTTCAGATGTTTCAGCTCAGCGAGTAATTAATGAGACGTAGGAACTGGAATAATAAAAAACACAGAGCATAATCTGATAAGGTTTAAGGGTCACTGTCATGTAAATTGGGAAAGTGTTTCATATTCCTTAAGAAGAATTCCTTAAGAGTTTACACCAGGAGATCGAGTGCAGTAATCCAGAGGTAACAGAATGGTTTTTTCTGGAATCCATACCTCAAAGGAATTCGAGAAGATCATACAAGACTTGCATAGCAATCTCTGTAAGTGAAATTATTCCCAGTCTGTTGCGTCTGGATGGAGTAACGCGCTTTTGTAAAAGTATTTAATTGAATAAAAGCAGTTCCTATGTCTGATTTCACTGCCATATGTTATTGCACTGAATATGTGCTTAATCTAAGACAAGTAAGAATTTGGTGTAAACAGTTTAGAAATCCAGTGATGGCCGCATTCCGTGGTTTTTGCTTTCTTGTGTTCCAAATGTTTATTTGCAAATCTCTCATGTGAGATATGCAAACCCTTCAACGTGCATCAGAATGATGCTTTAATGGTTTTTATCTCTTTAACTGCTGCTGAAAGCTCAAATTATTCCTGGAATTTGTCATCTGGAAGAATGAAAGCAATTGCCTCTAATAAATAAATTGCCATTTTCCTTAACACGTAGAAGAGCTCTGTGTAAAAACCAGTAGTGACAATAGTGGCATTGTTTTCCTTAATCCACTGGGATGCATTATTTTCTGCAGAATAAACAAGAGGGTGATTTAAAGTGAACTTTGGTTTTGTGAGTTCAGCACGTGCCTTCATCTGCTGTGGGGGACACTCAGTGCTGGCCTCCACGGGAGGAGGTGACCTCTGCCTCTGCTGCCTGACCCTGCTCTGAGCAAAGCTCTGGGCAGAGCAGGGACGAGATCACAGATAAAACAGAGGTAGTTCTTGTATTAAGCATTTAACATTTAAATTTAATATTTAACATTTAAAGCCAACCCAATATCTGGGCCGAGGAGTCTTGTAATGATATCTAGAATATAATGGTGACATATCCATGTTATAAGAACTTCCCAGAATATCCCTGGGTGGGCCTTCAAACCCTTCAAAGTACAAAGCCTCAAACTGAGAATGCTTCTGAGCCTGCCTGGTTTGCACTCCTGTCCTGCCTCCGTGCCCCAAGGACACAAATCTGCCACAGTTACAGAGGCACTCACGAGCCAGGGAAATTCTGGCACTGGTGGACCTCGGCCTCAGTCTGTCATGGCTTCCAAAATCTCTTTTTCCAGTGCAACTTCCCCAACCTGCTGAGGATTCTGATGAATTTTACGTTCCCTCCTTCCAGAAAGGCAGCTCAGCAGACATTACACAGGTCAGCCAGAGAAATAATTTTGTAATGTTATTATTTGTTATGTTTAGCTGAAAAAAAAAAAAGGGTTATAAATTTATGAACCTTCTTGAAATAGAATGACTATTCCCTTGACAGCGAACTGCAGAAAAACCTGTGGCATCAAGGTAGAACGGTTCCTGTAACTTCAGAAGGGATTTCTGACAGAGGGTGAGGATGGGGTTGGTATAACACAGGAGTACTGGGGGAAAAGTGATGGGGCTTTGTGGGCATCTGGGATGGCACCTTCCCACTGAGAACAAGTGAAAGAGAATATCTGCATTGTTTTTCTTGGTGAGAGGCTGATCTGCAGAGCTGTCCAAGGGAAAGGAAAGGAAAATCAGCAGCAAGGCTGGCAGGCACCAGTTTCTTGCTGGTGCCACGCAACTTTTAATGGACTTTACTAGAATAATATGGAGATTTTGGGCTCTATCCTGACCGCATGTGAAGTAACAAAAGACCTGTAAATTTTTCCCGAGCTGTGCTGCTCCAGCCCGTGGACATTCTTGGCTTAAGTGGGCGATGGATCCTCCTTGCACGGAGGTGCCTTGGAGCAGCTGGAGCCACTCCTACTTCCCCTGACCCTCGGGGACTCCCGCCTGCCTCCCCCTGCTCCTCCCTCCTTTACAAGTTGCAGTCTTTGCATCCAATCTGAATTCTGTGCCATAGGTTAGGATAGAGGCTGAATAATTTACTCCAAATCATGATAAGGAACAATAAAAGCATTTCCAAGCATATTTCTTTATCTCTTGAGGGATTATTTATGGTCGGGGTGCCTGTTCTGGACACACTCCCGCCACCTGAAGAACAATCTGACTTTTTATTTTACTTCATATGCTAAGAGCTACAATATGTACTAGAAAAATCAAACATACTTTATAAGACGAATAGTCACAGCTGGGGATAACGAATATAAATAGGATGACATCAAATGAAAAGAACTGATGATCCAACAAGGCTTCTATAGATCGTGTTGTCTAATGTCAGGAGAATTGCAGATTAGTCTTGCTGCTCTTTATGAGTAAGCCTATTTATCAACTTTCTGGAAAAATCTAATTTAAGGTGGCACATTTTCCTTAGTTCTGCCACACTTCAAAGCTTAAAGTGTAGAGGTTGGTCAGCCATTGTCCCCTGGCTGTAACTGGGGTGTGAGATTCCCATTCAGGCCTTTCTCCAGCAGCCAGGTCCTCGCTGCTCCTGGCTGACTCTGATAATGCAATTTGGGTTTGCTTGATTAGTAAGAAAACTAGGAAGCCTTGGCTTTTAACAACTTTATCCAATTCAGACTTAATGTTCAGAGAGAAGGAGCAATTTAAATTGCAAATGTTCTTTATGAGAAGCTGGATTCCTGTAAAGTATAACTTAGTCATGCCATAGAGAAAGGAGATGACGAGCCCTAGGAAAAAAAAAAAAAACCACATTTGGACAAGGTGCATCCAGGCAGGGGCTCCGCTGTTTTTCCTGAATAACCTACAGAAAGAGAAACTATTTTTACGACAGGATATAACAAGAAATGTGAATTTTAACAACTCTGGAGGAAATACGCAGGAATATGAAATTTCTCTGTTTTGCTACCATGTACTACATTTTTAACACGACGCTTTATATCCCAGTCGCAAAACGGATTTGTGTACATTTATATTCCTTCTTTAAAAGCTAAGTAGAGCTCAGGCAAGTAAAACAAGCTGTTTGATATTATGTTCTTTTTTTTTTCCCCCTTTCACTTGATGTAAGAATACCTTAGCATCTAATGTCACATTAGTTTTATACATGTAAATACTTTCAAGCCACAACGTGTAGTGTAACCATATTTTATCAGCTATTACCACTAAGATTTTTACATAGATGAACTGAAAAAGCTCTGTGTTTATGAAATTTGAAGTATTTTTTTTTCCTCCTTTAGGATTATCGTAATTTGTGGGAAATCCTCCGTTCTTATATCAGAAAGCATTCAGTTGTGCATTGATTAAGAGTTTCTTTATTATATTTTAAATCTGGGAAACTTGCTTAAGTTTATAAGCAATGATGTGCAAGATAAAACAGAAGGATAACACAGTATCTGATTGTAATTTAAATATAATAAAATCAGTTGTGCAACAGTCTTCACTAGCATATTCTCACAGGCATTTTTCTTAGGCATTCCAAAATGCTGCTATTCTTACAGGAAGCTTTAGGATAAACCTGTATAATTCCTGTGCATGCCATTTTGAAAAAACCAGAGCTGTGAATATCACACCTGACTGCTTTTAAGTCAAAAGCTTTCATGCACAGGAAATAATGTTTCAATTAAAAAAAAAAAGTGGGAGGAGAGAAGAAGAAGGTCATTTGACATTACTACACTGCATTCAGAGTCGTGTACAGGAGAAGAAAATTACAGCAATTCCAGGGGGCTGCTGACTCAGAGCTGAATAGACTTAAGCATTTGCATCACCTGTTCAAAAGATTGATAAGCCACAATTTTAGTACCAAATTCCTGTATCAGCTTGCAGACTTGGTGGTCTCAGTCTCTTGATTTTTTTTTTGCAATTTTGCTGCTGCTGGTTAGTGAACACCTGGATTTATTCTGTGTTGTTCCCACTTCGACTTTGTCATCATGTGGTGCCTGAAATCTGCAATTCTCTCTACTAAAATTTTAGTTAGGAAAATACTGACTGCAAGTACAAATAGCAAGTGGAAAGAGTTACTACACGAGTGTAGTGACTTTGCTTTGTGCTTTTCTACATGAACTGTATTTGATTTACAGAATTAAAAGTATATATATGTGCTTGTAAGATTAGTGAGCATTTTAATTTTTAATGCTACATACACTACCTGACATATCCCTTGGGATTCACAGGAAATCCTTTCTCCTTGCATAAAACCAACAAGACACATTTACCCTAAAATTACCCTTGAAATAGATACTTTCTCTAGTAGCATTTAGAATAATTTCTCCCTAATGACATCTCCTTTGTGGTGCAATGCTTGATCGTTGAATCCTGAAGTGCAGATTTGGGGTTTTTTTTGCTTATGGTCGGGTTTCTTTACAGAACCATTAGGAGAAAGCATTTGCCCGGTGAAGATTCACCACGTAGGGATGGATTTGCCTGCTGTATAAAGAGCATTGTTCTTCTGTGGGTGACCTCCTTGTGCAGAATGATAGTTTTATCCTTCTCTACATCATTATGTTTGCTGTACAAAAATCCTGCTGTGCTACATCATAATAACATGTAATCTTCTTGCTCAGTTTAGCTGAGATTTAAGGAGCCGCTGTTCATGGAAGCAGTTTTCTAAAGTCTGATCTATAATTTACCAGAATCAACCAGGCAAAAGAGCAAGAGGCTTTAGAAGAGGGATACAGCCCTTAAAACTCTTAAATGAAGATTAGTTTAAAGTTTTACAATCCGGTACAGAACCATCTGGCAAATCTCGTGTGAGGCTTTGCTAAACCCCTGAGCATTCCTGGTGAGCTACACCCCACACCCTGCCTTTACCTCCCATCCCTCTGCCTCCTGCCCTGCACCAGCTTTGCCCAGAGATGGACTGGAACAAAAGAGGGAAATAAGTAAGCCAAGGGCTGATTTCCCCACAGGGACAGTGACACAGCTGTGGGTGTGCTGCACCTCTGGAAATCACGCCTTAATGCTGGATGTGCACCGGGTGATTTGTTGCCTCTCTGAGGAGGTGCTTGCAAGGTAAAAGCTGCCTGCTGGCAGCACCATGAGAGGCTCGCAGGGTTAAATGGTGGCTTTGGAGTCCAAAGAATCTCTGGGAGGATGTAGAGCCACATCAAAGGGCGTTTTGGTACTTTCAGAGATGGAGCTGCAGTTGGTACAGCCAAAAAACGAGTTTCAAGTGATGATTCCAGGTGATTCCAGGTTGCTGTTTGCTCTGGAGAGCTGATTGTTGCCATTGCTCCTAAATTACATATCAGGGCTCTAGACTTGTGGGTTCCTCACTGATATCTCCACAAAGGGATCCTTATCTGTGTATTTATTTGTATTTCTGTCCTTTAGCAAAAGGCAGACCTTTGTTTCTGAAACACAAAGCAAAACCCTTCCCACAGGAATCCTTAAGGACGTCTTCATTTCACCTGTCCTATGGCTTTCTGTATATATAAATAGATATATAAATCTTAGGAACTCAGAACAGAATAATTTGTTTTAGCAATCTGTTACATAAACTTCTACTATTGTCACTAAAATTAACCCTTCTGTTCACCTTTCACCTGAAGGACCTTGGGAGGCTGAAGGAGAGGCGTGCAGGAATCCAATTACCTGAAATCAACTTAGAGGCAAGAGGGAGGCATTGTTAATAGAGATAATCTCCTCCTCAGGCTTACAGGGTTCCTCTGTCTTGGTGCAAAGACATTCTGCCTGCACGGTAAAATCAGTGAACCTGATTTCCTGATTAAAATGTGGCACAGAAAAATAGTAAAGGGTGCACTTTCTGTCTAAAAATGTAGCTTTTGGCACACACAAGTTGCCCCAAGTAGATAAACATTTGCAATCCCAACCGTATTATCATAATGCAACATAGCTGATATACAGTTTACCAAATGTCTTTTGCTGTTTGTTTCCTAAATTTCACTTCAAGCCATGCAAGTTGTCAGCTTGAAAGATTGTTTTATGAAGTATTTTTTGTTCCTTTCCTGTCGAGTGCAGGAGTGGCACACTTGGAGTCAGACAATTTTAGTGCTGCTGTAGCAGTTTCCTAAGGCACCAGAGAAAAATGCATGGTATTATCTTGGAATTTCAGTCTGCCTTTGCTTCTCACAGCAATCAATAACCATTAGAGGTACTGGTGGTAGTATCTGCCGAGATAATTCTAGGGCTTTTCCAGAAATCAGAATAGGTAAACCAAAGTTGTCATGTTGTAACTTTTTATTTCTCCTTTTTAACTCTAATAAGTCAAGATTTGCTTCGAAGAAAAGCAAAAATTTGTCAATAGAGGAGCAGGATTGAATGGAGGTAACATGTATCCAGCTGAACAAACCCAGTATTTAGTATTAGAATAAAAAACAATCAGTTTGGATTATCTCAGATGCACCGAAGATCTCCCATCATGTTTCAGAGTGAGGACCACTCTGGAGCATCCAGATCCAGCATTCCATTAAAGACAAAAATGAAATCTGACTTAAAACACTTTCATAACCTTTAAAATCTGTTTTACAGTTCATTTTCTCTGGTAGGTTTTGGCAGCCTGGATATTACCTGTCAAGTTGTCATAAGTAATTATATGTTTGTTAACTTATTGCTCCTAATAAACAACAGGAAATATTCATGACGAATTTCATTTTCCCCTTTAAAAAAATATTTAATAACTGCTTTGATTAAATATTAAAGCTTTCTTTTGCTGTTACAACCAGACAGAAAATACCAAATATCAGCAAAATATTTTGTGCACAGTCTTTTTACTACCTGGTTATTATGCTGGACTTTATTGATTGCTAACACCATTGATCAGGGTAATTTCTAGGTGGTCAGTGGAAGACTGATGGGACTGGTTGTATGATGGCTCAGCAAACCAAAACTTTTTCATATTGAAAATACCTGAAAATTGGACTTGACGTAGGTAGACAGGACTGCCTGGCCTTGGGGAACAGTTGAAATTGTTGCATTTCCCAGAGGACAAAAGGGATCACCGAGACAAAGGAAACCTTTACAGCCAGCAAGACTTTACGTGGCTCCTTGTCTTTTTTTTCGCCTTGCTCGGTGCGTGTACCACAGCAGGGACACAGAGTGTCGGGTGATGATCTAGAGCAAAACGAGTCCCCTCAGCTCCAGCAGAGGGGGGATCTCAGGAGGAGCTGGGGCAGTGGTAGGAGCAGAATCAGGTGTCCAGGCACGCCCCGTGCTCGTGGAGCAGCAGTTGGCTGTTGCAGCAGTGGCAGGTGGTTTGTCAGACATGGGAAGAACCTCATTTGTCCCACCAGTCAGGCCTGCCTGCTAGAGAAATTGTAAATGTGTGTGTGTACAAGGGCTGAGGGAGCTCTAATGGCACTGCTGCAACCATCGTGTCATATCCAGGTGAAACCATTCCATCTTTATCTCATTATGAGCACAGTTCTCTTCCATGAGAGACTTAAATGTTGAATTGAGGAAGTGGAGGGAACATAAACAAAAGATTGTGGGCACAGTCTATTGTTTCTTCAGAGGAATTGGGGAAGCTGCAGAAGGCTGTAGGAAGATGCTCCAAGCAAAATTAGGGGATAAAGCCTTCCAAAAACCCCCCAGTTTTAGTAAGAGCTTCTTTATCTGCGCTGGAAGAAAGAAGCTCCCGGGAGGATTGTCTCTCATTACCGCATCCTGCTTTATATCAGAGAAAAGAGGACTTGTGGATAAGTGCTGCTGGCGTGATCCGTTAGCAATGTGTGTGTACCTCAGCGAGGGGCGAGGAAGGAGCTCCGTACTCCAGGTGCTCAGAGGAGGTAGCTCAGAGGAGGTGTCGCACGAGGAGAGGTGCAGCTGCTGGGCTGGAGCTGCAGAGGATTTGCCTCTTGTCCCTGCTACAGGCTCTGGGTCGGTGCCAGCTGTCCCCTGTGGGCTCACAGCTCGTGTGGAACGTGTTTGTCCACGCTGCAGAGTGATCACACAAATACCCTCCCAGGCTCTCCGTGGCAAACCAGATCTGTGTGTGTAGAGCTGGGTTTGAACCGGCACTGGGAAAGTGGAGTGAGAGCCACAAAGATGTTTCCCATGTGAGGAAAGTCTGCAGGGATAAAGGAGTTACTGCTTGGTTTTGTCCTCCTTCCCTGTGCTCCAGGAGCAGCCTGCTGACTGACCAGCAGGTACCCTGGAATCTGCACTCTTTTCACTCTTTCTGTGTGTTGTCCCTATTTCCTGAAATTTTACCTTCAGAGAGGGGTGCGAGGGTTTCTTTAGGTGCAGGGTAGGGGGAGCTGTAGGAAGTAAATAGGGCTAGTCTAAAGAAAATTCATCATTAAGTTCTTTGAGTCTTCATGAAGCTATATGTAAAATTTAGAACACGGTTTCCAGTGTTACTCAAACACTTCAAGTGCTGTTTCACCTAAATGTAATTTTGCATCTGTTTTCTTCATATAATCATACACTTGTTTATTCGTTTTCCTCTTTGCTCTCTGAGTGGACAAATGTTGTGTAAAAAACTGGTGTGAAATGCCAAGAAAAGCTATTTCTCAAGAAATAGTGTGATTTCTAACGTCAGCTCCTGGCAGGCTGGCCCACGTGGAATTATTATGGTATCTTAGCACCACAATTGATATGTTTAATAATTTTCATTGTGTGTTTGGGTCCCTTTGATGGCTGATGATTAAAGCAAGATTATAAGGTAGCGTACATTTGCTTTTGAACACATGAAAAACACAACCTTCCCTTTCCAGATGCATTCATTTAAACTCTGTTTAGCATTCACTAAATCTGTGGTTATTTCTTTTTTCTTTTGAAATGCACTTATTGTTCTATTTCAAGAATGAATCATATTCCATTGCTACCCCAAAATATAAGATAACAAAAAATGGTAAAAATTATTGCCTGTAATCTATTATTACAGGCAATCCAACCTGCCAAAACACAATTGCCATTTAATAAGGCGGTTTTTTGAAAGAAGCCCTGTGAATGCTCCATGCAAACTGAAGTTGCCCACAAATTCGGTATTTAAAAACCAATGCTTCCTTTTAAACAGCCATAGTTTGTTGCAAATGACAGAAAATCCAATGGCATCTCTCTCCCTTTCTTTGTCAGTCCTTGCAGTCTCCATGGGCATTTAGATCACTCTGATGGGAGACCTGGATAATGTGATATTTGTATTAGATATTGTCAAAGGCAGTGTTCAAAGGGTAGTGTGTTAGAGATGTATTTCAGGAGGAGGAAAATCCTGGTGCTACTTAAAAGTATTTCAGCAGAGCATTTTTTTTTTTTTTTTAATATTCTTGTGAATGCCACTGTTTCTGTTTTATGGCAGAACAAAAAATTCAGGGAGAAAGAAAATGAGACTTGTATCCTTTACAGCAATGTGTAAAATTCCCTCACTGGAAACACATACGGAGAAAATTAAAAGGAGCCAATATCCTATTCAATCCTCAGTCCCAGTGCTCAAAAATCTTATGCATTTATTATTGAAGCAGAGTAATTACAGACGTTAACAAGTAATTGCAGGATGTTTTGGTATCGTAAAAAAAACGAGTGTGAAGGATCAGAGGTCTCTGGCGACCACTTTAGTCCATTTCATTACATGGACTTTTGATTTGGGGTGGTTGTTCCTAAAACATTCCAAGTAGTGGGAAGTCAAGGAGACAGAAAACCTTTAACTGCTCAGTGTTCTGGCTCCAGCTCTGGAGAAGATTAAGGAAAGACAAGGGCTCTCATCTGAAAACATGGCTCCACATCCAAATAATGCAGCCTTTGAAAGTGTTTCCCTTAAAATTCCTTTTTTTATTCATCTATTTAAGTTACGGTGAGCGTAACACAGCCTGGGCAGGAAACAGCAGAGAAACCAGAGTTGAGTTCCCTCTGAATTTCTGCTGCTGAACCTTACTCTAGTGGCAAATAATTTCATATTTTTGGCTGAATTTTTTATCTGTACACACAGATGAAGGTGTGTACCCCCACATCTTGAAAGATAGAGCAACTCTGTAAAAGTTACTTAGCTGGAAAAAACCCCAAAAAGTTACCTAAAGCTTACTCCAAATGTGTGCAGTCCTGATGCATTGCTACGTTATTGTATGGATTTTGTACCTGCTTTATTCCCTCAAGGGAAATTAATGCTGAGTGCTGACTGAACTTATCATTGATACATCCTTTTCTCTCCCAAAAGCACACAAAAGAAGTGGGAAGGCCACAAACTCCTCTGAAAGAAACAACCTTGGAGCCCTGGACTCAGCCACAGGTAGGCTGGAACAACTTTTCTGATCACTTGTTTTGTGTAGTGGTGTTTTCTGTAAGTATCCATGGAAATAATCTGCAAAGAAATGTTGCACCAAGTTGCCCTGTGGTTCTTCTATCACACGTCAAAATGATTTGTTTTGGTTTTTGGCTGCCCAGCCTATTGGTGGTGCCCTTTGAGTTGAAGTCTGAGCTTCTTTCTGAGAGAGAATTGCCAGCATTATCTTGCCTTCAGCTTGTGCTTCGTGTGTGCTTACAAACTTTGCAGAACTCTACAAAACAGATCTACTTTGGTGGTTTTATTGGTGTGTCAATAAACTGGGAGCATGTGGTGTAGAAATGAAGTGGTGGAAGTTTGTTATTTCGAGAGGAAGGTTTGAGAGATCAACCTTTCGCTGCACGAGGGCTTAACCAAGAACGAAGCAAAAATTAATCATGCAAAAAGCGAGAAAGAAACGTGGATATTAATATGCAATCTTTCTTAACACAGAGTGCGTTTGAGTGTTTTGGCCTTCGTAGCTACCTGAGCAAATTGTTTATTATAGTTTTTTTTTGTGTGCAGGATTTCAGAGCCATTTTTGCTGTTTATTCCCTGTGTATCAGTGTTCTGCACTGCACGTGGAATGCGTGGCTTCAGAGGTGATGTGAGGGAACGAAAGAAGCAGTGAAATATGGAATCCTGGAGGTTAGGTTTGTTCTAGAGGCCTCTTTACTCCCAAAGCTTGTGGCAAATACAGCGTAGGAGTTTAGAGGCAGAAATTAAAACCCTCACAGCTCTGTTCCTGCTACCTCTGTTCATGCCTGAGTGCATTTTCCTTTACTTGGTGCAATGCTGGCCGTGCAGGCTTCCTCGGGACAGTCTATAGAGCTGATTAAAACACAGAAGCTCTCCACTGATAAACTCTTCCCTGCAGTCACAGATACGCGGTATTTATGTCCGTGCATGCAGAGAGGAGATGGCCATCTGCAAATCTGCAACTTCGTGTAGTGGGGAAGTCCCCGAGCTGCTGCTCTCCAAAGCTCGGAGTTTTCCCTCTTTCCCAGGTAAAAGGCTCCCAGGCTCGGTGTGTGTCCCGGTTCCAGCCCCTGCCTGCCCGACCCCTCCGTCCAGGCAGCTGCTGATCACCCCAGCTCGGCCCCATCGATCTGTGCCTGCAGTCGATAATGTTTGTGCGCAGTCCTGCGGGGCTTGCTGTGGTCCTCGGTCACCAGCAGACATTAACTCTTCGTGTGCAGGAACAAGCTGGGGGGAAGCGTGTGGTTCCAGCAGTTCCTGTACAGCCGATGGAGCATTGAGGGAGGGCTGATGGGCTCCTCCTGTTTCCTCACCTACAGCATTTCCTCACCAGGAGCTTGGAGCTGGGGCTGGGTTTGGGTTCTTGGCACAGGAGAGAGGATTTTGGCTTCCAAGTTGAGACAGGAGTTGTTGAAGCAGCTTGATCCTGTGATTGTCACTTGGTGGGGCACTGGTGCATGAGCGTGAATGAGGCTGACAGAGGTGAATTTTGCAGCCACTTTTCCTTGCTGGTTTGTGTGGCTGTTGCCAGCAGTCCCGTCAAAGAAATATTCTGTTGCACTGTCCCAGTGCTGATGGGAATCGTTGTTCTTGCTGAGCATACAGACCATCACTGTGTTGTTTGATTGCTTCTGAAGGCTGCATTTGCCACAGCTTTACTTTACAACCACAAAGATTAAAATTCATAAAATATTTTTGTCATCCCTATTTATTTTTTATTAAAAAACCAGTCTGTTTCCTAAAACAAATACATACAAAGGAGCTACCACTAATATGCTTTTTTGTATCTTGGAGAGGAGAAATGTAATCAACAAAATCAAAAACTGCTGGAACCATTATTGTAGCAGAAAATTAAATTAGTTGTTAATTCTTTCATGGATGTAATTCTGGCCACTGCAAATCCCTCCTTAGGTATTTTGTATAAAGTGAGTAAAAATTCATGGCATGGATAAAAGCTTTGTCTATTTTATGAGCAACAGGCAAATGATCCAAATGGTGCTCATAAAGCAAATGGTTCCCAACTCTAAAAGGAGCAGAAATGTATTTAAAAGCTGCTGGAATGAACCACGAGTAAAGCCAGTTCCTGTGTACAAAAAGATGTTATTTCCATGAAAGTTTTTGGAATCCCGCACACAGGGGAGAGACTCGCTACTTCTGACTGCTTAATAATAACAATAAAAAAAATCATTGTGTGTGCTGGGGCTGCTCAGAGCTGCTCAGTGCTGAGAGCTGCTGTGGGATGAGTTATACCGGCAGAGACAGGATGGAACAGCCCAGAGCTCGGATTGTGTGCGGGGCCAGAGGGGCAGCGAGGCAGAGAGAGCCACATCTGGCCCCTGATACCAGGAGGGGAGAGCTGGTGCCCGTTAGCAGCAGGGCAATTTCACACAGAGGTTTCAGCCTGGGGAAACGAGGAGCGGGGATCTGTGTGCCCAGGGAGGGAGGGATGGGTGCTGCCCCTGCTGCCGTGGCTCCCTCTTGCCTTCTTTGCCCAAGGTTTGATCTTGGAAGCAGCCAGGTTTTGCTGGGAGCTTTGAAACAGCTCTGCAATTAGCCAAAAAAACGAGGAGCTGGAGTGCTTGGTCAGGCTCATTTCTTCTTCCGTGTGGTGGGGTTTTTGTTCTTGGTTTTCCAGATGTGTTTTTTAGGGGTTTTTGGCCGTGGTTTAATAAGTTCACAGAGCAGTATGACACTGACATTGTGGGAATTCTTTTTTCATGGCCGTGCCTTTTAACTTGTAGTTTTCTGCATCTTTTGCTGTGAACTCAGTGAACGGAAACTGATGTTACTGCCTGGAAAATAAAGTATGAGAAACTTGTTACAATGAATTTGGGACAAGACCTTTGCAGATAAAGAACATGTGTGGGAGTAGTTGCCCAAATAGACTTGTCATTGGTTTACAAGCTTTATTTAAATGCTAAATGCCATGTATTCCTGTGGTTATGTTTTTTGCTGCTTTGCCTGATTAAACATTTAGCTGATAAACTCTGTCAAGGCTGTTCAGAGCTATGGTGGTTAAGATTATGTATTTATAGCCTCTATATTTACAGTCCATTATAAACCGGACAATTTAAAATCAAAGTAATCTGTGATTGTTGAAGTTTTTGAGGTTGCTGGTGCTGAATTTTGTGTGGCAACGGCACGAGATAATATTGACCGTGTGATTCTGAATCAGAAATAAATGTTTTCTTCCAGACTTTGGCAAGGTGGGGTTGGTCCCTTCTCCCAGGTAACAACTGACAGGATGAGAGGAGATGGCCTAAAGGTTTGCCAAGGTTTAGATGAGATGGAAGGAAAAACTTCTTCAGTGAAAGCATTGTAATTAGGCTGCCCAGGGAGATGGTGGAATCACCATGTCTTCTCCAACCTTAAACCCTCTGAGATTCTATCATTACTGGGAAGATGAATCCAGAAAGAGAAAACAGGGATTTACCACAAGAAGAAAAGGAACAATGCTTAAGTTTAAACTGCAGTAGTGGCAAATAGTGAGGTTTGCCAGCATGACAGGTACAACAAAACTCCCACTCTTCAGTTGCAGAATACTTCTGATTTAATTTTTTTTTTTTTTGGTGACTCCTACATCTCTGTCTATTATGTCTCTCTGAAGTACTTCATACAAGTGGTTCCTAGAGGTGTTCAACAGGATAAAATGTGAGAAGGTGGTGTTAGTGCTGCAGCTTTTTATTTGTTTGTTAATTGTGAGAACCCCAAGTGCTTTTAGTCGCTGAAGATAATGGCTAAAAAGCCAGGATAAAGCTGCATTAATCTTCCTGGCCCAAATGTAGCATAATTACTTTAATGAACACGTTAATTTATCCCCTCTCCTCACGCTCTTCCTCCTTCACAGCTCATGCTGTCAGTGGAAACTGAGACAATGAGACCCTCTCCTCAAAGTTCTCTGGGAGTGTTGAGTGCCTGAGGACGATGATTTGCACACTCACGTGTGTTAAAACAAACCATACCTCACACCAGCAAGGCTTTACTACCACCTGTAAAGGTGGGGCATTCCTCAGCACCGAGCACCACAAGCAGGAGCAATAAGATCCAGGCCAAATACATCCCTTTGTGTCTCAAAAGCAGAAGAGGATTCTTCTGAATCTCTAGTTTTATTTTCCCTTTATTTGTATGCAGCGCACAGTCCATTTTTATTTTTTTGTATTTTTTTTTTTTAAGGAAAATTACTTTTTCTGGAAAGGCAAAACCACTCCGACTCAAATCTAATTACAAATGATAGAGTGTAGGGGTTTTTTTGCTCAATTTTAAAGAATCACTTTATAATCTTGGAACAGTGGATAACAACATCACTAATCCAATATTTTAGCAGTAAATACGTTTGATGATGGGAATTGCTACACTAATCTTATATCCCTCCACAGTATAGTTAAGAAATCCACAGGGGGTTTTACTAATCAGTTTTTGAAAAGTAAATCAAGTCATGTAATTCTCGTTCCCTCCAAATGCCCGCCGATGCAGGCAGAGCCACGTGCAGCACTTTTTGTTCTTCTCGTGGGTTTCGAGCCCTCATCTGCAGCCCGGCTTTCCCCTGGGCATTTCTGGAGAGAAAAGTCTCCAAGCACCCTCTCCTTCTTAGGGGAGCTGGCAATTCACCTTGTCCCCCTCACCTGGAGTGCTGGGAAGGGTTGGGGCGAGTCCACCTCCTGCTCCCAGGCAAAAAGCTGCCAATAATAAATATAATCCAACCACGTTTGCCACTCTACTTCTGATGCATATGCTTGAAGGTACTTATTTAGGCACTCATTTCATTGACAAGTGAGATATACTGCAATATGGCTCGTGGTTTGATCTTGGCTTTAAAAACATTCAAAATTAAAATAGTTATGGTTTGTTTTTTTTTTTTTTAAATTATAAAAAGAGTGTTTTAAAATAGGAATAAATATTAGCAACTGTGGTTAAATATTTGAAGAGAAGCAGTTAATAAGAATTCTGTGCATATTCTGTTCCCACAGTTCATGGGTATTGAATTATTGTTCACGGAGTCCTGGCGTGCTCTGTTTGCTTAGGTCACAGCTTGAGCTTTTAGGACTCAAAATCAGTCAAAATCAGAATGAAAACAAAGCTTTCTTCCTGGTTTGGTGTCTTCAATACAAACTAGCCACCTAAACAGATTTATACAGTCTGTTCACACCCAGGTTGTATTTAGAATCTGTGTGCTCGAAATATTCCCATTTTATTTGGTGCCTTACTAAATTCAAATATTCTTTGAATATATTTCTTATTTAACGGAACTTCAATTGTAATCCCGAGTGCTAACAGAAAAGACTTGGTAAAATTAAAAAAAAAAAAAGACCAGGTCAGAGTAGAAGGGGGGGGGATTGTAAATGCAATTAGAATTGCCTACATAAATATCTGAACTGTTTTTGAGCACTCCAGTCTTAAAATCTGATACTTTATCTCTTCAAATGGAGGCCTCCCAAGCTTGAAGCCAACTGGAAGCAGACAGTTGTTGTGGTCTGATCTGAGTATCTGCAGGAATGAAATAACATTTTCTTCAGAAAGTTAACAGAAAAAAACCCCACACTAGTTATTCCTGACCTCCTGAATAAATAACGTATCCAGAAATCAGGGTGCAGTTCTGGAAGGTGACTCAGTGGAAAGGCAGTTTATGGACTGGAAAGGGGCATTAACAGTTTCTTGTCTGTTGACAGTTTTCCCTGGTTCCAGCTAATGTGGAATAGAACACCACCAACTCGCCACGTATGAACCAGTATATCAGCCTCTAGCAGGCCACTGGGAGCATTCAACTGCAAAATAAAAGAAGTAATTGCAAGATGTTTGCAAATAAAATCTTAATTCTAATTAAAACAAGACTTACTCTGCAGCAGAGCGGGGTTGCTGAGATTACCTGGCCAGCAGGAAGAGCTCTGTTTGTATTAATCTCGCAGGATTTCAGACAGACTTTACGTACATATAACATGTTTTTTCAAGATCCAGTTTTGCCATAGTGCATGGGCACTGGAGGTTAGTTGCTGGTGTAGCTGAAAAGTCACTCAGAGAAAATAAGGACACAAAGAAGCAGGCTCTCAGAGCTGCGAGCACTGCATTTGCTATTGATTTCAGCAGGGGAGACTATTACAAAAGCAGAAAAGAATTCCCATTTCATTTGAGTTTATCTGTCTGTTTTCCAGACCGGCTCGTGATTCTATGATAAAGAACCTCTCAATTTGAGCCAATACAGAGTTCTCTCATGAGTTAATTACCAGAAGTGAGGCCTCCCCAGGCAGTTCCCGTGGCTGGCTCAGCCCAGCAGCAGCGGGCAGCCGGGCGCTCTTGGGCTGGATCTGTGTCACACTGCTCCACGTGCTCCCACAGCCCAAACGTCAAAACTGCCCCACGGAAAATTAGCCTGCAGCAAAGGCTTCGGGTCCTCGCTACCTGGAAATATTTAAATCTTTTCCAAGTCATTCGCCACATAAAATATCTTTCCCTTTTTTGCCCGCCGTGACAGCGATGTTGTCTGCCTAATTCCTTTGGCTCACACTGTTAGATCTGTTCTCTCCTCTTGCTTCTGACATGTCAGCGTTGCTATTACAGACTCGAGCAGCGGTGTAAAGAGGAAAGAATTGGTAGGAGGAGCAGGGAGCTCAGCTGTAGAGCATCACCTGGACACTCAGCCCAGTGTGCGTGCAAGCAGGTAACCCCAGAAAGCTCCTGTCAGCTGCAGGAAGGGAGCTGTGCTGCTCAGAGCAACCAGGGCATTTATTCTCCTTTCCTCACGCCGAGTTGGAGGAGATGGGCACTCAGCAGTGAAACACCCAATGACATTGTTTAACAAGGGCAGGTAGACAGCTACTCCTTCATCTTTGGAGATGCTCGAAGCCTTGTCAGTGTCTGAGTAAATCACACGGGCCTGCTTTCAGAAAATGTAGATGAGATCTCTGAGGTGCTCAGTTATCCATGGGGGTGCTCAGAATGGCTTTCCTCCCCTCAGTATTTCTCTGCCATCACCCCCTTTTGGCGAGGGAGCAGAGACATCCTCGTTATTTAGGAGAAAGCTCCGAGTATCAAAATCATTAAGTGGCATTGGACTGTAACTGAGTTGCTGTGAGCTGTGCTCAACTTGCATAAATCTTCAAATGGCAAACATAAATGAGCTGTGATTCATTGAGGTGCCCCTTTTCCAGTGTCCACCTGGCTGTCACTGGCAGTTAGCTGTGAAAGGAGGCAGGAGCAGATCCATCCTCTCCACTGCTCCACCAGCGTAGGGATTTATGCATGTGGGAGGGAGAGGAGCAGCCCGAAAAGCCTTTGGAAAACATAATTTGAACATAATAAAATCTCTCTGGCTTCGTGTTTTAAATCTTAAAAATGGTGTTGGCTTCCGTGTGGACCTCTGCATGGAGAGTGTTTGAGGGAAAGCTTTTGGAAGTTTTGGGTTTTCAGCTCTCAGCTGATCTCCTGAGGTTTTCCTTCCCACACTGTTCTTAGGAAACTTGCAACCGTTTTTTCTTGGTGGTGTTTTTGTTTGGTTGATTGGCGTTTTTGTACTGTAAACTTTTCCAATGTTTAGTAAGAACATTATGTCTTAATTCCTGATGAATTAGCGACACAAATTTATCTTTCTGGATAAAAAAACACAGCCATAAAGTCTTGTCCCAGGCAATGACAGAAGCAGGCTCTGAGTGCATCATGTGAGCTCCTCCCCTGCAGAGCTTCACCCCAGCTGTGATTCTGTAACACTGAATATTTAATATTTTACTACTGGTCACGAAGGATGGAGGCTGAAACCCAGTGCTGGGGGACAAATTATGCACAAAATGCCATTAGGGCCCCCAGTGCACACCCAAACTCTCTCTCATACATCTTCAGTGTTCAAAGGAGATTTTGACAGAGTTTAGTTGACTGAAATGTGGGATTTCACCAGTCCATTAAGTTATATGATTATTGTTTTGTGTCTAGTGGAGATGGTGGCTCTGGGTTGCCAGGTCGCTCACCCTCTCAGGCAGCTCCTCATCTGCAAAATCAGTTGTTTTTCTTGAAGGATATTTTATGGTCTGATTAATTTTTTGGCTGAAAATCGTTGCATATAAAGCAGATATGCTCCAACTCGGAGCCCCAGTGCCTATAAGGTAATGGGTATTATGGACTCATTCAATCCCAAATGAGATTAACACCACTGCTCTCTCCATCTGCCTTTGAGAAGGAATCCGATAAATAACGAGGGGAGATTATCAGAGTCAGCATTTGCAGTGGGTTTTAGCTCCTGCAAGGAGACAGGAACCCTCTCAGAGGGTGCAGGTGCCGCTGTGCCACTCAGGGTGCCCATGATGAGTCCTTTTAGCCCAGGGCAGCACTGCCCTTTAAAATGGACATTTCTCACTCCTCAGGCCGTGCCTCACGAGCTCACTGGGCAGCAAAGCTGCTCGGGGCTTCTTGCTAAGATTTTATTGGTTTTCTCACCTAAGAGGGATTTCAAAACTAAGAAGTAGTGAAAAATAAAAGATGCTGTGGAGACTTTGCCTCTTCTGGTAGCTTTTGATTGCAGATTGCGATGCTGAGCTGGGAATGTCAGAGTCCAGCCTGGCCACAGGGCTCCCCTGTGTCCCTGATCTGATCCCAGTGTCTGTGCCATGTGCAGGGACACAAGGGTGCCCTGTCATAATTAGTTCAACAGATAACATCTTCCTCCAGAGCTCTTTTTTTCCTTCATGCTGTCCCATTTCTTATTTCTGCAAAGCAGGAGCAGTTACTGATTTTCAGGCCATAGGGGTTCAAGCCATTTCTGTCCCTCTGACTGAGCCTGCCTCTGTCACTGTCCAACAGCACAAATTTGTGCCACAGTTGGGGACAAATTACAGGGAGTCTCAAAGAGGTGGTGGCTGGACTCAGTTACCACTGCAGTGGTGGATCCAGCCTGCATTCTGCCTGCTTGGAGCTGAAGGACACAGATGAACAGCAGAATCTATGTGCTAACTCAAAATATGCTTAAAATAGATTTTCATAACACAGTATTTGTCTTTTGTTAGAAAATGAAATGTTTTTGGTTGGCAGCTGACTCTGCCTTGAAGGTGGAAAGGAGTTTTTCGGTGTACATCATTCTTTGTATGGATGAACTTCTTCATTTGGGAGGCTCCTACAACATTCTTCCATGCTGTTATGAATCCAAACTGGGTTTTGCTGGAATTTTAAAAACCGATTCTAATTGAGTTGTTTAGTATGTTAAATTAGTGCAAACACCATTAGGAAAGGATGCCAGGCTCCAGACAGTAGATGTTGGTGCTGCAGATCAACATCTGCAGTTTGGAAAATGATGGCCAAAACTTTACGTTTTGGCTTTGTTTTGAAATGCCTTTATGCTTTCCCAAATACCACAATTAACTGTTGTGCACTGTGCTGTTTATCTAACTCCAACAGATACCAGAAGTTTCCCAGACTCAGAAAAGAGTTAATGTTGCAAACACTCTGACAGTGGTTGGTGTTTGTAGTAGAATTCATCACCCCTGAAAAGATGCATATTCTACTGCTTTGGTTTGAAATCCATATATTTTCCCAGTACTTTGTAATGCCCTGAATTTCACCATATATCTGCAGTACAGATGGTGTAAACTACGAACCGAGGCAGAAATTTCACTTTGTTTTATTTGTCATGCCCTCTCTTTGTGCTGCTGTTCTCCCTCTGGATTTTATTCTAAATTCCTCTTCACCCTTCAGCAAAGATTCACATTAAATACTCAAGTTGCCACCATTTGTGGAAACTTCCTCTGCCAGGGTGCCCACAGTCAGTGATTGCCATGGATGAGATTAGTTCTAGGTACTTGTTTTTTCTACAGTTAAAGGTTTTCGGAGCAATATCATCCTAATCTGAAGTACTATTACCAGATTAATTGATTGCTTATTACCAAAATATTTGCACTGTGGGGACATTTTTAGTACTGGGTTGTTTATCTGCTAATGTTTCATACTGATATTTTTACTCTCTGGATTCCTATAGTTATTTCCCTGAAAGAAAAACTGATCTTTACAGTGATCCTCTGTCATGTACATGTTCAAGTTTTCTCCTTCCCAAGCTTTATTTTTGGGTATTAAGAATCATTAAGAATCAGTTAGGTTGGAGAAGATCTCTGCGCTCACCAAGTCCAAGATCCGTGAAATCTTTGCTCTCCACAAATTCTTATATGGATTCTTATATTTAAATGTGCTGATTTGATTTCCCTGCCTGGGAGGTGGTGGGACGAGGCAGTCAGGTCTCAGCGAGAACAAAGCTCTTGGTTCTTTTGAATTCTGATTGTTTTTTCTTTAGCTGCTCTCATATGTGTGCCTAACACACAGATCTCTGTCTATTTAAGTAAAAGTGAGGATGCTTTATGATCTGTTTCATTCTTTCTGTTTCAGGATTTACAAGTGTTGTGACTTAGAAACATCTGAACATTTTTTCTTGGTGAGGAAAAGCAGTGAGAGAGGGAGAGTTTGCTGGCTTTCTCTTTTCAGAACACAGCTAAAACGCTCGGCTTCTGGGCTTGGCAGTTTTACAGCAGCTTGATAAAATAAAAATAATCGTGCCATCACTATTTTATCTCCCTCCTTTCAGATGTGCTTCCTTCAGAATTGCTTCTTCCTTTCATATTTGTGGCACTGTGCTCAGCGGCGTGGCAGGCTGTTCACAAGCTCTGCCAAGCTGAGGATTTGAGAGAAAGTAAACAACTCGGTTGGAAACACGGAGAGCAAGAGTTGTGTAGGCTCTAAGCAGCAGAGATATGCTGCTGTATTATACAAGAGTTCACTTAATGGAAAAATGCTGTTTTCCCCTTCGAAGGAATGGATCTCTCTCGCTGGCCATTGCAAAATAAGCCAGCCGTGCCCAACACCCTGCGCAGGCAACTTCTCTATCAAGTTTTTTGTAGCACTCATCCTGATTGAGGGGGGAAAAAGAAAGGATTTTTGGCCTTCGGTTAGAAGATAAAACAATGTTTATAAGGAATAAAGGCACGTGCTAGAACCACCTAGAGAGAGCTGATAGAAGGAGCTGGGAAATTCCGGAGGGAGCTGCAAGATGGGCAGTAATTGAGGGAGTCTTTTCCTTTATGTAAAATAGTTTTCCCTCACATATTCCTCAAATATTGGTTTACTTGCAAGTAATATTTATTCCATTGGCTACAGATCCATTAGCGATGCTTTACTCTAGCAGATTTTAGTTTTTGCAAACAGGCATGATTTAACTCAGCTGCTTCTCAAGTAATTTGTGTATCACTCCTACCCTCACCAAACAGCAGTGAGATGAAAGACAGTTCTTAATTACCTTCCTGGAGAGGAGGTGGGGCTTAACTATTAAGAAACATCTTTAAAACATTGTCTAGTGCAGTTTTCCTGAGGGATAAAGATTGCTGTTGGAGGATTTCCCTCCTCCTGCCTCTTCCGTGTTGTTCCTGTGCAGCCTCTAACTCCCTATTCCATGTCTCCACAATCTGAGAGAGCTGAAGCTCAGCTTAGACCCCAGAATTACTACTTTTTAAAAAAATTATTATTATTTTTAAGTTAGTCCCTAGCTTTGCTAGGCCCTGAGACACCTATATTAGTTTAAGGGACTGCATGCTGTAGATTTTGCTGAATTAATCCATCCCTCTTGGAAGCACACTTCAGGTCTTCAGGGACAAGTTTTCACCGAAAGACCTTCACAGATGCTGCTGCCATTTTTTCCAATGATGTCTCTTTGCTTCAGAAACACAGGAATGTGTCTGACACTGTACATTTGTCACAGTGCATATCACTTGCACTCAGATATCAGAATTATTGTGCGGCATGATTTAAATAGGTGGCTGTTGTACTTTCCAACTTTCTGGACAGGAAAATTTCCTGTTGCACTTTTGTAGTGTCTTGAGGGATGATATTTTTAAATGAGGCGAGCCAGGTGCATCCTAAATGTGTTTTACTAACTACCAAAACACTTTTACAGGTCCTTACTCAGCGATCTTCCTTCTCCAGATAAACCAAACTCCCTTGGAAGGGAAGGGTGACGGTCAGGATGGCGAGGAGGGAGTGCAGAATGAAGAGAGGAAGTGCAGAGCAGCTTTTTTGTGATGTTGGAGCAGAAACAGGGCTAAACCTGTGTTGAGAACATACAAAACAAAGAATGCAGCAGAAGACCAAACAAGCAGGGCTGCAGAAAATAAATGCTTGTGAATTAGTCTGTTTAGCCATGATAGATGCCTTGTCAACCTGCTGCACCTAAAAGCTAAATACATGAGTTGGAGAGGAAAAAAAAAAGCCAATTGAACAAAATCAATCATTGGGGTGTAGGCTATTAAATGTTGACAAGTGGTAAAGGCTGGTTATACTGCTCTAAAACTTTGGGGGATAGCAAAGCACCTTCAAGTAAACTTAGACTCTTTAAATCAAAAATGAAAGTTCGTTGTTTTTCTTCGTGGCAGGATATGTCAGGGGTCAGTATTCTCAGAGACTGCTACACGGTGTGAAATTACTGGTTTACTCAGTTCTTTATATTTCTGACCTTGAGATCTGGATCATTACAGTCGATGCCCCGACAGAACTGCAGAGTTCGGAAAGGGCTGAGGTTCTCTACCAAGAAAAATCTGATTTTTTTTTTTTTAGTTAAATAATGAGCGATAATGTTAACGCAAAGTGGAAGTCAGGTAACTGATTAATTTCATTCTGTAGGGAGCAGTGCACAGAAAGGCCACACAGCTTCTGCCTTTGTTTTTCTTCTACAGCCAAAGAATTGGCCACACAATTGCACGAAAATGCAAACTGAAGTCCTAAGGAGACAATCTTTCAGGCTCCTTGGAATTGCTTTCTTAAAATAACAAAGCTTCCATTGATTTCTACTTCCACAATATGTTTTAGACTGTAAGGTTTAAATTGTTTAAATTTATAGAGAAAAGAGGGAGAACACACGGGGTGTGTTAACAGCGTGGAGACCCAGGGCTTCAATTGCCTGTTTCCTTGCGCATTGATCTGCCTGGGTTATTTGGTGATTCTGCCACTTCCTAGGGGCTGAGGACTGATGATCAGTGTTTGCTGGATGAATGAAAAGGAGCTGGTGACCAAATTTAACTGTGCCAGCCCGCTGTCCTCTTGTCAATGCCTAGGAAATTCACTTCTTATGCCAGTCAGTGTTAGAATAAACCAAGGGGTGCTAGGTGATGAACAGTAGTCATCACTTCAAGGCTTCACTCACTGGATCTTCCAGGAAGAAACAGAAAAACAAAGAGCAAAAAGCTGATGTGTCTAACCCCGACCGTTGGTGAGTTTTTCAAAAGGATGATTTCATCTCCCTTGTAATTTGTGTCCTCTGCTGCTTTTGCTCTGAGATGCAGCGTTGGGGTGTCATGGCACGTACAATATCTGAGGCTGGGCACGTGCTCTGGTGGCAGGATTGTGCTGAACAGAACAGCAGCTCTGGGATCCTGAAGGGAAACTGCTCGGGGTCCCTTCTAAGGCTGTTCTGATCTTTGGGTCAGCTTTTACAAGGCAAGGCCAGGTGGGTGTAAAAAGCACTTGCTTAAATCATGACTTTAGTATTCTTCTGAAGGTCCTTCTGGCAGGGTGTTTACCTCGGAGTTAGCCACAGTTTCCTGACACAAAGAAGAAATTGCCTCCGAATAAAAGCCCGCTGGAAACGATCAATCTTCCATAGCAGCAGCGAGCTACTGGAACAGAGAGCAAAAAGTTCTATTGTGTGTTATATGGCCTATTAGTGACTCCTAGGCACGGCTGCAGGGGAGTCAAAGCCTTCTCTGTGCAGAGGAAAGAACTAAATATAAAACTGCTAATTAAGCCCAGACAAAATTAATTTTATAGCGTGTTCCCTACAGGTGACATCCCATGGCCAGGGCAGACTTTATGGGGAAATTAAGGCCGAATGAAGAAATGGCACTGCTGTTTTGAATGTGGTGGCTTTCCTTGGAAACAAATAACACAGAATATTCTGTGGTGACCTTACCTGCATGAGGCAGAAGGAATTTTTCAAATGGTAGTTGTGGTTGTAGGAGTTTTCCAATTTAAATGTAGTCGCTGGTGAAGTTAGGAAGGAGGTGCAGAAATGCACTTTTTGCCTCTGTTGCCTGTCACAGCCCATTTATTTAAGATCTTGTTAGTAAAGCTGTAGTTCAGGAGGCAGCTTCAAAGCACCAAGTGGGACAAAGGCTGGCTGGGAGGTGGCCCAAGAGAGCAGCCCATGGCAGGAGGGGTGTGCTGGGTATCCAGACATCCTTCCCTGAAACGTTGGTGTGTGTCACCAGCCAGCATTTGCAATCCCTGTGTGCTGAATGCAACTTTAAAGTTACTTCAAAACAAAGAATTCCTAAGCTTGTAATTGCATTTTGTATTTGTTTGTTTGTTTTTTTTCTTCTGTTAGTTGCCTCCTTGATGAAATTTTGTTTTCTTATTCTAATCGTTGTTCAAAAAACCCAGATTAGATTTTCTTCTTATAATGACTTTGGAGATGCAAAAGAGTAAGGAGACTTGAAACATTTCAGGAAGGCAAAGACAACTAGAACTCTAGAAATTCCTTAAATTTGTCCAGAATTTTGAGTCTACGTTCTTTAAATTCAGGGAACTGGAAAAGTTTAAGGGCTTGTTTTACTCGTAAAATCTTTACTTTAAAATAGATCCTTGATGTCATGCATGAGATAAATCATAGCAGGGGTTGTTTTGACACTCTGGAGTGTTGTTATATTATGCACTGGTTTCCCAAGAGATCTTAAAATTTAACAAGCAGAGGCCAGTGTGAGTAATGAAATGAGGCAGCAGTGTAGCCATTTCAATTACACTTTTATTACACAGCCATTCTTCCCACAGCGCTCTAGACTTTTTGCAATGCTTACCAGAGGATGAAGTGCTTCGTGTGAAGGAAGGGGAGCTCTGATTTTCTGACTAAGTGGGCAGTGTGATTTCAACTGGCTTTGACAGCGGGGCTGGGGCTGCAGCAGTTTGGAGAGAAGGGATGCCCTGCTTAGCTTGGGTGCCTGAGACCCTGCTCAGCAAATTATAATAGCTGATATTTATTAATATTGTTAGGAACAGCGGTCTAGGTTTCTCTGGTTTGTTTTGAAGATGATGTTTCAAGTCTATGGTTAACAATGATTTTTTTTTTTTTTACCTCTCCCCATTAGGTCACTACAACAGCTTTAATCATGTTCTTTGTCTTTTTTTCCACTGCTTATCTCATAGTTATCTGCTTGTACTCTGGATTATTCCTGAATGTTTATTTCTAATATAGGCTATCATCTAGAAAGGCTATTACATTTTTTGAAGAGTTCTACTGTAACTTGTACTTCAGATTATGAACATAAGTTCTCTTTTCCTGCACACAGACAGCAACAAGCATGTTATTATATGCAGAAATACGTAGTTAAACATCTGAAAGTTTAACCCATCTTTCTCATTTATTCCATTTCAGGGAGCAATTTGAAGTTATCATAAGGGATTCTATTAAAATGACTTTCCATTTAGGACTGCAATAACAGCACCAGGCACAGGAACTCCTCTTGGGTTACACGGGACATCAAACAGCTTTTGTTTCTGGAGTAAATTTATCTTGTGGCCTCTCCTTGCTTTAGGGTGTGTCCCTTGAGCCCTCAGCGTGGTCACTCTGCTGAAGGAATGACCAGTGCAGGTGGCACCGAGGATGGTCTGGGCTCGTTTCGGACAGCGCAGGGCTCGCCTCTGCTCCCCTCCTGGGCAGCTGCTGCCCTGTCCCGGCCAGCCTGGGGCTGCTTGGGGTTGTTCAGTTCCCATCAGAACACACCAACTCTCATTCTAATGCAGTGTTATTAGAAATCTCCCTCGATGTCTAAGATAATTGTTCATTTAGACCACTTGTGTCTTTCTGAGATCAGCAAGAAGGGAATCTGTTTGTCCTCCTTTTTCCAGCAGCCCTGTTAAACCCTTTCGCTGAATGGAAAACCATTACAGGTCTCAACTGACAATCTACAATTTTTTCAATTCCTGAAATGTCGTTTATAATAACAGCAATGACTAGCACAGCACACCTACAATATCTGCCTTGTGAGGGAACTCTGATTAGAATTTCAGCTGGTACTAAGGGGGGAGCTTTTTTTGCAGAGGGAGGCTGCCATTCATGTCCACAGCTACTCTGGCTAGCAACGAGGGTTTAGATTTCTTCTAAAAAAATAAAAATAAAAAAAAAATTTGACAGTATAAATGCAAACTGATGGAATATTATTAAATTCTTCTGATTAGAAACGGATGTGCAGCATTTGTCCCTTGCAGAAAGTATTGCCAGGCTGTGGTGCAGTGGGAGCATATGAGGGAAAAAATTCAATTTTAGAAAACGCAAAAGCAAAATTATTTTTTTCCTCTATTTGCTATTTCTGCTCTGAGGGAGGAAAAAAAAAAGTGCAAAAGGCTGACAGATCTAGTGTTTGAGAGCTGTATTTCTTTGCCTGTCTTAGGTAGGTTTTTTCCTTCTTCTTTTTAAGTAGCACATGTTAACCAAACTCCTAAATGTGCTGGAATGAGCATGGAGCTCACGGTGCAGGTGGAATAGTGCTGCTGTAGGTGTAGCACTCTAAAATTCAGGAAGTTGAGGAGCTGCATGGCTGGGTACCAGGCTCTAAAGTTTCCGTGGAGCTCACACCGTGGCTGTGTCATGACATTGCTTTTGTTGCACCTTCTCAGCCCAAACCCAAGCACTGGAAGAGCCCTGCAAGGCTGAGGGTTGGCTCAGGAGTGGCAGCTCGTGTTGTGTTCTTTGTAACTGCACAGACCTCAGTAAGTGCAGGGCACTCTTATTTTCCCTGGCAATACCTGTGATCTGGAATTAGCCACTGATTATGCACCTCTTTTTTTACTTTGCTTCTGAGCTTGGAAAGGAGCATTTTGTAGGACAAAATAAAGTGAATGTCTCGATGCAAAGAATTTCAATCAAAATTGCTTCTCAGCCATTTAGCCAGGCAGCCTGTTCAATTTTGGATGGATGACACACTTCTCTGCTTCCTTTTACTTTTTTTAATCATTCTCATAAAATACACCAGTGCAGCATAAAGAATGTTCCATCTGACAATATGCATACGTATTTTCCAGGAATAAATTAGGACATTTCCCAATGCTCCAGCACATCACTGTTTAATATAGGCCAATAGATCAAAGGCAACCACTGTAGTTTCCCTCCTGGGGCTGTTAAAGCCAGTACAAATGTGACCCTTCCTAATACGTGCTGTATTATTTAGAATGCTAGAGTTAATCTGTTCAAGAAGTTATTGAATTTGGGTTTCTTTCTAAGTTCATCTTTCTGTGGCGTGTAAAAACGTGTCTCTGGTTATCAAGTGGATTTTTTGTTGCCACCTGCACCTCCCACCCTGTGCTGCATTTGAACTGTGAACCAGCAGCCACCGATAACAGAGCCAAGCAGTAACTTCACATTTTGTGTGTCGAGCCTTCCAGTGGTTCAGGCAACTCTCACTTTGCTAAGGAATCCAGAGAGGAGGATAGAAAGGATCAAATTGTTACATTTGGGATTAATCTCTGCCAAGCCGTTCTCTCGTGAACTACGTTTTAGTGGTTCTATCCATGGGATTTCCCTCACAATACAACGTGAGTAAAATTGTTGTAAGAGAAACAAGGAATGTGGTTCCTTGGCTGTGGATGACTGGAAAAGTTTGATGCAAGTGTATGCTCCACTCAGAGATTCTTGTGTAAGGTATTCACCAAAACATCAAACACCCACAGTGAGCATGAAAATTTGGGAGCTTCCCTAGAAAGTAATTGATTAAGATGTTGCATTGACTAGATATTAGCACTGTAAAAGTCATCTCACCACTGAATTATCAGAATCTTAATATGACTTTAAAGTCTTTCCTAGCATTTAGGTGAGGCTGTACTTAGTTTATTGTGAAATTGCTGTTACAAGAATGGGGAGAAAGAAGAACAGAGGATTTTATTCTGTTACGGAAGTCAAAATGAAAAAAATCCAAACCAAACCAGCAAATCCTCTTTTGCTTTTAGCAGTACTCCACGTACAGAAAGTCAGAAGCTTTCTGGTATCCAGTATCTGGTTCTTAGATTAAGAAATGATGGTAATACTTTTTTTTTTGTAATTTGTAGTAAGAGAAATCTGGAACAGCCATGGTTCTCTGCCAAATCTTTAACCCAACTTGCAGCTATGTCTGTTATCTCTGGCTTCTAATTGGAAGCTGTTAATATCCAATTTCATTACAAGAATAATAATATTTATAAATATAATAATATTTACTGGTTTGCAGGCAATACTGCTTATTTCTGTAAATTCCTGCCATGTTTTTTTTTTTGCCTGGTGTCCACACTGGGATGTCACAGCTCTGCCAAGATTGATGCTCAGCCTCGAGCTCAAGCATTAACTGACCCAGCCTTCTGATTGAACAGTGCAATAGAACTCCACAGCTCTCCATTGCTTCTCTGTCATGCACTGGAGATATTTATTATCCCCCCTTCCACAATTTAGTGCACTTTGGCATATGCCCAGATAAATTACATCAAAGATTGCTGAGGTCTTTTATTTTCCCCCGGAGACTGGAGTTTAGCATTGTGAGACTTCACCAGCGTTGCTGTCCCCACCCACCTCCTGTTTAAAACTCACAGGATGTCACTGGAGGAATGTTTGCTTAAATCAGCACTAAAAAAAGCACCTGCAATCAGAGTTTCAGACATATTCCAGAGTGGCTGATCACAGAAATCACTTCTTTCTGCCGGTAAACACGGTGAAGTGGTTGCATGCTTTGGTTGTTAATACAGACAGGGCTGTGGCAGACTTGCTGTTTCTGCCTTTCCTAGGCATGGTCGCACAAATGTTTTGTGATTTAATGAAATTTCAAGGAGCTGAAGTAAAGCATCGAGTTCAGTATAAACAAATCATTTATTACATAAACAAATGAGATCTAAATTACGGTGATTCTTCAGCTGGTACAGATCAGTGCAAGGTAAATAGTCATTTAGTTTACACCGTGTAGCTGCAAGAACACAAAGGCATTGAGGTGTTGAAGAGCAGAGGCTGCAGGGTTGGGGACAGTGGAGGTTTGTCCCTTCCTCTGCCCAGTTTGTGTCTGAGGACACAGCTCTGAGGCCCACAAGGAAATCTTCCTTCTCCTCCTGCCGTCTCTCATGGGGGGTGATGGCTGTGGAGCCCTTAAATTTTACAGGAGCTGTTCATGCCAAAGGAGACAAAAGAGCCTCAGCCTTTTTCTTCACTTGCATTTAATTTCCTTCCCTTGCATAGTTTTTTCATCTGTGAAAAACTAATTATTCTTTCATAGAATCTGATCAGTCAAGAAGGGAAAAAAATAAAAAAATCTTGGTTCTGACCTTTCCTGACATTAATGCTACAGGGCTAAAGCAGCTCTAACTCAACTCTTGGGTTCTGCTTTTTTTCTTTTTTCAGCTGGATATTTTACAGACAAAAGAATTACTCACTTAATTCTTGTGAAGCTGGAACTGTGTTGGTCACTTTGAGTTGTCTTTGGGAAATAAGTGGGCTTGGGAAATAGGTACAGGATGTCAGAGAACAGGTCCAACTGTCCAAGACTGTGCATGCCCTGAGACAGACACAACGGAGTTATAGGACCTCTAGATCACATGATTTAAAAAGAAATATTCTTATAACTCAGAAGGGAATCCTGTTGTTGGGATTGATTGTTCTGTTTACTGGCAGGGATGCTAAAAATGGTTTCTTCCACCTTGATGGCCAACAGGTCTGTATCTGTGGCTGGAGTGCTGGATCAGGTGTAGCTGTTGTTATCAGGCAGAAAATGGTTCCTATGAGCAAGCTTGACCTTCACGTGAACCGTCAGCACTGCTGAGTTGTTGGTGATGGCACACTTTTGCTCCAGCCTGGTGGAGAGAATATTTTCCTGACCCAAATACAACTCTCCTGCGTGTCTGTAGCTCAGCGATTGTAAAATATTTTCTTTTTCCCGTGCTTTACCTCTAATGATTAATAGTAAACCTAGTGATGAATGTGAGTGAAAGGGTGGCAATTAGAATTTCATTAATCACCTGATAATTGGGGTCCAGGGCTCAACTGTGACTTTAGGCTTCTCCATCCTAAGGAATTAAAGAGAAATTTCTATTAATCACCATGTCCCAGCTGCTGACAAGGCCTGTTCTAACAATAGATCTAATCACTTCAAGATGCATCACAATTAGTGTGAGGAGGATAAAGGAGTTCATCTGAGCCAGCCTCCAGTCCCGGGGGGGGCTGCAGGAAGGAGCCTCTGTGTTCCACCAACCATTTACCTCTAAATGCCATAAGTTAAAGTCAGGCTTCCCTGGAGATTTAGAAATGTTTCAAGCTTTTAACAAACTTCACCTGGCTTGTGGAGTCCAGCTCCGAGCTGGATGGTTGGTGCAGTGGGATGTCCCTGGTGATTCGGGGCTGCAGTTGTTGGGTGGTGTGTGCCACATCTGGAGCAAAAGGTGTCAGAATTAAGGCCGCAGTGTGTTTATTAACTCGTGCATGGGAAAACATCTGGTTGCAATTCCCTCCCTGTGCCTCGGCTCGCTGAGAAGGTCTGAGCAGATGTGTGGTTAAGTGGTGAATTAGGAGAGAGTGCTGTGCCTGATTTAGTGTAACCAAAGAGCAGCTTTGTGACACCATTAACAGCCAGTGTGTCCAGCTATGCTGGAAACAGCAAAATGCATCTTAAGCTGCTATTCCAGGCCTCCAGCTGGTAGGAGCAGTGTTTGTATAAATCTTCCAGAGGAATTCTTCGCGCTCCCTGGCTCTCTTATCTGCCCTAAGTACAGAAATAAATGAAGCCACATGCGTGAGCAACATTCTGAAAATAAAGACTCCATGAACAGAGAAATAACGAATTTTCTCAATTCTATCTGTGGAGATAAGGCAGAGGTATCCATGTCTGAGATACTGAGATGGTGTAACTAAGGCAACTGGAATAATAATTTGACATCAGAAGGAAGCTGGTATAAATGGGATTTCAGGGAGTTGTATACATTTTCCAGAGGTTTATTTAAACTCTTTTCAGGAAAAGTGAAACCTGTCAGAAACATAAAAATCTGTAGTTACGGTAAATCTCTGCAAAAGTCCTTGGTTTTGAATAGAAGATTAGAGGTGATCTTCTAAAAACAAATAGAGCATTTTAAAGGTTTCCATATTAAACCTTCTAACCCACAAACTGTGTATGATTTTAGAAGTGGTTCCATGTTGCAATATTCACATTCTTCGCCCTTGGAGCTGCCCTGGTATAAAGCAACCTTCCCCATGAGTAGGAAAACTCAGCTAAGACTTGTTCTGAAAGAAGGTTGTTGAACTGAACGGGCTAAAGTCGGGGAGACAATGAAAAGCAAACCCGTTTTGGATGTTGATTTGATGCTTGAAGCAGGCCAATCATGTATGGGATAACTAATCTTATAGAGCAGTAAAATTACTGTATGTAAACACATAAAGTGCCACCTGCATCATTCCCTCAGAACTGTTGATTTGGGGGAACAGTCCTAGAGCTGGGCTCCCTCTGTGTCACACCCTGACTCAGAAGATCGTGGGCCTTGCTGGCCCTGCAGCAACCCTCAGCACCCTACCCTGCAGTGCCAGGCAGCTCCCAGGGAACAGCAGGGGGACCTGGAAAAACTGCTCTGCGAGATGTCCCCGAATGGAATATGTGGGTTCCAAAAGCTGAAGTAAAATCTCGATGCAGATTTTAGGGGAATTTCGCCCGATTGAGGTGGATCTGAGCAGTTTAAAGGAACCATCTGAGGTGAAGACAACACGCTCAAACACTTTGGTATTGAAATCAATCTTTGAAAACAACATAATTGTAAATAATTCAGCTGGTGAATTTAGCTTCCTTTTCAATTCAGCAGCTTTCTGAATGTGAATTTAGCTCTCCTCTGTGGTATTTGCTACTCCTATTGTTTATTTAATTCTGTGAGGCACTGAACTGTTTGCCTTGGTTTGCTTCATCACAATCAGCTCTGAGCCCTTGAGCTCGGGGGATGCTGCCTGCGCTGCTGGGGGAAGCTGGCTCGAGGGCAGGGCTGGTGCAGCTCCTGCAGCTTCAGGTGCTCAGGAAAAGGAGCATAAAGTGTCCCTGCAGTGGAGCTGGAGGGATCTGTCCCTCCCTGTGAGGCTCAGCTAAACCCTGGCTCTCTCGGGCAGATTTTCAGACTTTGGCCCTTTTCCTGTGTGCGAGCAGCTGTTTCCCCTGCCAGTTATACCTGTGCTGATGGGGGAATCTGGAGGCTGCTCCCCTTGGGAATTTTTACACACAGCAGTTGCTGCTTGGAGGCAAGAGGGACTGGTGTGAAGATTGTAGGGGCCTTCTGAGCTCAAGCAAACTTGATTTTATGGGATGTTCACTCAACTTGTATCATAGTTGGTTTTTTTTTTTTTTTTTTTCTTTTTTTTTTTTTTTCCATACACACTTGAAATCAGGGGGAAAATAGTGTCAGGATATTTTAAGAGCAAATGGACCCATCTTCCTAGGTGAGCTTGGTTTAACATTCTTGGATTTAATGATGTGACTGCAGTATTTACGGGTAGAACAGGTGACTGCCATGCTCTTTAATATAGGCATGTTATGAAGTGTAAGAATAGAAATAATTTGGAGGTCATGAATTTGGAAATGAATCGCTATTATTACGCCTCTTCCTTCCTCCTTTCTTTAAGAAATATTTCAGATCGTTCCACTATCTTACATTATGATGTATAGGGAATAATACATTGAAAACTTGAAATCTGTGGAGAGATATTGGCTGGTTTGTTTGGGTTTTTTTCCCCTTCAATAAACAAAACAAAGGTCCTTTGCATTCTTGGTAATTCGTTGGTGTTCACTGCGAAACGATCACATACAAAATGTTGAGAATTTTAAGTGGAGTTCAATGTTACTCATCTGGAAAGAGATCACTGGGATGGTGTGTTTATGTTAAATTATATTATAAACAATGGAAGTCTCAGTTGAGACCAAATGAGTGGAGAAAGCTGAATTGAAATAACATCATGGAAATAGAACATGAAGAAAAGGAACACTGAGAAGTGTTCCCAGAAAACAAATTAATGTTTAAACTGTTTGCTTACTGTTATTGTTAGATTTTTGCCAAGCCCTTCACGTTCTTAAAAGGCTCATCTAATACTATTTTACAGATATGGCAATTTTTTTGTCTTCTTTGTAAAATGTTGGTAGCACTTTGTCACGAAGGAGGAAATAACCCCAGCAGCCAGTTTTGAGATAGAAAATAATCACCTTCTTCATATTTGGTACTGAATTACCACCTTTTGTCTTTGCTAAGGCAAATGTTCTTTTTCATCTTCTGTGGTGTGGAAACAATTTTTGTCTGAATGTGTTTTGATTCAGTCCCAATTTGTTAGAGATGAACAGGCATTTACTGTTTTCTCTTAGTAAGGGCTTATATTAAGTGTGTGCTTTACAGTAGTTCAATACTCAGTAGTGGGATTGTTTTTAATGCATTTATATTCATTTTTAATCTATTTGGGTATGTAAAGAATATATAATATTGTAGGAAACTTACACAAACCTTAAAATAGTCGTCTTGCTTTGCTGATCATATTGAAGCTCAGAGCATGGAAAGAAAGAGATGAAAAAAGCCACAAACCTGTTTATTTGCTCTTACAGTACCTGTTTCCTTCTTCTCCTAATGTAATTTTCTTCCTGCTTTCTTTCACAGCCACACAGATTTTTATATATTCTCTCTGAAGAATAAAGCAGTATGATATTACACCCTCAAACAAGGACCCTGCAGATCCACATACATCAGAATTACTCCAGAATTAATTTCCTTGATGAGGGATGCTGCATATTGCAGCGAGTGCTTGTGTGTTTTTATTGGCGTGCCAATTTGAAATTGGCATTCTCGAGGCAGCCAATTTCCACTACTCTTTGGGTCATGAAAAAGACTTCTCGTGCTTTCTGCCACGAGTACTATAAATAATGAAATTTCTGTGTTTGTCCCTTCCTTGTAGGGACTGAGAGCAGCAGCAGCCGTGTTGTGGCAGGAATTGCCATTTGGGATCCTGCTGGCAAATAAATATAGTGTAGCAAAAAGGTGTCATTACAATGACTTGTTTTGCCCAGGTCGTGGAAGGCTGTGATTCATTAGCACCAAATATGCTACAGAACATAACTGCTGCAGCCTGAAATTTCACAAAACTGGAAAGGCAAGAAGGAAATGGATTTTAAGAAGAAGGAGGTGGGGGGAAAAAAAGGAAGTCCCTCTACTGTCAGTTGAAGCTATTCATTTTCACTTGACATTGATAGAAGGAGTATGCAGTAAAAATGAATATGCAATAAAGAGAAGTTATGTAAAATCAGTATAGAGATGGATATTAGGAATAGCCAATATTCATAAAACTTTGCATAGGATTCTTTCATGTCCTTTATGGTTCTTCTTTCACTGTGTCTTCCAGTCATAAGCTCCTCAGTTTAGGAAAAAGACGTGTCATACAATTTGTGACAGATTTATGGTAATCAAAAAATGTATCGGTTTTACCTGTTTTTTTTTTAATTATTATTTTAAATTGATGTGAGAATATATTGCTTTAAAACCTGTGCTATGAAAAGAGTTTGGGGTGTTTTAGCTTGGCTCAGTAAAGGCAGTCCCTCAAGTATGGGGGCACAGTTAGGAAATGAAGATTTTCTTATGAATGATGTGAGGAATTTTTCTTCCCATTTATACCAATCCTTCAGATCCCTAAAACTTCTTTAACAAAGGCAGAAGGATAACAATTGCAGGTTATACGCTGGTTTTGTTTAGACAAGCAAGAGAATTCATTTTTGCTTCTGCCCATCCTACACTTGGATTAACTTTGGATTCTGGAGCTTTCTCATTGTTTCAGCGTATTTAATTTGCTCTCAGTAAATTTTGTTGACACTTTTTGCTGGCTGTAATTTAGGATTTCAAGTTCACCTTGAGCTAGGGCTGCATACCAATGGAGGAAATCTTTCAGTGTTTTAGTTTTAACTTTTGGTAGAAGGAGTATTTGCAAGCAGGTTCCGTGTCCTTGTGTAGGATATCAGCTCTACAGCTTTGTGCATGCTGTGTTTTATTAGAAGGATTTTTAGCACGAAATGTTTGCTTTCCCATTTTTCTTTCTGCTGGTGCTTTGCTGTAACGTGGCAGTTGCCTTATGTTTGCTAGAGGTTTTTTTGCAATACAGGTGCAATCTGTGGAGAATATATAACATTTCCAATAAAAGTAATTCTTATGTCAAGACATGGCGACGTTACAGATTGTAAATTTTGACTTTACTGCCAACCTCTGCCGTATTTTCCTTGCTGCTCTGTGCAATCCTCTGTTGAGCAAAATATTGTCATTGTTATTCTTTAAATAGTACGGGGACATAATTTTGGCAGTAGAAGGGTAAAAATGTCTCAGTATCTCTTTCTTATTGTGTTTTTGACTCGTTCCACTCTGCAGTGTTTTTTTACTCTGTAACAAAGGTGGCATTGCCTGGTAAATGTAGGATCTTATTATAATCTCATTAGCATTCTTTTTTAATGTGTGCTACAATTCAAGCATCAGAGGGGAGCTCCCTTGCCCAATTAGTGTCATTGCTTACCTGAAGGCTGTTACAACACAGAGTGGTTTTATTTATTTGGTCATAACAGCCGTGGCAGCTGGGAGCCCCAGACCTGTGCTAGGTGTGAGAATCTTCCCAGTACTGGAGTTTTCTTCAGTATTTTTGTTGACCTTCACTTTGCCCGTGCCCAGTGCAGAGGTTCCCATAAGAGCAAGGTGGTGGAGCCTGGGCAGCTCCTTTGCTGTCAAGACCCTTTTGCCATTCAGGTCCAGCAGAGGGACATCTTGGGGTCGAGGGAGCCTGTGGGGGTGGCTCTGATCCTGCCAGAGGGGCACATCCCATGCAAGAGACTGGTGAGTTCTGTGGTTTAAAAATGACTTACCATTGGTTTGATAGGAGGTTTTTTTGTTGTTGTTTTTTTGTTTGGTTGGTTTTTCTACTATAGAGACTGTTTGAGGAATATCCAGCCATTGAGTCAGTTTTATAAAACATGAGCTTAGCGTAACCAGTCGGAAATGAAGCTGCACTCACCCTTTCCCTTCACTGGAGACTCTGCCAGGCAAAGGGCACAGGACTGTGGGAGGGTGAAGATGATCTTTCCTCTTACTCCACCCATGCTCAGTGTCGTAAATATGTAGTACATACTGGGGACTGTGGAGGACTGTGGGAGGATGAAGATGATCTTTCCTCTTACTACACCCATGCCCAGTGTTGTAAATATGTAGTACAAGTGGGGGAGTTGCTGAAGCCAAGGTGAGCTGATTCTGAGGAGCTGTTGAAAGCAGAGTCACTCAGTGCCATCACTGCAGCCCTCGGTGCCTCGCTCCCAGCAGATGGGCTGATGGGGCACTTGTGATTTATCAGCACGTGTGAGACACCCTATTAATTCTGTTAATTTAAACCCTGCCTGGTGCAATTCTGCCCTGGAGCACGACCTCAATGGAGCCAGCTTCACGTCTATAACAGCACAAATATAAATCATGTGTCTCCCCAGAACACTCGCAAATGTTGACTAGTGATTAAAATTTGCATGGAGATGGGTGTACCATCCACACGAGCTGTTTTATAGTTTCATATCTTTAGTGGATTTTGCTTTATTTAAAATTTAAGCTCTACATCTAGTTTGGGGAGGGTGTGCACAGGCCTCATTTAAATTGGTAAGGATCCATATTTCAGATGCATTTTCACAATTGCGTGACTGCTAATTTTAGGAGAGAGGTAAATGCCTAAATACCTTTGAGGATCTGAGAAGAACTATATATTTTTTTAAGTCTTTTACTGCTTTTATGAAAATTCAAAACTTGCTGGAATTTTCCTCTTGAGCTGAGAAAGTCTCAAGCTTTTTAAAATTGAAAGAAAAGTTAGGAAGGCACTTTTCCCATTACCTCAGAATTAATATTTTATTTATATTACTTGCATGAAGTGTATCTCCATCAGTCTGAGATCTATGGTCAAGTGTATTCTTTCCATTTAACTGCAAGATTTCAAGGTTCTCTGGGGACGTGATATCCAATATTTCTATTAAAAGAGAGCAAATGCAATGGAGTCTGGCTTCCCTAAGGAGAAAAGGATGAAGTCTGCCCAGATTGCTCTGTAGAATCAAGAGCAGAAGGGGCAGGAGGAGGGAGGGGTGAGATTTGTGTTCGGTTAGCAGCAAGACGTGGCCACGCTGGTGGCCTTTGGCATGGGGTCACTGGTCTGGGGGAGGCGACCTGCGGAGGTGAGCGGTTTCACGAGCTGTGACAATACAGAGTCACACGGGTCCTTGCATTTCCAGCCCGTGGAGAGAGGGGAGTTTCTGCCTGCACTTTGGCCAGCGCTCCTCTTCGTGCTCTTCTGAAGCACCGAGTTTCTCTGAAGCACACCTGAATCCGTGTGTGTGCAGTCAGGACGTTGTTTTGTGTCTCTGGGGGGTTGGTTTGACAGAATCCTGCATCTGAGTCGTGCTCCATGTTGGTACAGCATTACATTTAACACTAATTAAAATTTGACAGGCAAACACAAACCTTGGGACAGAAAGCCAGTAATCAATATAAAATAGTGGACCAACTCCCAAAATTTTAAACTAATACATGTCTATGTGTGGCATCAGAATTTATCACAGATGTGGTGAAGTAGGAATTGGGAGTTGAAGCTTCTGAGTAGCATCTCCATGAATTGTTTCCAGCTTTTACATGGAAGCGACGTGAGTTTCTATGAAATTTTCACACCCAGTTCCTTCTTTGATACTAGAAGGAGAAAGAAACTGATTTATAGCAGTCTTCACTGGCTTTAGTTAATGGCATAGGTGGGATTATGGAATTAAGCCAGTGGAGCAGTGTCTCACCAGACAAGATTTAGTGAAATGTTGGAAAAAGTTAGTAAACACTAATGGATAAATGGCAGCTTGGATTGAGTGCAATGCTGTTTCTTGCAGGTTTGATAGTTTCTGAATACCAACAGTTAAAATGTGATACAATTAATTGTCAACTATTTTTTGTGCAGCTATAATTATCACTTTGTTAAAAATGAGTTAGTGTTTCTTCTGAAATCAGGATCTTGCTAAAGAATATAGAAACTCTTCAGACTGAAACTCGTTTGAAACAGAAAATTCAATGTGAGCTACATGTGACTGAAGATGAGACATTTTTCCCAAGCTCCTTTTGTCTGATATAAATGTGCTGATTTCTGTGAAACAAGTATTTTAAAGTGCTAACTCTTTGATACTCATCTTGTGAGCAGTTTTCAATCTGACTTTATTTTCCCACCAATAATGTATTCCGTGCTGTTTGGAAGCTGCACGCAGCTGGCAACACCGCTTTGAAATATTCTTATATGAAAATGTAGCACGCAGTGATAAAGGGAGCTGCAGAGACATTAATTCTTGGTTTAACTGTGCCAAAAATTAGTGACTGGGAGTTGGAATGTAATGAGAGGGGCTCCAAAACAAATGTGGTAAGACGATGATGGGTTTGGCCTCTGCTGCAAGGGCGCCTGTGTCGATGTTACCTCTGAAAGGCCCTGATCGATCCTAAATTAGCCTTGTCTTGCCCAGGTCCACAGGCTGCTGTCCTTATTTTTTATGAAGAACAAAGGTTTTACAGTAGAGTCAACTTTTCACGTTCATGACAAATAGTAAAACACTGGCATAAGCTCTGTGGCCTTAACTATGGAACCGGGAGAAAAATTCAAATAAAATATCGCTGTAAGATTTTAGCAGAGTGAAAATAACCTGCTTTTCACGTCTTTTTGAGTAATGAACTGACTTGAAATGCCCATACAAAAGGTCAGTCAGGACTATTAACACCTGGTGGAGTCTTTGGAAACAAATATAAACAAGAGACCTGAGGGATGGGTGGGCAGCCCCAGCCCTCACCAGCCTGACAGTCTCGATGTGATGCAGCTTTTTGGGATTTATCCACAGCCAAAAGGAGCTGCAGCAAAATGGGCCTGGTGTCATCACAGCCTCTGCCGTGCCCTGCCAAGGAAAATGAAGCTGTTTGGTAAAGACCTGATAGGTAAAAGCTGAGCTCAAAATAAATGAATTAATTTGGCGGAAAGTGATTAAGAAGCACACGGATCTGGAGGGGGTTCATCAGTGGGAATTGGGCTAATTTGGTGGAAAGAGCATTTCTTCAGCGGGCACTGCTGGAGTCAGAGGAGGGCACAGCCTAATACTTCAGAATTAATAATGTCTGAAAACAGGTTTGAAGTCCCAGGTGGTTTCTCAAATTAGTCTTTTGTTTAAATAAGGTAAAAAAAAAAATGTATTTTGATGTGAGAGCTGGCCACTAGGGAATTAGAATAAGAAATAAGAATTCCCAAAATGTTGTAGGCTGGGTTTAGGTACATCTCTATCGAAAAATATTTTTAAAAAATAATACCCAGAGAGATAAATTGTGACTTGATTTCAGAATGCTGATTAATTTGATGCTCAGTGTACATTTCCCAACAAAGGTTAATGAATCTGTTGAACTAATGAACTTTTCTTAATTAATAGAAGTTTCACTTTTCTCAGAGCAAGGGCGTTGGAGAAGAGAGCAACGAATATCACACAAACAACAGCAATGAATAACACACAAAAGAGCACGTACTGTTGTTTTTGTCGAATAAAATACCGAAATGATTGCGTTATTTCGCTGTGTCTGTACGAGACATTGCTCTTCAGACTCCAGACTTCCTGGTGAAATTATAAAGCTCAGGTCAAGTGGCTGGAGTAGAGCTCGTGGTCATCAGAGAGCAGATCCTTCAGGTCTCTTCTGTGCTCCCTAGTCCAAGGGGAGCAAACTTTTCAAGAGTGCCAGATGCACGTACGGCTCCAAACAAGGGAAATTTTATTTCCTCCATCATTATGTTAAATTACTTTAATAGAGTAAAAAGGATTGGCTACATCATTTCTATTTATAAAAGTAATAGTTATGCTTTTATTCTGCTAAGTGGCCACTTAGGATTGCCAAAGATGATTTGTAAAGTAGGAAGCCAGAGCTTAACTATGCAGATTCTGAGAGGTTAGCAGGACTACATGTTCCATCCTCCTTCTGCAGTGGGAAATTTATTGGGCTCGGACGAAAAAAGGGAAGTAACTGAGTGTGAGGGAGGGAGGGGAAGAATCACAGTCAGCCAGAAGGATGTTCTACCCTACAGGGTTTCCTTTGAAGCACATTCTGAGCCACCCTGTGTTTGGGTAGTGCTGGCTGCTCTCTGAGAGCCTTAGATGCAGTTTCAAGGGTCCCTTTTTGTTTTGGCTCACGGATAGAGGAGCTGAAAGATCCTCCTCCTTTATTTCTTTCTTTAAATTGTCTTGCACTTTCTCAGGATGAGCTTTTGAGTAAGTCCATGATGCTTCATGGCACTTGAGTATCCAGGGGCAGCCCTGGCCAGAGTTACCCTGGTGGATGCGTGGGATTATGATGAATGTGGAAAGAAACCAGGATTGTGATGAATATGGAAAGAAATCTCTGCCTGTCTGCTCTTGCCTGCTTGTCTGGCCAGAGCTGAGAGGCTGTAGGAGAGGGAGTAAACTCCTGTCAGCACAGGGCTGGGAAAGGGCTTGCCAGAAATAACAGGAGCCATGAAACCACATCTGTCTCTATGGCGAGGGTGAGCAGCTTCCTGGGACTTGACTGATACTGAAATAATTTTGCAGAATCTTCTAAATCCTTCCATTTCTTTTATTAGAGAAAATCCCTTCTAGCTCCTATTATGATGTGTAATTTTTTATGCAATGCTTTTATATGCTTTAAAATTTTGGTACTAAACAAAATGAACTTAGTAAATTATCCTATAACCAAAATAAATTATTTGTTAGTTTTCAAAGACAATGTTAAACAATTATTTAACTTACAGAAGAGCCACTAGGCAAACAAACTTATGGGAATTCGTGTCTGTGGTTTTTTGGGTTCACTTTTAAATCTTTTCTTTAATTAATTTACTGTCCAAAGTACTGACAGACCTACACTATGACTTAAACTTGTATTAAGTAATATCTTAAAGCTTTGTTATTCTTCCACCCCTCTCACCATTGCACAGGGCTTTCAAAGCCACTTTTGAAGAGTTTATATAGAGTTAAAGTAACTTAGGAGAAAAATTCAGATTATAAGCATTGTCTAAAGAGCAATGCATAAGACTGGCTCTTCTTACAGGAAAGAAACCCTACCCTAAAACTTTATATGTGTGTTTAAAATGACAAACATTATTCAAAAGAGATAAGACTGCAGTAGTTAACAATGTGCTAGCAGCAATGTAGAGAAAATGGAACTGGACTGTTTGCTTTGAATTTATTGGCACTGTTGGGTTTCTATTCCCAGTTCCAGGAATTGTGTTATGGTAGAAGTTGCATGTCTCAGATTAACCCTGCAAAGATACACGGAATGGAAGGGAAACCCACTATATTTGTGTGACTCGAATAATTCATCTCTCGGGGAGATAAAGACCTTAATGTACATTGCTTTAATGCCCAGCCCGTGGTGTAATCCCAATTCCTGGTGCAGCAGGGGCAGCTCAGCCCCGTGCAGGCTGCAGTTCAGGATGCCCTGAGCAGCTGCTGGAGGAGCAGCACAGGCAGGCACAGCAATGAAATGCTGCCTTTGAGCGGGAAGCTGGAAAATAAAGCAGCCTTGGAGTGAGAGTGCCCTGGAAAGGGGAGTGTGTGTGTGTGCAACGTGCACAATGAACATCAGCAAAATGCATGCCAGCAAGCAGGTTAGAGCCCCAGCTCCCCTCGTGCTGCTTTCGGCAGACTTAGGTGGGGGAACAACCAGTAAAAAGGTTAAATGTTTTCTACTCCATGGAAGGCCAAAGTATCTTAAGAGGTTGAAAAACACATAACTCCTGTGAGGGCTGAAAAGGATCTCCGTGCGAGCCCCTGTTTTCCTCCCCAGCATTTATGGGAAATCAGGCGTGTGATGATTAATCCCTGTGTTACATTGATTGAGCTGTTTGTACAAACTCAGCTCTGTTAATGTACAGCTCCATCTGTAGAGAATACAGGATATTCAGGCACTACAATGGAACAATCAAGAAAAGCAGCTTCCATTCTTCTTGGGAGAGTGCTACAAGAACAAAGTACAAAAGTAAGCAAATGAAAATGTTACCTAAATATCAAGTGAAAATATTCCTTTAGTGCTTTTATAAGACTTTGTTCAAAAATCCAGTCTCTCTAACATTCAGAAGTTTATTTGTGTTTTGAAAATAAAATCTGGTTTGCCACACTCATTTTTAACTTGTGTAAATATTTGCTTGTATTTTCATATTCAACTGCGTGGTATTTCTTTTTTCCACTATCACAGATGTAGGCAATTTTCTATCCCTTCCCCCCAGCATTTTTTTGGCAGCTAATGAATGCAGTCCTTTGGATCTCATCTGATCTTTGGCAGAATATCTGGAATTGATGTCCTAGGATGTGTGTAGCTAACTCAGTAATGATGTTACAGGAAAACTAAACACTTCAAGCCACAAAGCTCTATTGAGAAATTTTATCTCTGATCCAGAGGCAAACTAAACCCCACTGTAGTCCCTTGAATCACAAACTGAACATTCAGTAATGCACACAGAGAGCCAAAGGAACGAGAGGCTGATCCTCCATGGAAAGCATAATCCCAGCAAGTCAGAGTGCTTGGACTCCTTGTCAGGGGACTGTTCTGGATTCTCGAACAAGTTGCTTAATTGTCTCTCCATTGTCCTGAAAAAGAAGTATAACCATGTAGTGCAAAGTCTTGTTGGTAGATGGGTTTGTATCCCTGTGCAGCATCAAGATCCCACTGTAAAGTCAGTTTGCATTTCACCTGCTTAAAGCTAATTCCTGTCTCTACGTGAGTGAGCAGCAATTCCATCCAGGATTTATCCAGGATGCTGCCAGGAGCTATCACACGGCGCCTGAGCTGATGTGAGACAGGTGGAGGACTCTGTCACTCTCTTCATCTCTTTGGAATAATTCGTTAAATACTCCTACCTGTGTCAGTTACAGGTAAAACCTGCGGTGGAATTACTTGTCTGTGTTCTCGTTAATCCCTTGCCTGTCAGCTCTCATCAGGCATTACATTCTGCCTGCCTTGGCAATTTCCAACGTGCAAATTCTCTGGTTGATGAAGTGCTGCTAGACTGTCTCATACAGGTGTATATTATGGATTTGGGTGTCATATATTAATCTTATAGTAACATTTCTCTTTGTAGCTTGGACACTTTCTAGCATATTTTTTAACAGCAAATAATTGAAATCCTTTTTTTTTTTTCCTTTTTTTTTCCTGTGGAATTAGACATTTATATATTGCTTTCTACTGGAACATCAAATAGTCAGAATTTCAGTTTCAGTGGATGGAAGTGTCTCCAGCACACCTTGGTAGGTGTGTAATGCTGGAGTACATTTTCCATGGAGGTGACTGCACTGACAGCAGCAGCCCCAGCGCTTCCCTGAAGCGCAGCTACCCCGAGCCCCAGCAGGCATCTCAGTGCTAAAGCTTTGTGTAAAATGGCAGGTCAGAAAGCTGAAGTGTTGTGTATCTGCATCTACCTGCTGTAAGAGGACAGACACTGCAGTTGCATCTTTAAGTTTCAGCTAGGATGGATACATCAACTTTTTAAGAAGCATCTTGTTCCAGATCCCAATAAATGTTTTGTTTACACAATATTTAGGTTACTGCTCTGGCTTAATTCTGACTCAGCATGTTCCCTTGTTTCAGGGAAAAGAGCAAACCATTAGATTAATTTTATTCTGTCATATAATTTGCAAAGTACTGATAAAACAGTGTGCTGTGTAGTATGATATTTTTTGTAAAAATAGGGTGGTAATTCAGCTACTCATGGATATTAATGCAGTTGAAGTCACTTTTCCATCTTGACCAGTGAAATGGAGAGATTTGAATTTTGCCTTTACTCATACTGAGCACCACTCTCCTCCCAAATAGTCCTGCTGGACTCGAGGCTGACTCTGACTCCAAAGGCAAAAGCCACAGACTGCTGAGGGACCTGCACTCTGCAAGTCTGGAATCTGCACTTCCAAGCTGATTACATGAGCATGTTCCCTGTCTGGAAATTGTTCAAATACTCGCAGTCAGGGGAGGTTTTATCCAACACCATTTGTTTCAAATGTCTGCCTGTTAATGTTTAAACATTTTCTGCTGTATTTGGAAAACTCTCGATCTTGACTAGGCTCTAAAATTTCACTCCTCCATATGACTTGTATCTGCACAGCTCCTATGTTTCGCTCCACTTCCAGCCCAAAATAACCTTCCTGTAAATTCCTTTGAATACACAAATCTTTCACCAGCTGAAGCTTTAGAAACCATTCATCCTGGGAAGATGAGCTTCAGAGGTTTTGCAATGGTTTTAATTTAGTAATGTTTTTTAGGTGGTGGTAGAGGGGAGCCAGTAATCAGTGTCCTCACAAATTACCTGCACCCACTCATGGATTGGATAATAGAAAAATTGGAAGTGGAATTTTGCATCTCCAAGCTTAGCACTGAGTGGGGAACAGCAAAAAACAAGATATGGAGGGTGGTGGACTGGGAATGAACTGGATACTTTAAAAATAATATAGAAAAATCTTCTCCCACTCTCCCCAAAAGACACATAAACCCATGACCTACCCCAGCCCTAACAACCAAACCCAAATTATTTATCACTGAGGACGGCTGTAGTATTTCTGAGCAGGATTATGAATTCTGAAGCCGTCAGTTTGCCCCAGTACTTTAAGAGCTGGAAGCCCAGAGGACTTGCCAGAAGTAGTCTTGTCCACATACTTAGGTTTTTAATGTAAAATCAGATCTTGGTGGATTTTTTTCTTTCTTTCGTAGGTTTGCAGCTGTTGGTAAGCATGAGTGAGCAGCAGCACGTTTGCAGTCCTGTTCGTGGGCTGGAACCAGTGTATTTCTTTCCATATGTATTTCTTCTTCCAGCCACCCCTTTTGGCTGCTCTCTGGGCACTGGTGCCAAATAAATGAACAAATCTCATCAGTCCTTTCAGGCTATTCAATACCTTAATTTATTTTCGTTAAGTAATCTCTTGTTATTCCAGGTGTACCAACATTTTTTTTCGCCTGAGTTTGAGATTCATACACTTATTTCCTGGGTGTTAAGCAGAGCCTTTTTCCTTTTTAATTGGGTCCTGTGCATGTACTTTACATAAAAAGGAAGAATGCTCTGAGGGTTGGAGTTTTTGGTGGGTTTTTGGTTTTGGGGGTTTTTTGAGTGTAGGATTCCCTGCAATTCTGAGAGCTTCCAGTAACCAGTACCTAGTTTGGTTCCTGGCTGTGCTGCTTCTTTAGGAAAACATGTTTAGTTCCACTTTTCTAGTTCTAGTGTTTAAACACTGGTTTAAGGTGTCCTTGCTGCTTTTATCTTTTTTCCCAGTGAGAGCAGAACACGCACAGTGGGGCTCATTGCAGTGTTCTTTGAGTTAAAGCTACTGGAAAACAAAAAATCAGGGCCGGGCAAACCAGAGACTTTGTTCCAGTCCTGTGTGTCAAAAAGGCTTAGGAAAGGGTTGGATGGCCACGAGCAGCACAAGAGATGGGCAGCAGTGGTAGCCTGAGATCCAGGAGGTGAAGGAAGATCTGCAGGAGCATCAGGAAGGGGGACGAGGCTTCTCTAAGGCCCCAAACTCAAACTGCTGTTTGATCCTGTGCTTCTGTGTTGGACTTTGGAGATCTTAGCTGTTGGAATAGCTACTGGGGAACTGGAGTGCCAGCTGGAAAACATTGCTCCTGCTCATCTCCTCCCACAGCAGTAATAGATGGGGGGGATTAAATTATAGATGTGCTTTGGAAATATTAAAATTATAAAGGAAATAGGTTTATTACTTTTATGCGTGCTTTTAATAAGAGCTGTTGGAAATGATAAAGCTCTGTCTTCTCAAGCAGTTGTGTGTCTGTGGGTATTCCAGAGGGAAGGCTGTCTCTGGGAAAAGGTATCAGAGGATGAATACTGCTGAATGATTCATTTATAAGTTGCTTTATTTAGTAAGGAGTTTTTCTGTTGTACCTCCCTCTATAATACCTAAACATTTCCATGCTGTAATAGGCTCATATTCTTAAAACCTTCGGGAAGGTGTGCTGCCACTTTGATCTCAGGGGCTGGGCAGCATGGCAAATGAAGCATAGCAGAATTCCTTAAGCAGCCTTGAGATTCACGTGGAAGTGGGGCAGGGGTAGCTCTGTTTGTTCAGTGGTTTTTTTCCAAGGGACAGACTTTTCTGGATGCACAAAGGAGATTTCTGGTTAAAGCCCCTGGGAATCTGGGAGTTTTCCTGGTGTGCTTGGAGATACCTGGCGTGCCTGAGTTTGTGTGTTGAACATTAAGATGACCAATTAAATTCTTTGTGTGGGTTGAGGAACAGTCAGCAATAAATGGTGTGATTGACCCACTTTAATAAATTGCCTGTTGGAATAAATAATTTCTGTACAGAGAGTATTTCTTTTGTGCTACTTAAAAATCTCTTGTGTGGGCTTAATGGCTTTGTCCCAGGAAAATATTTATTGTACTCTGAGCTATGTAATGTGTCTTGATTGTTGACATTTCTTGTTCTTGGTGGCAGAGAATAATGATATTTTTGGGTTTGGTTGCTTTTTGGTTTTGGTTTTGGTTTGTTTTTTTTTTAAGAATCTCCAGCACTATTCTTAACAGATAAGAACCAGGAGTTCCACACATTCATTGCAGTCCTTCCCACAGTGCTATGTGTGTTATGAGCTACTGAATATTGAAATTATTCTCTTTACTTCCAACATTTTATAAACTTTTTCCCCCCTTAAACTTGTTTTCAGAGAGAAGAAAAATGTGCTTAAACTTGTGTCTTAAACGTGATCCAGCACAGTCTTTTCTTGCTGTAATTTACATGGAGCTTAGATGGCTTAACAAACAACTTTTTTTTGGGTCAGCTACGTGATGCTGATGCAGCATAACACACTTTTCTGCAGCAGTTACCTTAATTAATAGAGCTTCTGCATGCTTTCTGTGAAGTCCTGGATACCAGCTTTAGAAAAACCTCCTGATTCTTTAACCTTTATGATCAGAAGGATCAGGGGGAAAGCAAACTGCTTAAAATGAAAAGCAGTCAAAACGGTTTTTAAACACCACTTTTAGAATATGAATATATGCATTATTATAGAGCTGGAAACACAGGGACAGAAGGGACCTCAGTCTGCAGTTTTTCTGGGAGTCTACACTTGGAGATGAACAAGGCAGTTCATTGAAATTTGCTTGTATTTTCCAAAGAAACAAATCTATCTGCCTGTGTCATTGTCTGTTAAGAAAATGCTACCGTGAGGAATATTTGATGCAGTATATTCCTATTTATTTGTGTCTGTGTGACATTTTGTTAAACATAAAAGCAAATGGGAAAATAAGGTGCATCAGGGGGGTGTTATGGCTGAGAGGGAAGTTTATCACTAAGCTGTCATTGACAACTGAAAGAATTCATAGGCTCGAGTGTCACACGATAACACATTGCTAACAGCAACTTATTTAAGTGTATCATTGGGAATTTAATCTATGTGCTACCTTCAAGGTTAGTAGCTAGAGGATACTTGGGATCAAAGAAGGCAGAGTATGAAAGAATCTGTTAGAGTCTAAAGCGAGTGCTTAACTTAAATGTTGAAATGGATTTATTGCCTGTGTTTAGCTCCGAGCCTGCTGTAGTGTTTTGGTCATCCAGAAAATAGTCCTGTTCTTGAGGACAAGGCGTGGTGTGCGTGCTCCTCGTCAAGGAAATGATGCATGGAGTCCGCTGAGTTCTGTCTGCAAGAGCAACTGAATCCCAGCATCTCCGAGAAATATTTTTATACTCCCTCATAAGAACTTGCTGACAAACCTGGTGAGTCCAGGTATGGGTTCAAAGGAGGCCTGTAGAGAGTGTCTTCCTTTAAAAGTGTCTTGTGGAGCTTCTGGAAAGGAACGGGAGGGGATGCGGAAGAACTTGAGAAAATTTGGGTTTGTATGTTGAGTTGTGACACGGAGTAAGAAGTAAAACTTCTGTAACTGCAGTAGAAACTTGAAATAATTGGGATAATTGAACCAGTTAGGTGATTCTGGCTTGAACTCGAGTGCTGGCATGTGGAGGGAATTCTCTGAGGGAGAGAGAGGACAAAGGGCTCGTGGCAAATCTCAATCGCCTCAGGCAGGACGTGGTGTCCTGTGGCTTCCAATAACCAATAATTTTCCTCAGTCTTCATTTTGAGATGATCTTTGGCTGCCTCTCCTGAAATGCAGAAGCCCGTTGCTGGACTGATGTCTAAAGCGTGGAGTCCCTCAGTTAGCACACTCCCTTCTTGCCTAAAACACCATGTCCTTAGCGTGGGGCTCCTATTACTGCCCAGCAAGGTGGAATCCATGCTTCCCACTACGTTCTTCACCATTTATAGCTTTTGATGCAGTGCCTGAAGCCTGATTTGTCACATCGGGATGATTCCACATCAAGTGCCATGAATCAAATTATTTTCTAACACAATGGCTTTAGCACCTCTTCTGCTGTGGTGAATGGTTGTGCAGAGGCACGGAAATAAACGCTCCAGAGCAGCAAGGTTTAGCCCATGTTTCCAATAAAATCTGCCCACTTGTCCACTCTTCACTTAGCTGGAGAGCAGAGCAGGAAATTGTTTTGCTTTGTGGTAAAGCCACATCAACGTGCACCGTGAGCTCTTCGGAATTAATTGTGCCTGGGAGACGAACGTCCCTGAGTGTGCAGGGCAGGGAGCTCGGGGAGGTTCCTGGTGCCCCGTCCCAGTGCTCTTGGGAGAGGGAAGCAAAACCCAGCTGCAAACCCTGAAAAGCCTGCTGGTCTTGTTGTCTTCAGTTTTGAAGCCTCTGCGCATATCACTCCCTGTGTTTTTGTAATTCCTTCCAAAGGTGTGTGCAGGGTTTGAGGCTTGAAAATCTGATTCTCTGTTTTGAGTGCAAGGTAACTTCTGGCAGCTTTGCTGATGTGGAGGTTCTGGCTTTCCAGTGAAACAAGAATTAACCTATCCATATGTTTTTTGTTTGTTTTTTTTTTTTTTTTTCACTTGTTTAAAAATTAGAGAAATAAGAACACCGGCTTCCTGAAAGGCCTTTCAGTTGAGTACCTTAAAGCATATCATGAAATATAAATTATTTTCCCTTTCCATCCATTATAATCCATTTGTTGATGGAGTTATTGAGTCACATTGCAGTATTCCAGAGAATGTGGATCACAAGGGAGAGAAAAAAGCCCCTGAGACACAAGAGAGACATTTTAGAGATATTCTGCACTTTGTGAAAAAGGAGACACACACATATGACAACACTGACATGCATGAGCAAATTTTAAAATTATTGTACCTGTATTTACTTCCTGAGTCTTTGACAGTCTTTTCTCAAATCAAAGGCTTTGACATTCAAATGATGTTTTTTGTCCTTATAAAATGCTGGAATGAAAAACCCAGGGCTGTATTGACAGTAAACTGGGGCTGCTTTCTAAGTGCTCCTTTGACTGCAGCAAGCACCAGCAAATTATTGACAGAACAGTTTCTCTCCAGGTGAAGGTTCACCTTCATCCAGAAGTTTATAGGACATAGTTTCCTGTGGAAACTCTTCTCTTTTTATAAATATAGTTTGATATTTTACACAGGATGTTTTCTAGGCTATCAATTTGATTCTTTTCCTTTGGATTGCATGTTACTAATGCATTGTAATTTCTCCAAAATGCTGTGGAAGGAGACACCTGCTCCATGGTGGTTATCTGTATAAAATAGCAGCCTTCCACTTCAGGTACTGTATTTTGCATTTAATTTGAAATCCCTGTGTGATATATTGAACTGCTGGAAACAATTTGGGCAGCTTGTGGAGCGCAATAGCAAGGCCCATAGATAGTGTGAGAGGTGGAGTTATTACTTTCTTTTGCTTTCAAAAATACAGTGTCAGAGCTAAGGAGCCTCGTATTTAACTGGATATGAAATGTTTTTATTCTCTAAATTGTAATAAACTCTAATGAAATTCCTGCATAGGAAATGTAATAACTATTCTTAATTAATTTCAGTATTTTTGCATACCTCAGACACCTCATTATGAAGGAATTTAACATAAACTTGAGATTTTAGTCTGTCTGTAAACATCAATAACTAAATAGGTGTATAAATAAGAATAATTGCACTAATTCTGTTTGGTTTCTGATATAAAGATGCTTGCACCATTTGTGGACTCATTCTCAGTGCATTTGATTGTCCTCTGAGCAGCTGAGGGAGACTCAAAGACAAAAGTACTGGAAAATTCCTGAACTGTTACAGGATTTGTGGTCTTCCAAGGTCTTCACAGTGAAATCTTATCCAAAATCTTGATTGGATCAGAACAGAAATTAAAAAAAAAAAATCCTGTAGCAGTGCAACAAATTTCACAAGGCAGTTCCTCTGCCTATTCCTATTTCAGTGTTGCTGTTGTGGTGGAGGGAATCACACACACACACTTGCTGGAAGGACTACAACAGAAATTTCAAACTGAATAAATCTCTGAGAAAAATAATATTCACTTCATCGTGCAACATTTATATTGCACTGCTACTTCACTGGAGACGAGTTGAGGGGATGACTTATTAGATAAAAATTACTTGCACACACTGTAATTGCAGTAGGTTAAGAACCCATAAGTGCTATCCCAAATAATGGAAAGAAAATGTAAAAATTTAACTTCATGAACTCTTTGTCCATACTTGGTATTTGGATATAGGCTGGAATTATTACCAACCTTACTTTCATGTTATTTTGTGTTGGGCTTTTTGGTAGACTCTTCCCTCTAAGTTTATTTAAGACACATATTCTGTATGGAAGCTTGTAAGAGCAGTGAAACAGGGATCTCAGGAAACAATTTTATAATATCACCTGTGGCATTCGCTCTCTTCCAAAGTCATCCACAACATTTGCAATCCATTTTATGAGAAGCATTAGGAAAAAGTGCAATTTGAGGTGCTCAACAACCTGCATGGCTTCCCCACACAGAGCTGGACTTCACACTGAAGTATTGCAGTGATGCTGTCATTGTGAAATCGCCTTATTTTCTGATTTTAAATGCACTTGACTGTTTCAAAACCCCATCTATTTAGTGAGAAACCTTGAAGGGAAATCTAGAATTCCTTATTCCTGCTTTAGTGTCTCAATCATAAAACTAAACCTTGACTTTTGGAGTTCAATTTTATTCATAATCCAATTATGCCAACATTAATTTCCCGAGGGAGGCTCGAGATTCCTCAGTTCCATGCACAGACTGGTAGCATTATGTTTTGCTCTCTGTGCTCCATGGAGGTGTTTTCTGGAGTAATTTTTTAATAACCACTTCCAAAATATTAATTCCACCTGCTGCAGCCAACGTTAACAACTGCTGGATTGTGAACTCCTAGGAAAGCAGTAGAATGTAACAGTATTAATTAAGTCCTTCAAATGATGGCAATGAGCAGAGTGATAATGAGCAAACCTCTTCTGTGTTCATTAGTTGCAGAAGAGCATATTTTTTTATTACAGAACTGATTTTTTTTGTAAGAGCAGCCCATAATGTGATGGAAGTCTGAAGGTTCATTTCCATTAAATATGACAAAATTACGTCTAAAGCAGGTATGTGAATCACCATTCAAGGTTTCCCAGCTTTTTGACTTCCAATCAAAGCTGCATTGTTACTGGGAAATGGTTGAGCCCGACCTTCTGTTGTAGCACCCTCAGCAGTGTGGCATTGGGATTTTGTCCTTGGAGCTGAGTGAGGATACAAGAACATTTCAAATGAGGAAATAAACCCAGCGTTGATGCTCTTGCAGTAAATGAAATAGGAACATATTAATGATGAAAAGAAAATCAAAGGCACTGCCTATGTGAGCTGAGTTCTGTGAGATGGAAAGTATAAATAGTTTAAAAATTGGTGTGTAAAAATCCATACTCTGAACAGGAGGACAAAGTCAGACCCAATGTGTGAATAATGTCAGTTTTACTGCCTGTTCCAGAAGGAAAACTCGGTACCTTTCTCTGTTTGTGGCCACTATTTCCATTTCCATTTCATTTTTCTTCTTCTAACAAGAACCCGTGCAGCCCCATATTCTTATTTATTGAATCTGCAAAGTGGATGGAGAGTCCTCACCTTACCAGAACAGATTAAAAATCCCCCAAGTCCAACCCCCCCCGAACTTGAATTGCTTTGATTCCATTACTATCACTTGAGGAAGACTCTGCTAAGGGCTGCCATGCACCGATCATTTATTTTGCAACTCCTTTTTAAGTCAGTGCAGTATTTATAAAGCCTAGGGGCTGCCAATCACTCGGAATGCTCGGAAAGGGACTGCTCCCCTCCGGGAATGTGCGAGGGAGGGCCTGAAGGCAGAAGGTACAGAATGATAATCAAACGAGGAGAGCTTTAGGAGCGTGCTACGTGCAGGTAGAGGCTCTGCAGAGCTGCCTGCGTGAGCTCAGCCTTCCCAGACATGCTGGAATCCTCTGGAAAGAGCTGAAGTGGCAAATCAGCCAATTTCCCTCATTTCTAGCCAAGATAAATTTTGTCTGGATGACTCGTAATTCTCCCTGCTTGTGAATGAGAGCTTTTGAGTTAAATGCATCACTCCTGATAAGAAAAAAAGATTAGGAGACAATGACATCTGCTGGCATTGGAAAGAGAAGGCATCAAACCACGTCCTGGCGAGGGGAGGGCTTTGCTTTCCAGCTGCCTTTGGGCTGTTCCACGAAGCTGGGAACCTGTTAACCCATAGAACAACGTGGAAAAAGGCACTTGGACTGATTCCCGTGGTCAGGAACACCTCGGGTGGGTTCTGCTGGTCCACACGCAGCCTGGGCGGGAGGAGGGTGCTGCAGGGAGAGGGAAGGTCCATGGCGGGTGCTGCTTCTCTGGGGCCACTCTCAGAAAATGTCCTGAGAGACACTTCTGCAGCTCTTACTGCTTTGGACAAATATCCCTCAAGAACTACGTTGTCCTGGAAAACACAAAAGAAAAAAGTGTCAGAATGTTTTGTTTTGTTCCCTTGGTGTGATGGGATAGATCCCCTTTGAGGTATTTCTCTTGGAACTCTCTGTTAATTCTGTGCTATATGCAGTATACAGCATCTTGCCGCTGGTGATGTCAGAAATCTTTCAAAAATAAATGTATAAATTCTACCTGTTTGGTTTTCCTTTTTTTTTTTTTTCCCCCCCAAGGTCAGAGACTTCTTATCCCACATTTCCAGGCTCATTTGTCTGGGGATCATAAGACTGGATTGAAAATCATAACATTTGCATTGAATATTTTAGGAAGATTTTTCTACATTTGCTTTACAGCTTTGATTAAGATTCATACACTAAATCCTTCTGCAATCTCTTAAATCTCCAAGTGTCATGTAATCACATCCCTCTAGCAGCAGAGATCTAAGAAAAATATTAAATAGGATGTGCTATGAATTAAAAATTGAGATTTTTAACACAGTAGGCACTGGAGAAAATGGAGCCACTGTTTTTTTTCAAATATTTCTTTGGAGGCCCAAAAGCCGGATGAAAATACAGAAAAGAAAGCCTAGACTTCAGCTGGTCTGGGACCGGAGTGGGTCCTCGTGCTTGCCTTGAATAGGAAGTGGGAGAGAGAGGTGCTAAAACAGTTTGGCTGCAGGGAAATCATGTCCCAACGTGTGTGTGGCTTTTGATTTGATCCCTCAGACTCAGTACGGAGGGAAAGTCGATTACAATAGAGGCAGGAGACTCCAAGTACTCATTATTTAGTCCGTGTTGTCCACTTCGTGTTCATCTTTATTACAGCTTTTTTCTTGCCTTCTGCACTTACCCTCAGCTCCAGAGTTTACCTAACTAGCTGCTGACTGCTGAAATTCACCCTGATGGGTTTTCTTTGCTTTTCCGTTCTCTTTTTCTGACCATCCTTCAAATGGTGTTTTGTTTTTTTTTTTTGCCAACTTGCTTTTCCTGTCCTAACCTGTGTACTGAAAGGAGAAATGGGATATAACAACACAGATGTGAAGTCAGATGGATGCATTAGGATTATGGTTTCACTTCACAAGCAATTGAGCTGGTTTTGTGTGGGAAATATAATTTACTTATTTCCCAGCTGGGGAGTGTAAAACTCTGCGATTGTCTGTCAGTCAGCTGTCATCCATCTCCCTCTGCAGCAGATTTTGCTGTTGGTTTTGTTCTTTCTGGAGTTTCTGTTGGTGTGGGTTTTTTGTTTATTTTCTTGCCCCAAGTCCAGCCTGGTCACTTAGTTAGCACACTGTAGCTGGGTTTGTAAAAGAAACATGTTGGAGTATCACAAAAGGGAATCAGAAAGCTGGAAGCTCTCTAGGCCCAAATGCTTTGAGAGCTCCTCTGCAGACAAGAAAAGAGTTTTTAGCATTCCTAGCACGCTGGTGGGAATGCATTATATATTGTTGCCACGTCAGTTAGTAATATTGGTACATGGCTTCAGTGCCTTGCTTGGATTTGTAATTACATTTAAATAATTTAACTCCATTACACCACCATGTCTGGTGGAAATGTATGATTCTGTAGGAAGATGTTTCCTTTCAGATTGATCTAATGACTCCAGAAAATGCTGCTGCTATTAACGCTTGTTAACTATTGATATGCAAAAATAAAACTGTTAGCAGTGCAGTGGAAGACATTAATAAATATGCTCATTTTCAAGGATATTTTTGAGAGCTATTTGATAACTCATCATTTGATTTGTGTTCTGTGTCAGATGGCCTTAATAGCTTGGCTAGTTGTATTTTGCAGATCAAAGGTAGCTTTTATCAAAATCAGGCTAAAAGGGTTCCAGCCGATGAGTGATTGAAGCCATCCAGTGAAATACAGTAATTGTCCTACAATTATGCAATACCCAGCTCAGTTCTTGGATGTCAGCAAGGTTTCTTGGACTGCAGGGTTCAGATGAAGCTGGACAAGGTGGAAGAGTACACCAAGTAGATTTTTTTGTGTAGATTTTCTGATAGATTTATGCTGGATGCGTAAAGGACAGCATAGCTTCGTAAATGCTGAAATTCATCTCATATTTCGCCTTGCATTTGCACAAATGCTTTGAAGTTGTTCTCCAGTCTTCTGATGGATTTGGTTTTGGTTTTGGTTTTGGTTTTAGTTTGGGTTTGTGGTTTTGGTTTCTTTTGTTGTTTTCTTTTTTAATCATCGCAAACCCGCCAGCACAAGCAGTGAGTGTAAAACCTCTGTTCGGGATGTGACACCAGAGAAGCTTCTCCTATCACAGGGATGTGCACTGGTGGCAAAGTGTGACTCCTGTCTTGTGCCCACTCTCAATGAGCCCATTTGCAGGCTCACAGTAGGACCTGAGTAGTAAATACCACAAGGAGCACACTGTTTCCCCCCTGTAGTGCCGGTGAGTCCGTCCTCAGCAGCGCTGTGGAACAGTTTATGGAGAGCTAGAGGAATTTATCAAAGGCCCTTAGTAAATCTGCTGCACCTTCTTGTCCTTCAGCTGCTGATTCATTTCTTGCTGCCGGTCCATGGAATGGGCACAGGACTCTGCTCTCTCCCTTCCTGGCTGTATCTCTGAGGTTCAGCTGCTGGCTTTCTTTGGCTTTTTGCTTTCCCTTTTTCCAACCCCTTTATTCATTTCCATCAAATTTGCCTTCCTGTCTCAATCCTTCACCTTCCTTTAATCCTTCATTTCCTTTAAATTTTATTTCATTTCCTTTTCTAGAGTCTTTCAAATGTCTTCCAGGCTTTTTGTTCCTTTTCTGTGAGGGGATCCTTGTGCAGGTCTCAGGTTGGCAATGCTCCGTGTGGATGATGTGCTCTGGCACCACGGTACAGCAGCATCCTGGACCTCCCACCAGCAGTGACAGGCTCAGATTTGTGTAACTGGAGGGAAAAAACCTGTCTGGATCAGGTTTTCCAGTCCGTTTATCAGAAAATAGATTTCCTTCTTCTTAAGAGGCTTCTATGGGGCAGAGAGAAAAATCAGACACATCTGAAGCTAAGTGGAAAAGATCTGACTGAAATGTCAGGACTGTTTTATTTACCACGTGTGTTTTAGTTTTTTTCTATTTGTTTTCTAATTTTGCCACTAGTGGCAAAATTAGTGGACTTAAATAACTTTTTCTACCTGCTAATGGGCATCGCTGAAAAATCCTAAAGTTTTATTTTTGTTTTTTGTTTTTTTTTTAATCATGTGCCTTTAAATATTTCTCTATAAGCTACCTAGAGGTTTTGTTGTTTTTAAGCTAAATGGCAGCCATCAAAATTAGTGACTTTGTATTTCCCCACTGAACTAAACGCTTTCATCTGCTTTAATATAATCAATAACAAAACACACTCTGATTTTGGAGAAAAACAGATGATTTAGTGTTGTTTGGAAAATGAGGACAAATAGCCATCTCACCCTGTTGTCAAACACATTCCTTTGTTTGATTGAAAGTGCAGCTATTTTCATTGTACGTTAGCTGTGTGCTTAATGAAATGGACCTATCCCTACAGCTCAAAACTACATATAAATTACATATTGTTATAGTTGCTATGGCAAATAATTACCATTATTTAATGATAACTCATGAAACCATTAAGTATCAAGGCACACGTAGTTGCTAAAATGCAGAGTGCTATTTCTCAGTGGAATAAACTTAATAACAGAACTAGATTATTTTTTCTTGATTGTCTGGCTTCATAGCTGGTTTGAATTGTGTACTTCTGAAATATTAATGGGAGTACAAGGAGACAGCTTGGTTTGGACACAGAATATACCTGTGTGTACTCTGAAGTTCTGCTTCTTGGAGTTTTAAAGATGTTCTTCATTCATGCTGCAGCCTTCTCTCTCTCCCATCTGTTGGTGTTAGGAAACTGTGCCATTACCTTCTCATGAATTATCCCTGCACTGCTTCAGGCTCGTCTAACTGGGGCTCACCCCAGTAGGGTTTTCCCCTCTAGTATCAGAGGGATTTGGATATTTGTCATAAATGACATTCTGAGTTACAGCTGAGAAGATAGCACTGATAGAAGTGCTTGGTGCTGGCCTCGTAAAAAGGAAGATTTTCTGTCATGCACGAGTCTTTTGGGATTGTTCATGGAAATCAACAAACAAAAATTTCTCGCAGAAATTTTCCAGCTAAAAGGGAACCATTGTAGTTTACTCAGGAGGGGAGCAGATGCAGCCACATGGGTAAGTGTAAGTAGAAACACTGAGAGCTCAATAAACTGCAGAGGAAAAGATGGAAATAAATCTGAGGTGTATATTACACTGTCAAAGCCAGTAGTAATTTTAAGATTAATTTGCCTCCCCATTATTGATACATGCTACATTTCCCCTGAGCTCAGTTGACTCAAACCCTGTTTATTTCTTGCCTTTTCTCTCCCTCCATCAATATTTGAAAGGTGTCTAATGTAGAGAGAAGTCTGGAGCTGAGTGTTATTTAAATAATGGATTGATCCAGAGCATTCCATGTGAATAAATGGTGCTAGGAATAATTGCAGATTTTGCACAACTCTACCAAATATGTGGCAATTGCAGTGAAAATTCAGTGTGTGTCTGTGTGTCGGGCAGTGTTGGTCCTCCTTGATGTGAGATTGTTTACAAGATTTTGCTGTGGTAAAAGTCAGTGGGTGTTGTTTTATCAGGTGCTGTTTGGTTCATGACTACACATTTCTGGAAGAGGTGGTTGTTACCTGGGGATAAACTCCTTTTAGTTAATAAAGATGATACAGGGACTACACAAACACCAGATATCTTGGAATCCACACTCTGTCTCCTGCAATTGTCGGTGCTGGGGCTTGTCCAGGTTGACTTCTGTTCTCAAGGAGCTGCACAGGATTGGCATTTGTAGGTTCTGCTCTTACAGAAGCGGTTCTGGCTCATTTCTCATCAGTGCACTTTGTTCATATCTCAAATATCTGAAGGGAAGGGTGAAAACTCCATTAGGAAATGTGGCATTTAACCTAATCAATTATACAGCTTAGATTTGGCAAGGATTAGAAATTTACAGCCTGTAAATAGAATTATTAATTGCATAAGTTATTGTTTATGAAGATTCTTGATCCTCCCGCTTCCGAGTGTAAACTACTTAGTGAGCAGTGCTGAAAACTTGCATCATTTTATGGTAAGAGTTCCTGGAAAAGCTGTGGGTGAACACAATGAAAGCTGCCATGAGATATTCCTAGATCAGCACAGACATCATTGGCTCTTGGTGGGACGTTGGGCATGCAAAAAAGCTGGGAGAAATCCTCCTAATCAACTGGAGAACCGAAGTGGGGATCGCAGCAGCTCTTCAAGGGGGAGGGAAACTCGAAAAATCCTATTCAACTTTTTTTTTAGAAATGACATCTGTAAGAATGGGGGATAATTAGATGTGTATCTTAAATAGATCTTTCTCAGCAGAGACCACTCCGTGAGTGTTTCAGGCACAGGCAGTGCATTCATCTCTCTGAAACATGAAAATCTTCATCGTTTTTCAGGCAGCAAAACCGTGGCTTCAGAGAACCCTGGGCAATGGGGTGGTGAAATCAGGGCTGGCTCTGCCACTGCCCCGCGGCCCGGAGCACTCTGGCTCCAGTGGAAACGAGGGTTAGGAACGGGCAGCAGCTGGCAGAGGTCAGATCCCTGCAACAATTCACCTTCCTGCCAGCCTAGCAAAGAACAAAAACAACAAAACAACAATTTTTTCAGCAGCACAGTGCTACAGTGTGGGCAGCACAGATTTCTCACTGTTTGGCTTTGCCATACAGAGTCTTGCACTGCTTCTGGCTGCTTCCATCCCTCTCCTTGCTCATCCATAGCCTGAAGGATTCACTGGCTGGTTCAGGAGAAGTCCAGGCTCATGGGTGCACTTAGAGTACATTTATCTCCTTGTCCTGTTCACAAAAACCTGTGATGGAGAGCAGCTCTGTTTGTTCACTGGGCCGTGCTGGGAGCCCACTCAGAGCCTCAGTGGTTATCTGTACCCCCAGAGCTTCATTAGGAGCTCGTGGATGTGATGAGAGCAGAGAGGAAGATATGGCAGTGTTAAATGAATTAAAAATCTTATCACTGTAATGTCATTTTTGGGATCGAGTCCACAGTTCCACCAGGCCTCTGTGGATGGTGTATTTGTGGAGGTGTTTGTGTGCAAAGTTCAGAGTGTGTCTGTGTAAATCCTGGAGAGGAAAGCACAGCAGGAACAGGACACTGCAAAGTCACTGGGGACCGCAGACAGGACAATATTGCGGGTAACAGTAATAAAAACAAAGTAATAATTGGCTCCTCCTTTGTTCTCAGTCAAGGTGAGTGTAAAGCAGGCCCTGTGGGGTTATGTGGGGGATAATTCACATCAGGTAGTTACCTAAAACGGGACAGAACGTGAAAACTCTGGAGACCCAAAATGTCTTTTCTGTCCACATGCAAATAGGTGACTTAAATATTATTTGTCTGCCTCTGCTTTTTTTGGTCCTGTAGCACCAGAGAAGCTCAGTAGACATCTGAGCTCATGCAGGTTGAGCACTGCTGCCTTCCTGGCTCCAGAACTGGTTGGGGTCGAGGCTCTGGAGAGAAGCAGGTTTCAGGACTCTGGGTATGATCACGGGAGAATAATCCGGTTCGCAGCTTTGTCAGGCATTCCAGACATCCAGCAGCGTGGCGGTGCGTGTGCGGTGCGGTGATCTGCCAGACAGCTTGTGGGTGACTTCAGTGTGGGGAATACAAAGGTGCCAAGAAGCAAGAGAAAACCACAGCAGCTTCCTGCGATGCAGGATGAAAAACGAGTTGGGCTTAGCCAAGGTCACAGAAGTGTCACTGAAACGAGCAGAAGATGGCAGGTTGCATCTCCATTGCACATTCCATGAGCTCTTTGTCTTTCTCTGTCTCACTATATTTTTTTTTCTAAAGTATAAGATCATTAAAAGTTACACTAAGTGAATATTTTTTCTAATTATTTGTGTCAAAGTCACAGATTGATATTATCACTCATGTCTGAAGCTCCCTTACCATTATTTTAATTTATTTTTCTAATTGTTTTGTTAAAGAATTGGCATAATAAGGCTTTGCAAGGCTTTCCAGATGAGATGCATAGAATATTGTACATGATATATGATTTTTTTTTTTTTGAAAGTGCCTGACCCAGGCTTTCAGCAATTTTGGTAAGCAGACAGTGGGTGAACAGAGTCTTGAATTCCCAAGTGCACGTTTATGTGTTTATGTAATTTGCTGTTAATTGGGATTGCCTGCTTCTGTCAATGGGCTCTTAGACCTTCGCCTTGTGAGATGCTGGCTTGGATTCTGTGGCTCTTCTCTCTTTCTGCCACTGGTTCCCAGTTTTTCCCTTGGCAAACTCCTTCTAGTCAGTCTGGGACTTCTTTTGGTTAGAGTTCTCTGGCTGGCTAAAATTTTTTTGGCATGATTGAAACCAGTGCAAGAAGTAGTGGAGAGAAAGTGGAAGACAACAGTTTGTAATTGTAATTTACTGTGATTCAGGGACCCTCGAGCACAGGCTGCAGTTAAACCCCATCACATCTGCAGTCAGTAAATAAAGTCCTAATGAGAAATTAAAAGTGTTGCAACGATTCCAAGCTTGGTATTCCCATGGAACTATAAACTGATGCTCCTCCAGTATCCAGAAGAACACACCAAGATGAGAAATCTGTAAAATTACGTTAATCTAAGTTAGCACTTAAATGTCCACTGAAGTTTGGTTAACTAGATCCTCTAATTTCAGCTCCTCAAGTACTTGCAGTTAAGTCCTTCGTAAGTGCTTTATTTAGATGTGGATGATGTTTTTCCCATCGAGCATTCAAGCAGAATGTGGAATTTAACTCCTACAATTGCAGTAGATTTTACAGTTTCTGCTTCTTACTGAAGGGAACTGGAGTTATTTTCTTAAATTTTCTTGTGTTACAAGTAGGAATTAGCTTATGTTTGCTAATTACTGCACTAATCTTTCAGTAATTCATTTTTTTTCTATGCGGCTTTTCATTCTTCGAGTGGTTTTATTGGTACAGCATCTTGGTATTTTTGTGAGTTTTTTTCCAAGTATAGTGGAGGCTTTGAACTCAAAGGGGAGGGGTGGCATGAATAACATCTAAAAGAGGAATTAAAAACTGTGCTAAATACGTTCTTGCCAGAAGGACAGGAATCATTCCTGCGTGGAAAACTCCGGATAAAAAGCATTTTAGCATCCCTCAGGACTGGCACAGTGCATTTGCTGTCCTGATGTCAGAGAGTGGGAGCCCAGGCCCTGCTGGCTGCCCGTGTCCCCTCTGATTTATCCCCCACACCGGAGCTCAGGGGAGGCACCACAGCAGCCAGGAAGAAGTGTTATAAAGTGTGACAAACCCAGTTTTCCCAGAGGAGTTCAGCTGCCACGATGCATATTTTACATCTTCCTCTGATGTAATGAGAGGTGTGAGTTCCTTTCTGATGTTACATTTTGGAGCTGGCTACACGGATTTAGCCTTGCCCGGAGCCAGAAGATGTCCATCAATGTGAAATGTTTTATTTCGGGTGAAGTGGCAACAAATCTTTTGCAGCTGGAAAGAAGGGCTGGGTTTCCCAAAGCATTTAAACCCCAATTTGTGAAGAAAGGGCTTAATGAGCACCCTGCTAATTTTGCAACACGGTGTTGTAGGTCGATAAATATTCTGGCTTAATAAAGTGGTGTAATGAAGTCCATCAAAAGTTCCAGAAAGTATTTCAGGAATTCAGAATAAAATATAAAATGATCTGAAAGTGTCTGCAGAGGTAAAACTAGAGCCCATGAAAGCACAGCTCTGCAGGAAGTTTAGCTAAACTGAGAAATACTTTGCAAAGGAAATGATGATATAAAATGAGAGTTAAAAACAGAGAAACTAGGAAATGCCTCATTTTGAATAAATTAGCCACAAAAGTGATATTCCTGATCTTTCTTTGTTATATTTAACCTGTTCTGTGTCGAAGCACACACACATTATTTCTGTAAAGCTGTTAGAGACTGAGGGATGGCTGTACACAAGCTGTAGAGTGTAGGTGTAAAACCAGAGCTAGGAGGTTGCCTTTTATCACTTTTGCTTTCCTTTCCAAGACGCAAATAGATTTTTTCAAATGATCCCACAAGGAACATCATTTGAGGAGAAAAAGCTCAGTAAAATATTGTTCCTTCTCACAGTGGGGCATAACTAGCTAAAATTTTTGAAATCTGATTGTAATAATAGGAGAAGAATGCTTTGAAAAGCTGCTGGGATATAAGTTTATGGGAATCTGGCAACGCTCAACCACGTACCTGGAAGACATTTATGTCCATGAAGGCTGAAGAGAAATTACCATAATCAATTGTATTGTTTTCCCCTCACATTTCAGGATGCCATGCAACATCCAGAATACAGCAAAAAAATCAAGTGGGGAGAAAGGGATGCCTCGTTAATTCATCTAACTAAATTCTAATTTTCAGGCCCTTTGTTTGGCTGGGGAATAGCACTGGCAGCATAGAGGCTGCTGGCAGAGAAGTTCATTTCTTTCCCAGAAGAAAAGAAATCAGAGCAGCTTTGCTCTGATCAGCTGGCACAGGCTGCTGGATCAATGGTTGGCAATTTGCAGGGCTGTGCTGGAGATAAGGCTGTCACATTTTGGCAGTCTCATCACAACCAGGCAGCCACATAATAGCTGATAGGTCCCTTTCAGATAAAGATGAGTAGAAGATAGAAAACTGAAGAGAAAGGGGAGTGAAGGGGGGATAGAGGAGGAAGGGAAGGTGACAAATCAGTGGTTTCAGCCTCACTTTGCGCCTCTGCTCCTTTGGTCTCCAGTTCATTTAAATGTGTGCTTGTATTGCTGTTAATTCTTGCAGTTTTCAACTCATAGAGCTGCTCATCATTGTAATTCTTGGGTTTATGCTTTATCCTTTTGAAAATGAACAGATGTTTGCTGAAAAGTAGTGCCTCTCCCCAAGTCCCCAAGCCCAAAAGCACGGGTTCAAGACAGTCGGGATCTGCTTCAAGACGTCAGAATTCTGCCTGGTTTCCATCTTAGGACTGTAGTGTCTCACTTCCCTTAGTGTAAATAAGACATCGAGTGTGGTTTTCTTGAAAAAAGAAAGTGGACTTTTGGCCAGATCTCCTCCTGGTCCATTATTTATTGAAGCTTAGCTCCGTGGGGCTTGGGGGTTTCTCTAGCAAAGCTTCCGCCCTGGGGAAGGCAAGCTGGTAAAGACGTGAAAAGAAGAGGGGAAAAAACGGTGCTTAAGTAGCAGCTGAATTATTTTCAGATCTTTCTGAGTTTAGGAAAATTGGGGAAAATAGCAGCTTCCTCTGAATTCTGCTGCTTTCCATTTTTTTAATGGCTCACTGCAGGTCGTAGGGGAATCTGTTAGACTGGATGACAGCACAATGGAAAGAGGTGAGGGAATCATTACCTTAATACTGATAAAGCTGCTAAATATGCTCAGGGAGATGTAGACATCTCCAAAAGCCTAAGAACACAGAGAATAAAGGATTCATTAATAAAAAAGTACCCTGGCTGTTCTTAATCATCTTGAATCTTGAGTTTTGATTAGGTGTTCCTGACTATAGAGAATGTTCTCTAATTCAAATTTCTAGTGTTCTGCAGCCTTCCAAAATCAATTATATCCAGTGTAGAGAATAGGTAATTTATTTATTTTTTTTATTTTTCCCTTTATTCAGATTTCCAGATTTTACCTATCAGCAGGAAAAAATGCCTATTTTCTTTGTAAAGGAACAAAAGTAATTTTTTTTTTTCCTCACAAAAGCAATTTTCAAATGTTTTTTATCAGTGCAATTTAATATGACTCATTTTGGAAATCTCCATGCAAATTATTTCTGCTGTTTAGTCCTTCACTCTCTCTCCTGTGAACAGAGGAAAGCAACTCCTTTTGATCCATTGCAGAGAAGCTGATGAAACTCTGTGTATCAGCAGCGAGGTAGAAGAACCCTCCCTAAAGTCCAAAAGGATTTGGGATGTAGTCAGCCAAGTCTTTCAGACTATTTTCCAACTTGATTTAGTCAATTCTTATGGTGCATTGCACCACTTTGTTGTGACTTGATGTCAGAAATACTGAAAAAATAGAAAGGGGGAGGGGGGGACTTTCTTTTTTGGTATTCTGGGGAATTAAAGACCACTGCCACAGTGGCAGCTGACATGGATTGTTTATTTAATTCTTTCAATTTGTTCACTTTAATGAAACACCGAAAGATTAGAGGCAGCGGTAATTAACAAGACAGAGCCTGTCTAATGAAACCTGTACAGGAGGATATTTGTTTCAAGGATCAATAAAAGACTGGGAGTGAGGATCATACCGGCGTCGCTCAGGAAAACAAATCACCTCGTGCCAGTCAATTGTCGTGCCGCACATGCGCGAATCTGCGGGGAGCATTTTAAATATTGCATCCGTCGCAGGACAGCGGAACAAAAGCCCGCTGAATTTGGAGGTATCTCCTACTTAATTTGTTGGTCTGTCAGGTGCTATAATTATACTTGTAGCATTCTTCTTCTGTGCCTTCAATAGTCATTACCAAGCAAGTCTGGTGGCATAATCTAATTAGAGCGTGGCTCTCCCAGAGCTCACCCAGCGCCGTCCGTGGGGTGGCTTTGTGCTCCAACGCCGCTTGCGTGTTTGCAGGAAAACAACACAGCCTGCCTTCCCAGAAAGAGAGAAAACAGGGCAGCTGGTAGAAAAAGCTACTTCTCTGACAACCCTCTTGGCCCTCCAGAGACAGCAGTTGGGCTCCCTGTTGCCACTAGTTGACTTAGCAATTAATAATGCAGCAATTAGCAGCGAGTTTGCAGATCTCGGTGCGCAAGGCGGGATTTTATTTATACAGCAATGTTACTGACAATCACAGAGTGAAAAGGAAGCAGCAGTGGAGAAGTCGTATCTCAAAATGCAGAATCAGTTTGGTTGTGGGAAGAGTGGGGTTAGAGCTAGAGGAAGGTAAATATGTGCTACATGAGATTATTGGAAGCAATTTCGGACCTCATGTGAAATTGTTTTTCTTCTAAAGAACATAAATTTGAAATTACGTGCTTGAAAGAACAGAACTCGGAATATTTTTAACTGGAAGGTGAAAATTATAGAGAAATGTTAAGGAATTGGATTATACTGCTGCCTGTAATTGAGAATGAGGTTGGTGGAGGGAAGATACAGGTGCCTCCTTGGAACATCTCCTGTAGGTAATTCAGAGCCCTAATAAGGTTTGGTTTGGGGATTTTTTTGGCCTTTTTT
>VZTF01004921.1:510192-621056 GCA_013397755.1 Cnemophilus loriae | reverse complement strand
CTCCTTGGAATAAGCGATGTTCCTGCAGAGAAGCCGTGCCTTCAACCCCTCGATTACATTCATTACCCTGTCAGGGATGATAGAGGATCTGCTATTTTGCCCCAGTTTCTCATTGTATGGGGAGAGGATTTCCAGAACTCACCTTTTTTTTTGGCTGGGCAGCTGCAACAAAGTGAATTCGTAACTTCAGAACCAGGGCAGTAATTTAAAGTAGAGCATGGTACCAGTTTCAGGGCAGCATCTCTGCCGTAGTTTTAGAAAATAATTAAATATTAAAATAAGCACAGTCTGGATTGTTGAAATGTTGACAGCTAAACTAATCTGTAGTTTTCTGATTTTATGACAGTACCTGAAATAGTTGCTTCTACTGATTGTGTTGAGTATAGAAACGAAATTCTATTTGACTCTACAAAGTTCATATACTAGCAGATGCAATATTCTGGGAGCTAGATATTAATGGTCTGTGAGTATCTGTACTTTAAGGATTGGTAAACTTATTAAGAATTTATTGAGGTTGTGTCCTTGGTTGCTGATTGGATTGAGCTGTGAGAAGTGTTGTACAGTATGTTCTGTCGTATTCCGATATTTTCTTCCTCTGTCAGCCCTCCCTGGGAGGACACTCTGACATTATAACCTTCACAACACAAATTTCCAAAGCTTGATCTCTGGGACCTTAATATCTTTTGGACTTGAGGAGTTGTTTGTTTGGGGTTTTTTTTTGGTTTTTTTGTTTTTTTCTTGGAGGATGCTTTAGATGGGAAAGGGATTTTCAATTGCAGAACGCTTTACATGTAATAATCCAAACACACCCCGTGCTGCATTAGCAGCAGCACAGGCAGTGGGGCCAAGGAAATGATTGCTGTGCTCTTGAGCTCTTGTGAGCCCCTGCCTGGAGTCTGGGCTGTGTCTGGGCTCGGGCTCCCTGCTCCAAGATAAACATGGACTCACTGAAGCAAATTAGGCGGGGCCTAATTTAAAATAAATAAATAAAATATATAGATAATATAAATAAATAAAATAAATAAATAATAAATTAATAAATTAATAAAATAAATTAAAAAATAATCGATGATATCAGAGCAGCCTGGTGGGGTTGGCAGAAGCATTGGGTGAGGAAGTTGTGTCTAGGAAAACGACAGTTAGACACTATGAGTGCCTAACACTGGCAGAATTTTCCCAGAAATCCTCTGGAATCTCCATTCTTGGAGAAATTTTGACATGGCTCAGGGCAGCATCTTCTAGGTGGATGCACTCTGAGCAGGGGGTTGGATTAGGTGAGCTCCAGAGGTAGCTTTCACTCAAAATTATTCTTATCCTCTCTCATCAACTTTATCAAAAATATATTCATCATCTACACAAGCAACTACAGGGATAAGAAAAGAAAAGCTTTGTGTTTAAGGATTCATTTTACTGTTTGTTCAAGCAGAGACACTAGTACAAAACAACAGATATTTGCCATTGTGGGAGGATGCAGGGTCTAAGAAGAGAGGAAAAAGAAACAAATCAGAAGAAACCCAAAACCAACCAACCAACCAAAACCCAAAAAACAAACAAACAAGCAAACAAAAACAACCCCAGAAGCCTCCTCATGAAGATCGTTCAGATCTCAGAACTCTGTCAGAGAAACTGAAAAAACCAAAAAACTGTCTTAAATTCTCCTCCCAGGAATGGAGCGGCAATGGAAATGAATGCTGCATTTGCTACCCATGACAGCATCTTGATCCATGCACTTTGCATGTCCTCAGCTGCCTCCCCGATTGTATTCCAGCTGTGGAGCTCCAGAGGCAGGAAGCTAACAGCTCAGAGGGCTAACGGCTCAGAAAGCTAACGGCTTTGCAGATGAAGTTCTGCTTGCCCATTCCTGGCTGTGATTGCCCCTGGCAGCCTGGGTTTGCCCATCTCTGGCCCTCACACAGATCAGTGCCCATCCTGGCACCGAGGATTTGCATCGGGCTGTTAAATGCACAAGGACGCCGTGAGTGAATACCTGTCAATACCCTAAAGGCACTTTGGGCCCCGAGAGCCTTTAGGGACTTTAAAAACTGGCTTGGGCAGATAAGGAGATACCTCAGTGAGCCGCCTCTGGCAGCTACTGCAACAGCCTGAGGAATTGAAACAAGATTTAGGAGGGTTCCTCTGTGCTTTGTTCTTGATTCTACTAAGGGGAAGAAAAGCTCTGTAATAGGAGAGGGTTGGATTCTAGCACTCTCAGCAATAACTGTGGAGAATTAGTTGCCACTAAAGTATTATTTTCTGCCACTGTTCCTACCACTGGGATCACAGTACTTTCTCAAAAGATGCCAGACACAAACAGGTTTTTTTGTGAATACCTCTCCGTCTGCAATATAAACCTAGAGATGGATATCACAGCGTGAGGGGTGGCATTGGGAGCTTGCAGCCATCAAGGTAAGTATCCTTCCTCCAGCTCCCTAATTTAGAAAGTGTCTTACCTTTTCATCAGATGTTTTCTTTTGGTGTCACACATTCATGCCAGTACTACTTGGTACATCAGCAGCCTTCTGATGGCTGGAGAAGTCACAAGGGGAAGGGTAGTAAGGGAAGGAGGAGTCGCTTGCTGCTAAAATGACCCCGCGATGATCATCTACAGCCTTATGGCTTAGTAATAAAGGATGAAGTTAGTCTGTCTTCTCAGAACAGCTTTATTGACACTACGATGTGTTCTTCAATGCTTTGCCTGTGAAAGGAAACTCCTGTGGTTGGAGTGCAGCCCCTGGGCAAGAAAAAAGTCAGAAGTTCTTTCCTCGGAACAGCAGACCAGACAAGTGCCAGAATTCTGTGTAACCTCTAACTGGTGGCTTGGAGTGTCCCAGTTCTGCTGTACTTAACTGGCCTGACAGGTTGTGCTGAGGGCACAGAGCACTGAAACGGGCAGTTAGACAGGCAGAAGGTTAATTTGACTGGTCTGGAAAGCACTAACAGGAGAATGTGGCAAATCCATTTGTCAGTCAGAAGAAGGGGAAATGACTTGTTTTTACTGAAGCACGTATTGTTATTTCAGAAATAACCAGCATCGGTCACAGAAATAGCAACAAGGTGGTTGCTTTAAGGTGCTTAATCCCTGAGAAGGGAAGCATGGAGACAGTGCAGAATAAATTGGAGTGGAGTTGCCTGTTGTTAGCTGCCATGCCTGCAGATATAATAACTAGCCATGGACCAAGGCAAGGCTTTGATGCAAACACAGGCTCGCTTTAAATGCCCAGCACGGACACAAGAGTCGCTGGGGCTGCTGAAGTAGCTCAGCAGTAAAAGTACAGCTCTGATCTTTTTAACAACCCAGATTAAGCATAAAAACCCAGAAGAAAAATAAGAATCTATCAGTGAGTATGTGTGCCCTCCTATAAACCACAACAGGAGAATTGAAGGAAGCTGAAAGACAATTTAGTGACTCCCTTGTACCATGGTTGGGCTTCTTGTCACCAGTGTGCACAGTGAGCTCCTCAGTTCAGCATTAAAACAAAAAGAGAAGCACTGGAGAGGATCTGGAGAGGATCTGGAGAGGATGAGGGGGTGTTCTTCCTTCTCCGTAAGATAACCAGATTTCTGTAGCTCACCAGCTTTATATTTTTTTTCTATTCTTGACGTGAGGTTTGCCTTTACCGTGGAGTTCATTTGCAACCAGAAAGACTCAAAAAGCATGAGGGGTTTTAAAGCTTAGTGAGGCTTTTCTGTTTGAATAGATGTATATATATATATTTTTTTTTTCTAATATGCCAAAAAGCTGATTGGCACATTGGAGGTATGCATGTGTGTGAGCTGACGTGTATCTATGCACACTGCATAGAAATAGCCATTAAAATCCAACATTTGAGAAGTCACTCTCAGCAGCAGCTATGCCACAGGTGAAAAGGTGATTTTTTTAGGGCCATTGAACACTATAAATGTGTTCATTGTATCAGTGCTTCAGAAATACCCATTCTAAATGACTTTGTGTTGATCCACTGTGAAAATTCATTGTGCTCAATTGCCCTCAAAATTTCTCATTTCTCATCTGTGGCGTTGCACTCTGCTGGCTGCACACCAGGCCACGGTACAGCTGGGCAGGCACCCGGCTCCAGAGGGCCTGGAAAGGATTTCTATCTCCTGCCAGGCTGCTCTGTGCTCCCCAAAAACTGAACAGATCTAGGGCTTGGAGCTGCGAGGCTTTCAGAGGTGGGAATAGACTTCATGGAGCTGATGTTGAGCCACGCATGCACAAAGGCTTGCGTGTGTCACATGTCACATGTACATGAGAGGTGGAAAATGGAACTTGGCTTTAATTTTTAATCATAACTTTGATTCAGAGAAGTCAAACCCACTCTGTTATCAGTTCAGTTCTATTCAATTTAGGAGAAAAAGAGGGGAAAAAAAGAAATTATCAGGTGGCATAAATAACTTTCAGTGTGCAAGGCAAGAAGTTGAGTCATAAAATGATTGCGGTTTTTTTGACATCCCATTGAAACAAGATTTACAGGGAGGGCTTTTCCAGTTTTAAAAAGGGACCTTTATAGCTGACTTTTAATATGTTTTATTTGTCCTTTAACTTACTGTATTGTCTTATTTCTTATAAAAGCCTGTGCATATCAGCCTTTCAGCTGTGAGGGAAACAAATGCCTGCTTTGGAACAGAGGATGGTGACATTTAAAGACCTCCTGGTCGGTCCTTAGTGTGTTGCAATGCTTTGGTTGCTGCCTGTGGATGCCCCCAGGCACGGGAATATCGATGACATCAGAGCAGCCCGGTGGGGTTGGCAGAAGCACTGGGTGAGGAAGTTGTGGCTAGGAAAACGAGCACCTTGCGTTCCAGTGGGATGTGGCAGGAAGTGGGTTGTGGAGTACAGAGCTGCAAATGGAAAAGAAATGCTGGTTTGCTTCACCTTACAACCTTCTGCTTGTAAGTTCACAAACTCCTGCCTGTCGTTCAGATGAGTTGGACATTTTGTCTTAAAATCAGGGCAGGAGATGCTTACTCATGTAAGAAGACCTTGATTTTTCTTCCAGTTAGTAGGAACTTTAATGACATCCTCGCACTAACATCCTGCTGCAGCGATGGTTCATTTCTGAGCTGCTGTAGCGGGGGAATTCCTCCTTAAGCACCACACAAGCCACTGCTCCAGCAATGATTCAGCCTGTGTTATTAACCTGAGATTCAATAGGACAATGCCAAGGTCAGCCTGCCTCACTCACAGTCTGTTCAATGTGTGAACTCCCTGTAATCCTTATTTTCCTACAAATTCAAAACTGTGTGCAGTTTACATTGTTTTTATCTCGAAAAAGGGAAAAAGAGAAATAAACTCTTTTTTTGTTGTTGTTGTTATTAGCAGTCCATTTGTCTCCCATCTCTGCTCTGCACTGGTGTTTGTTCCTCAGATAGATTCCCTGGAAGCAGGTGAAAGCTGTCTGCCAGGGATACGAATATCAGCAGTCATTTTTTAAAAGAAAAGCAGTATTTGCAAGCACACTGCATTTCTAGTCTGGGATGTTAAGTGTACAACGAATTTTAATCTTGGCAAACACATCAAGCACTTTCGTGTCTCTGTGTCTCTACATTAATTTCTGGAATCTAGTAATGATACTCTGGGTGGCAAAGAAGTACTAATTCATATAAATGGTGCTATAAACAGTCATAATTCATCTGTCCTTCAGGTTTAAGAAAAAAACGAGTATTCTAAACCAGAAAATATTATCTGATTTGATTTTATACAGTAGTTTGGTTCTTTTGAAGTTCTTGGGAGCAAAAGGAAAGAACTCCCTCATTTTAGTTCTTTTTTTTTTTTTTTTTTAATGTATTTAAATGCATTAAATGAATAGAATCATTCTTATAAAGAAAATAAAACATCAGAGAAATATTCTGCTGCCTAGGCTTGTGAAAGCTGGGCTTTGTCTAAATTATTTGCTGACTTCAGTCATCCATTTCTCAGAAAGAAAAAGGTGCAGCATCACATAATCTCAGAAGGTCTCTCAGGGGAAGACAAAGGCCAGCTCGTGCCTATTGTCTAGACTCAACCGTTCAATACTCATCATCCTTATTCTTCTTATTCTTATGCCTCAAAGTAATTTCAAAATGAGGAGAGATAATGGGAATAGTTGTATGAGAGCAGCATCTCTGGCAAATATGACCAATTCTGTAGAAAAGGAGCTGCTCTTGTTATAAAGCTTTAATTTTCTTTCACTTAGTTTTACTGCAGGTCTTCAGCATTTCACTGCTGGTTTTACGGTGTTTCAAAAAACATTTGCTTCCCCAGTAAAATATTATATTTATGTCATCTGTAAATTTGCACTTTTACACGGCTCCAATTGCATCGTTGGTTTCGATAAATTGCATTTACACTGCAGTTGCACTCTGGTTCGTAATTAAATCACTTTCAGTCCAAGTAAGCACAGGAAATCCATGCTTCAGTGTGCAAGTCTGCTGACAAAGTGAAGGGTAACCCAATTCTCATCCACGCAACTTTTTAATTAGTTGCTGCACATCTGAGGATTAGGCTTGTTGGGATGTCTTGCAGAAAACAACATTCATATTCAATTTGGTTAAGGGCTTTCAATAAACAAACAGAATTAATAAAGCTATTAAGGAAATGTCTCTGATGACCACTTTCCATACGGATTGCAGCTCTTCAGAAGCATTTCCAAAGGCAGGCAGCTGAGAAGGGTTCTCTGCCCGTGGTTTGGCTGAATCTTGAGGAGGAGCTGGGTATTTTCCATCCTGAGCTCATATGCATTTGAATTTGCTGGACGTGTTTTCTGGGGTCTACAAAAGCCAGGTGGAAATAAGTGCTTTGTTACAAGCTCTGTTATCAGCCTCTCAAAGTACAGAATTTCATTTTCTCTTCGTCTGTTTTGTCTAGGTTTCAGATTATTCTGCATCTGAACAAGAAAGCTTTCTTTTTTCCTTCTTTTTTTTTGTGAGTTTGAAATTATTTCAGATATGAAAGGTTTGTTAAATTATGCATTTATCTGGATGGGTTTTTTTTAAAATGTGAGGAATGGTTTTGTGAAATGTTCTGGATGAGCCTCTACAGCTCCAAGTTAAATAGTTGGTATTAAAAAAACAGCTTATCTAATGTAAACCTGGGAATTATTTTAGGCTTATATTGTCATTTGAAAAATCTGGAATTTCAGTGAAAGCGAACTGGTGTAAAAATTAATTCATATTTCTTGGAAAATAAGCTCTGCTACTTACGTAAGTCCTGGCAAGATGGTGTTGATTTTGTGTAGAGATATTGGCTGGTTTTATGGTGTCATAAATTCACTTTATGTTATAGCTTGCTATGAATCACAAACATCCTTTCACAACTTTTGAGAGCCATTGAGGTAACAGTGATGATGTGACTTCTCCCAAAATACTGTTTACATTCTGTTAAGGTTCCTGTAGGGACAGGTTGTGTTTGCATTGGAGAGACATCCAGTTCCCACTCAATATATACTATTATTTGTATATTCCACATATTTGCAAGTGTGTGTGTGAAATTGATTTCACTTCAGTTTTTTTGCCAAGAAATTTAAAAAAAAAAAAAAAATTGGATGGCACTGGAAGAAGGGCTTTTAAGAAGCCATGTGCCCAACAGGAATTGGACTGAACCCGTTGGTTGTTGGTTTGTGACTTGCTCCGTGCTGAGCTGCAATGGTGGAGCTGTTCACCTGCCTCACAGCACCTGCAGTGGGCTCCAGGCACTCCTGAAACGTCTCTCCACAGACTTGATTTGGTGAGGAGTACAAAAAGTGCATCCCTTAACCCACTGGCACAGAGGCTGTTGGGTGATCTTGCCATGGGGATGCAGAGGAACATCCTCCAGGAGAGGGTTTGGGCACGAGGCTGTGGAGAGCCAGTCCCTGACTGTCCCAATTCAGTTTGCTGCCAGTCTGGTTTAGTTGAGGTGTTAGGGCACGGGTTGGACTCGATGATCTTGAGAGGTCTTTTCCAACCTGGTGATCCTGTGATTCTGTGATTTAAGCCTCCACTGGTGACTTAAAGATGCTGCAGTGCTGCAGGGGGTGTTTGTCTGGAAATTTTATCTTCTACTTTATTGCAGAGGGTGACCAGCTGCTTGGGAAATAAGTGGGACCCCAAGCAGCCACTGCTCTTCCCTTTGCACTTTGCTCCACGCTCCCTGCTGAAGTCTGGGACTCGAACTCTTGGGAATAAGTGAGGAATATTCCATATTGTGGCTGCCAACAGAAGTAGGTAGTGGAAGAATGTTTCAAAGCAAGATTTCTTGTGACTTTTCACAGCTTTCAAATTGTAGCTTGCTTTGTAACCCACCAGAATTACACAAGTTTCTCCTGTCCAAGGCATTTTTCCTTGTCAGCAGGCAGGAACCAGCAGTCTCCCCACCATCCACAGGGAGCCCGTTAAGCTCCGTGATGTTTGTTGCTGTTAATTTGATGTGGCATAGCACAAAGGACTGGCCCAAAGTCCACCCTGCAGTGGAAATGATAAAACTCTTTCCTTGTTTGGTACAGGTTGTCTCCCAGCCCTGATTTCAGGTTGTATCAGCATTAAATGCAGAGCAGCTCTGTAGGAACAGATCATTAGTTAGCTTTCATTCCATAAATGAGAAACCATAAACTGCAGCTCTGTGTGTGACGCTGTTTTCACTTCCTGAATGCCTTCGGGCTGGGTGCCTTTTCCCAGGGCTGGGGTTTGTGTAAGGGGTGGGAGCTGGCCACGGCTCCCTCCCTGCCTTCCCACCTTTGGCTCTTGAAGTGGTTCCTGCAGCAGATCCAAGGCTGGTGCAGCCCAAATCCATCCTCCCTCCCACGCTGAGAGATCTGATTCCTACAAGCAGCTGCGAACACGGGCAAGATGGGAAAATCCCTCAGAAAGAGGATGCTTGTGCCAGGAAGGTTGTTATTGTTTAGCTGTAACAATATGACAACTTCTTCATCACTTTAATGGGGCTTTTTCTATCAGAGATGGTTCCTGTATATTAAGGTGCTCAGGAGTGACCCATGCAGTCATTGATCTATTGAGTTCTCAGGAGAAATTAAATAAATAATAAAATGTTCCAAAACGATAAATTCGGAGGAAGCCTTTAATCAATTATTATTTGATTATTCACATTAGCACGATGCTTGTAAGGATCAAAAACCTAATTTTGACAACATATGCAAACTTTTCCTTTTGGATTTAATCATATATTCTCAATCTGTTGTTCATTAAGGTGAACATCTGTGAATTCATTATTTTTTCTCTAAGCTTGCTACACCACAAACTTCACTTCTTTAACAGATTTTCCAAAGAATAATCCCATTGCAAGCTTAGTTTATAATACATACAATGACAGCTTCGTTAGCATGTTTATCTTTTTTTGTTGTTGTTGCTTTGTTGTTTTGGGGTTTGTTTTTGGTTTTTTTTGTCTAGTAAGTCTTTGCAGCAAAATCTGTTCTGGGATGGCACAGAGAGTTAGATCAGGGAAAGTGGATAAATCAGGTTGAGGAAACTGGCTGCAGAGTTTGAGATGTTGTTATCTCAACTCATAAAAATGTGACACCCTAGGTTCCCCAAAACATGGTGATTCTTAGCTGTGAATGTCCACTTGCAACTTATAGAAAATAGACATTTTATCCACCTTGGTGTTTGCCTTATTTTGTCGTTCCAGTGTGGATTTTTGAAGTAAGTGTAAAACTCCTCTCTTGCTAATTTTACATTGCTATTGAGGTGACATTGTAACAGTTTTCAAAGCATACCACGAAGGGGAGAGAAGAAAAGGGTGAAAAACACTGGTTTTGAACTTTTAAATGGAAATGTGTAACACTACTCAGAGATAATGCCTAGAGGCGTTTCTTTAGACACTTTCCAGGCAATGCTGGTGCTTTTACATGGTACAATTGTAGTTGAACCCTGCCTGCTGAACCCTTCCAGGCACCTTTCTGTGGAGAGCTGCCCCTTCTTGTTTCGACATTTTTTTCATGAAGTCAATGGTAAACGAAATACTGGTGTTTCAGAGAAGATGAGTTACGTGCTGGATTAATGTGACCAGCCCACATTAGGAGAGCAGCGAGCAGAATTTGCAGCTGCAGAGGATTGTCACCGTGTTCCTGTGTTTAATGGAATCATTTAGGCACAGAGACAGAAAGAAGTCTACACTAAAATGAGTACAAGCACTTTTAAGCAGAAAACCTGTAGCTAATTTTCAATCCTGTAATTGAATTTGCAGGATAGCACATAAATAAAGCTGGGCTTTTTTAAAAGTTGGATGCTTTGCGCTGCATAACAATGTTTTACTGCCTCATAATGCTTCCCCGTGTATTTCCCCATATACCCTGCAGTTACATCGCGATGCTGCGTGTCCAAAACTTCACCCTGCCGCAGCCTACACAGGAGGCTTCAGAAATACATGCAAATTATTCACAGCCTGCTAAATACCAGCTGTTAATTTGTAATTGGCTGCAGCGCGCTCAGCCCTCGGTGCGCGGTCCCTCCCGGACTGCAGCCTGAACTGCGGTGCAGAGCTCTTCCCTTGAAGGCTTTTGGATGATTTTGTGTTTTGCTCCCACTAAAACCATAGAATCATAGAACCACAGAATGATTTTGGGTGGAAGGGACCTTAAAACTCATCTTGTTCCACCCCGCTGCCGTGAGACTCCAACTCCACTGTCCCAGGTTGCCCCAGCCTGGCCTTGGGCACTTCCAGGGATCCCGGGGCAGCCCCAGCTTCTCTGGGCACCCTGTGCCAGGGCCTCCCCACCCTCCCAGGGAAGGATTTCTTCTTGATATCTGATCTAAACCTGCTCTCTTTCGGTTTGAAGCCATCCCCCCTTGTCCTGTCACTACGTGCTTTTGTAAGTCAGAGCAGTGTTTAACAGGCTTGATCCCAAGCCTGAGCTTTGAAGAGGTTTTTTTTTCTGAAAAGAAATTCCAACAGAATTTCTAAGGCTATTAAATTATGTCCAAAATGACGCGATATTCTTTTTAACTTCTTCTGGCTTTACCGAAAGCTTGCGCTCAGTAATTAAGCAGAAGATTTTGCAAGGTGCTGAGTAAAATGGTGTTAAAAAGTTGCCATGATGACCCCAACTTCAACAGCCGTGCCCTCGAACTTGCTGCCACCTCCCAGGTCTGGGGTCGATCACACACATTAGAGATGCAGTTTGATAAAATACTGTATTGTCTCAGCCTTTTTTAAAGTCAGTGGAAGCCAAGGCCACCTGGGTTGAAGCAGAGGACATCAAGCTCATTGTAAGATTGAGTCTTCAACTTATGCCCTTAACATTTTAGATAATCCATTGATCTCTCTTGAAGAGCTAATATCTGTAATAATGCCACATTTCTACACCATCCAAAGCCAATTAAAAGACGTGTATTATAGCTATATTTTAATCAAGACTTACTGGGAGATGGAAGTAAAGAATTCTGCTTGCTTTAATAGTACCATTTGCAAAAAGAAAAGCTGACTGGAAAATCAAATTAATTATCTTTTCTTTATACACCCTTTATATGTTCACTTTCTTTGTAAAATGAATATAAATTATTTCTATACTAAGAAAAAAAGGGTATTTAAAAATCGTGAGAGAAAGCAGATGTATCTTTCTGGACTATTCACTTGGAGAATTCCAGTGTAATTCATTAAATTTTGCTTTATAAATAAGATGTCAGCAAAATACTGGTTGTCATTGAGAGAGGGTGAGTGGACAGTGACTTTTCAGATCTTCCAGCCCCACCTACTTACGAGGTTTAAATTAGAGGGTTCTGCTACATTTTTAAGGGTTTCAGGACCACTCCTGAGAAGTATTTGCTACTTTTTGATGTGTTCTAAAGTAAATAAAGTGGATATTTTACAGATTAAATCATCTCATCCAAAACATGATCTCACATCCTTGTTCAAAGCAAATAATTTATTGCATGCATGTGAGGGATTGTCATGGATGGTTGGATTTATTTTGATTATTGGTTAGGAAAGCAAAGCCTGAGTTGCTGCTTTCCACACCTTAAGAATGGGTAAGAAGACAAAAAAGAAACCAAAAAAAACCTGCATTGGCAATGAATCTGTTGGTCCTGTGACAGATTTGAGATTAAGTTCTTACACTTCCATGACATTTTGAAGTGGACCATTTTTGTTGAGGGAAAGAGAGAGGAAAAGGAAAGGTCATGTCTCTCTTATCAGGCAGTCAGAGTCTCCTGTAAAATAGAAATGTCTGTTTAATGTCAGTGAACAGCCCAGATGGAGATTCATGTTGGAGCAAAACATCTGTACTTTATCTTACACCTCAAAGTTTACACTGCTTAAACCTTGTGATAACAGAATCCTAAGTCATTTTCTGATGGGATTCTTCTGTCATTACACCATGATTCTCCACATGCTGGCCACTTTTTTTTTCCTTTTCTCCTCCAAAACCAGCCCCTCTGCATTCCTGACAAACTGATCCTTGTACCAGGTATCTGCAGTCATGGAGGGCTGGACAAGCTCAGGCTCAAGTTACTGCATGAAAATATCTCATGGGTTTTCCTAAAGGTGATTTTTGCAAGTTCTTTTTCCTTCCTGGCTGAATGTTCAGACAGAGGAGCAAGAAAATCATTGACCAAAGTTATCAGGAGTGCCACAGTGGTGTTGGAAAGCACAAAGGGAGGAATGGGAAATGAAAACATTACCTACAGCAAGTTTGACTTCACCAGTCCTTCGAGCTCTGCAGAAGGAGCAACTTCATTTCTGTACTGCCTTTTGCTGTGTTCCACCTCCTCCTCTCCCTTATGAATCTACTGCTAGCATGCATATGTTTACCTAAATGATTTATTTCAACAATTCACTGCTTGAAGGCTTTTCTTCAATGATAAAATAAGAAAGATTCTGTTCTTCTTCTTCAACTTTACAGGCTATATGAAAATGGGAAAAAAAAATATATTGTGGGCAGTCATGATAGTTTAATGGCAGCAATAAGAGCAATAGCTTTTACTTCATTAGTCTGTGGGGTTATGGATCTGAGCTGTTACTTTTCCCCACCTTAAAATAAAAAGGATTTAAGCGCAGCCTACCTTGAGGTTAAACGTGTGAATGTGCATTTGAATGGTTGGGTGTGTGGGGGCCTGGTGTAAAACTGGGCACAACTGAACCACCTACAGATTAAGATGCTCGAAGGAAGTTTTGATATTACCAGAAACTAAACTCATTTTAGCAGACAAGTGTATTTTTTTTGTGTGTGTGCACGTGCAGAGGTTTTTAATTAGCCACACGTCTTTCCTCGCCATGCCCTTCTACATAAGGAATATCCTTCAAAGAAAGACACACTTTTTAACAGCTGAGACTTTCACGTTATTTCTGGCAATAACTGGGGAATATTATTTAATAAGTAATGATTGAAATAACTCTTTCACAGAAATTACCTATTACGGAATTTCTGAAGTGATGGCAAATTATATTGCATTGCATATTCATGCAGTTTAATTTAATACTATATTTAATGTGAAATATGACATTAATTGCTTGTAAATAGTTTCTTATACTCTAGATGCAGTTTTTAAAATACTGTAATACCAGGAATGATGACCTGGCCCTACACTTCAGTCAATCAATGTCTTTGTTAATATTAGGTACGTTGGCAAACCAATAACCATTTGAAAAGAAGGAACTTTGGGTTATTTAGCCAAGCAGGGATTTAATTACATGTCTTCTGGACTCTGATAGACTAAAGCAAGTGGAGGCAGTGTTTTGGCAGCTAAGATCCTAGGAAAAATAAACATAAGTAATTAGTTTATGTTCTATTAGTCTCTTCAATTTTCCTTCACCTGTAACTTCACTTCAATTTTCTCCTGTTTCTTCTGCTTTTCTGTGGTCCCCCCACGTCACTGCTTGCTCATCCTTCTGCCCACGGTGACTTTATGTTCCTTTACTTTTCAGGATCGATTCTCCTTTTAGTCCTTTCCCTCTGCCTCGTGCACTTGGGTTTCATTTTTCATGCTCAGACCAGCACTTGGCCTGATTTTTCGTGCATTCTCATAAACCCTTTGGGGGGTTTTTTACAGAAAGAGAGGGCATGAATCAACCCCCGGTCCCTGTAAGCCAAAAAAAGAGATGGTCATGTCTGTGGAGCACGGGTCACAGCAGCAGAGTCAATTTTGTGTGGACAGGCACCTTTCAGTGTTTCGTCCCAGGTTCCAGGAGTTCCCTGTGATGAGCAGGGTTCTGTCTCCCTTCTGTTTGTCTTTCTGGAATTTTGCTGCCTTCCAACACCTCCTCGTTCATACCTGGTGTGATTTGCTGTCATTAGTGTGGTTTTACATTCCTTTCCAGATCAAAACTTGTAAATGTCACTGGGTCTCTTGGGAAGCTTTAATCTCGTAAAGTAGGTTTTATTGAAGAGTTGTTGGTTTTTTTTGACATTCGTGATAAGTTTGATAATTGCATTAATAATTATTCTTTCATGTTTGCTATTTGCAACCAACAAAGCACCTGATTGTGAACCTCAAGGAGAAATCAAAAAAGTAGTGGAGTCAAAGCTGTGACAGCAATTGAAAGCAAAGATGGTTTGTGCTGAGAAGAAACGGTTGAGTTTGAGGTCAAGGGTGGCTCTGGGCAGCTCTGCTGGTCGCTGCCACACGTGACTGGGGCACAAGGTGTGCTCCAGCTGCAGCAGGTGAGGAACGGGAGCATGGCTGGATTCCCTGACATCCCCCAGGACAATAACTTTCTTTCACAAACTAATCAATTTCTGCCCTAAAATCCCTTGAGCGACTATTTAAATAACTGTGAGCTTAGTGTGCCTCTGTTTTCAATTTACAAAATTTATCACTTCACCTCTGGGTTTATATTGGGGATGTGCTGAATCCGAACACTTCAAAGGAAATTTAGCAGTTGGAGTTCCTAATAAATCCTTAGCTTGCCCATCTGTATAATTTGTATTAACATGTCCATTAAAGGTTTGCTTACAGCTTGGAGATTTCCTCCAGAAACGCTTCAGAAAATCAAAATAAGGGGAAAGCAAACAACATTCATAATTTTGTATCCATTAAAAGCTCAGACAGCATCTAAATAACAACCAGAAAAAAGATATCTCTTACTCTCAACATAATTAACCAAGTGCTCTTGAACTCCCAAATCATTTTGCATCCCAGTCTCTCAAGCTGGGAAATAATTGGAAACATTGGACCCTTTCCTCTTTCTTTCAGTGAATTCTAATTTGGAATTTTGTGCTCTTCTCCTGATATCCGGTCTGCTCTGTTACTTTTCAGTTTTAAATCTGCTAAACATTTAGCTTATGGGAAAATTTTGTTCTAGTTAAATTCTATTTATCTTACCTAAAAATTTACCTGTGACAGGCAAGCATGTGATGGATTGTAAAAGCTGTTCTTGAATGAGATTATGTCCATCTCATGTAGAAGTTTTCTGTTTAAAAATTAAAAAGAAAAGCTTGGATTGGTTAATAGTACAGTTGTTTTTTTCTGTTGTTGTTGTTTCGGGTTTTTTTTTCCCTTTTTTTTTTGCCTTGATTTTTTTTTAATTCTGCCACTCTCATGGATGGATGCTCTTGCACTGCTGTTAGTGTAGTGTTTGGAAACTGAGAGCTTTCAAATCTTCTATATAATTGAGTTAGTATTTGAAATCCACATCATTTTTAATTCTTTGTTTTGTTTTGTTTTGTTTTTCTCCTAAGGCTCATGACACACTGAAAAATCTCTGTTTTGTTTAGATTTGGAAATCTTTTGATATACTTCCATTTGGACCCCCAAATTAATGTTCGAGCATTCTTTCTAGCTTTTTTTCGTCCTTTATTTCATGTAGGGGGTGGGAAAGTGAGAATGGCCCATCACTTCTTGCATGCTGGGCAGCAGAGGAGATGAGGAGAGCTGTCACTGCTCTTTGGGAGAAATACCAAAACATTGAGAATTTCCAATGGAAATGGGGAATGTGTGCTACGTTTTGATTGACACATCTATTTAATTTTAGCCTCAATAGTCCCACAGAGCCAGGCTGAGTGGTGGGTCCAGCATCTCCCCACCCTCACACGGTGCCTCTTCATCCCGTCAGCTCCAGGAAAGAACCCAAACGTGCCTGGCTTTTGCTTAATGCCAGATAATCCTGCAGAGACTTCCATTCAGGATTCCAAATGTCTGTAGGCGTGGGACTTTGTGATGCGCTTTCCATCCCATCCTGTCACCGTGTTATTAAACATGTTTCCTTCTTCCCTACAACCGCCTTGATTATTTTCTGTTTTGTCATGAAATATTTGCTTAGTAACAGGCACGGGAACTTGGCAGTCATCTCCGTGTTTCTGCCTTTGATCGTGAGGAGCTTTGAACCCATACACAACATTTCACAATTCAGAGGGGAGAAGTAAGCCTGGCAGTTGATTTCCAGCTTTTAACCAACATGCAGAGCAAAATATTTATTTACAGTGATCATAGTTGTATTGTTCTCCGGGCTGTAGGAAATAATAATGCCTAATCAGATACTCCTGCAATTCAGAACCTAAAATTATCCTGGCTCCTCCAAGACTGGCTTTAACCTTTATCTTGCAGATTTCTTTCTCCTGTTTTCCTCAGATTTTTAATGGCAGGGAAAAATGAAGACCCTTTTGCATTTTTCTGACTGCAGCGTGGAAGGTTTTATTGCCAATCTGTCTGACTGGAGTTAATGAGAATATCTATCAACCCTATGTTAGATATTAGCAATATTTATCAAAAAGTTCATTTTTCACACGAAGCTAACGCTCTTCTTGAACCATCTGCTATTTTTTCCCAGAATTCAGCAGCTGTAGGAGATTTGCTAGGAAAAGCAGCAGTGCCTGATGTGGGGATGGCACGAGGTGGAGCTGGAATGTCTCAGTCTCCCTGCAGCACCCTCGGTGGTTTTGAGTAAAGACAATTTAATACAGAATCATGGCTTGGGTGGGAAGGGACCTTGAAGGTCATCCCATTCCAACTCCCGGCCGTGGGCACGGACACCTCCCACTATCCCAGGTGGCTCAGAGGATCCAGCCTGGCCTTGAGCACACCCAGGGATGGGGCAGCCACAGCTTCTCTGGCCAGCCTCTCATTTGACCATTTCTCCTTTGTAGCCAACGCTGATCCCAGTCAGCAATTGAGCCAAAGGCAGGGAAGGAGTGCTTGTCTTTGTTTAAATTTCTGCATGACCAAAAGTTAACACCAGGAGAGGACTTTTTGTACAAGAAGAAAATTAGGCAGCCATGCAAATAAAAGTCAGTGAATGCCAACAGCTGGGTTTTGTGTGTTCCAGGTCATGGCATGTCATCGTGTCTTTTACAAACAGCCTTCAGTTATTCCGTGCTCCCCTTTTTCCATGGGTGGGCCAGATTTATTTCTCTCGGAATAATTATGTGACATATGATAGTGTTTCAGACCAATATAAATGAGTGGAGCAGCTCTGGGTGTGCAGGGCAGGAATCTGTGCTTTTACAGGAAATCCAGGAGGCCCTGAGTGTTCCCCAGTTGCTGAGCAGCTCCTGCCTGTGCCTTGGAGGTTTGCAGATTTGATGGTTTGGGAATGCTGGACCTACAGTGAATATCTTGTGTATGATCAAGTTCTATGATGTGGAAATTTCAGGGAATAAATTTGGTATCTTTGTATCGAGTTTTTCCCAGAGGGATATATCAAGATGGAATAAATGTTTTAAAAAATGGTTTTTTTCAAAACTTTCAAGAACTCTGAAATAGAAGAGGTAGAAGTTTCCTCTTTTAGTTGTGGAAATGTGTTTAGGATTTATTCTATAAATGAACTTTTTTAAAGCTGGAAAACCAAACAAATATTTTAGCTTAGTTGACATACACCTTCATTTTAACCTATTTTGCTTGTGCCAAATGCTTTTAAAAACTTGATTTACAGAAACAATAATTTGACTTGGTAAAAATGAAACTCTTTTGAAATGGGGTTTTCTGATTCTCCCCTAACTACTGATCTGGGAAACATTTTTCTGTGATTTTCTCTGGGTAACTGCAGACCAAGTGCCATTTCTTGACATGTTTGTACAGGCCAGGTCATAAATGCCTCTCAGTTTGAGTCCTTCCAATGTTTTGTGCTTTGAAACCTGTTTGTGTTGATCTCACATTAATCTCATATTTAAACTTTTTTGGCTTCTCGAGGTCAGATGGAATAGCAATGCAGGTTTAGCTTCTCTGAGTATCTGATGTCTTTGGGATTTGATTTTTCGTTTTTAGGGAGAGCAATGAAAAGTCTGACCATTGCTGGGGCTTTTAATGTGAAGATCAGCATCACAAGCCTGGTTACTGAAAGTTCAAAGCCCACTGTAGTAGTTTTTCCAACCTTGTTTACTTGGTATCACGCAACAGAGTCACTTTCTCATTCAGCATTTGAATAATTGTCTTCAAATGCAGATTCTACAAAGCTTTCTGCAAAAATACATATCCAGGGAGAGAAAATAAAGTTCGGGTGTTAAAATGCAGGAACGGGAGTTTATTTTGCATGATCACTGACAGGAAAACCAGCCTGTCCCATAGCCAATGCAGCCTCATAAATAAAGCACAGGCACCACAAATCACTCTTTTCTCTCTTCACTATCCCTGCCCTTTGTGTTCGTATTTCCCAGCAGCTGCCTGTGCTATTAATCTGCATTTAGGTGAGGGCCTGAGCGTCTGCTCTGTGCTTGCAAACAGATGCAGAGCTCGATTTGCTGCTTGGGATTGAGGCCTTTTAAAACGTCACCCTGTGTTTCAGCATTGTGCACAGGTGAAAACACGCGGCCTGTGTTTCAGCATTGTACACAGGTTACAACACGCGGCCTGTGTTTTCAGCACTGTGCACCGGTGACAACACGCGGCCTGTGTTTTCAGCACTGTGGACAGGTGAAAACACACGTCCTGTGTTTTCAGCATTGTACACAGGTGACAACATGCGCCCTGTGTTTTCAGCATTGTACACAGGTGAAAACACACTCCCTGTGTTTTCAGCACTGTGCACAGGTGAAAACACGCGCCCTGTGTTTTCAGCACTGTGTTCCTTCAGTGCTGATGGGAAAGCTCACTTTAGCCAGGGAGCTGGAGCCCCCACGTTTGTTCTTTTTCTCCCTGTTAGCACTCCTGAGCGCAGGGAGCAGCAGTTAGCACGGAGAGCAGCCCTGCCTGATTTGCCAGCTGATCTGGGAGGATCTTTCTGCTCGCCTCCATCACTGCATCAGCAAATTACAGGCTGCTGGTTTGCTGCGCGCTCGGCTGGTTCTGGGGCACTGCCAGGTCTCTCTCCGTGCAGAGGAATCGCACTGCTCTGCGTTAGAGCCGCTGTCAGATGGAGTTTTGCAGGGAGGGGATGGGGGCAGGCCGTAATCAGAGCGAGCTTCAGCACAAGCAGTGAGCGCTGCTGCTCAGGGTGGGCGCACGGAGCCGTGGCCGTGTGCTCCTGTGTATTGCTCACACACGGAAATTGGGGCTGTGCAGTGTTGGTGAGGGGAGGCTTTGCTCTGAGCAGCGCCCGGGGGTGTTCTCAGCCCCAGACCCCCAGTGCTGAGGTGGGAGACTCAACATCAAACCCAACGTGTCCTTGCCGTTCTCTGCTCAGTCCTCAGGACAGCCCAAATCTCAGAGCCTCCTGAACCCCACCAAAGCCCCACTGGTTCTGGTGCCCTTCTCAAACATCCCGGCCAAGCACCACAGGGAGCTGTGCAGGTTGTTGTGGCTGGAGGTGGGGATGGTGCCTCTGGAGCACGTTGCTGCAGTGTGCCCGTGCTCCAACCCGACACAGCCTGCACAGGGGCTCTCTGGGCTGCAAATATATCCAGAGATATTTCTCCATGCCAGTGCTCCTAGCAAACAGCCACCCTTTGATCCAAGGTGGAAACAGTCCCTGGGAGATAATCTGAATAGCAAGGCAAAGCAGAAATCAAACTGCTCTTTCTGTGCATCTTTGACGCACTAGAACTTAATTTACTTTATGCATAGAACTGCTTTAACTTTACCTGGAGGCGAGGTGCAATTTGGATTGCTTTTTTTATTTTTTTCTTTAAAAGAAATCCCATTATCAGTATTAAAGTGTTTCATGCCTATAAAAACAGGCTGTAGATTAATTTTTATCCCTTTTATTTCTTTTCAATCAGGCTGAAGCATGGGCTTCTATGACTTGTTTAGTTTGGAGTCACTGAAATTAAAAATTAATTAATTGCAAACACTTTATTTGTCAAGTTAGTCTTTCAAATACTTGGGTAATATAAATATGGCTTATCCTATTCTGCAGGTAGATGTTAATGCTCTCTTGTCTTTACAAGGCAGAGACACAATAGGCATGTCCCAGGAAAAGCACGGCTTAGTTTAAAACCCATCTTGTTACTCTGTTAAGCCATCCCAAATTGTTTGAGCAGCAGTGATATATCTGTGATTTACCAGTGGGAACTCTGACTTCTAAGTAAATGAAAGCCAGAGCATATAAAAGCAGGCACATCAAATTAGGTGTACAAATTAAATCACAAGATTTAGGTTCCTAAGTAAGTTCTGACCTAATTTTTCTTAGTGTCAGTCACTTGCTGTTCCCACCTGCCTCACCAGGACAGGTGGGGTTTCTAAAAATATACGTGGGAATGTGGCTTTAAACACCTCGTTCTGAGAATAAAGCAAGGTAAACATTTTTAAGTGCTGGAACTGAGCTTGAATCTCTGATGTTTGGATTAGATATCAGGAAGAAATACTCAGAGGGAGGTGAGGCCCTGGCACAGGGTGCCCAGGGAAGCTGGGGCTGCCCCTGGATCCCTGGCAGTGCCCAAGGCCAGGCTGGACAGGGCTGGGAGCACCCTGGGACAGTGGAAGGTGTCCCTGCCTGTGGCAGGGGGGGAATGGGGTGAGCTTTAAGGTCCCTTCCAACCCAAACCACTCCGTGATTCTCTGTTCTGATTTGCAGTCTTTTGAACGCTCTTTCATTAAAACATATTTATTAAATAAGTCTGGTGTAGTGACATCAATAGTGAGGGTTTAATTCTTCAACAAAGCTTATTTCTACCTAAAAACTATGTTCAAATAAAACTTTTTAAGTTGACTCCTGTAGGTTTTATATAAATTTTCTGTCTGCTACGTGACAGAATTATGGGATGCCCGACATCAGCTGCCCATTAGGTTTTCACTCTGCCTAAACCTGGCTCGTGTCTGTGCTGGGATTCTTTTCTTTTCCCTAAATACTGTTGTCTAATAAGGAGAAGCCACTTTCTACCACTCCAGATTTTAATTAGAGCACTTGATTAATGCAGAATTCTATTCTATCTTAACTGTAAATCCCCCCAGACTTTGTTAAATTCTGTTGTGTGTGGGTCAGAGTTTAGAGCAGTGATTGGTCTCTAAAGGAGTTAATGCTTTGGACAGTGGGGGCTCAGTAAAGCAAGTGCATTAATATTTTCATCAATTCCAGCTAACTTACAGTATTTCACTGGTCAGATCTAATTTGCTTGATGAGACATCACTGAAAGATGTTATCTGTAGTGTAAGCTTAGGAATTGATTGCAACACATAATTCAAGGGCACTGTTTTGTGCCTAGGGCAAGAAATGCTATTTTTCTCTTCATTTCATTTGCTCTTTTATAATAGCTTACCTTTTCCAAACTATATCCACCAGATTTGTTTGCAGATTTGCAGAGAAGCAAAAAATACAATAATAAACCACCCTAAACTGTGGGTTTTTTTCACCTGGACCCCTGTAAAATTGCATTTATTCTTGCCAGGGTGTGTTGAAGGTGAGAATATCTCAGGCAACTGGGATATCAGTTTTTATTTGCATTCAAATCCACTGTGGTTAGGGTGGTTATCTCATTCCTCAGTCATTAAAAGGAAAGACTTAAACATCAGAGTTTTACCAGTATTGTGAAAGTCACATTAAACAGGCTCCACTGATGCTTTATATATGTCTTATTATATGTGTATACACATACACATAAACACGGCAGCCAGTCTTTAGCTAATACCAATTTGGAGTGTGTTCTTAAAGCTGAATCTTCAGCTCCCAGACTGAAATTCTTACATTAATTGGCTTAAAAATGTCGTGTCCCCTCTACTGTTTCTGTCTTGTGTAAGCCTGGAGACAACCTTGTGCTGTAGGAGTGCTGTTGGTTTTATTAAGCAAATCCTGTGTATTTCAAAATCCCATGTACTTCACTGCTTTGGACACTTCGTGGTGGATTTTCCCCCTGTAAGAAGAGAGAATAGACTGTGATGAGTCAGCTGAATACTTGAGGTTCACACGAAATTTACTGCTGTGTGTGTGCCCTTATCACTGCTACTCCCCTGGGACTGCAGACATAAATCCACTGCTTCCCCTACAGCTGCCATTCTGATGGGCCAGGAAATGCTGACATTCCAAGTATTAAAACAAACCAGCAGTAGTTTTCCGCAGTGAAAATTTCAGATTTCAGACAGTTCAAGCATCAGTGACCTCGGGTGCGTGTAATTTGGGAGGATTTCTGTACATTTGCTTTTTCTGGAAATGCTGTTAGCTCAGTTAGTTAAGCTGTAAGTAATGTTAAAATGCTGTACTTGAGTGCACTCTTCAGCTGGTACTGGACACAGGAATATTTTGGATTGCATTTGGCATAGTATTTTCTGGTTTTCTAAGATTCAGGTAATTAGCAAAGTCAGAATTTATCAGGGCAGAGCACTGACAAGAACGACCAAGAAAAGAAAATTCTGAGAAAGTTGATTCTATATCCTTGATCATCACCTGTCTGTTTTACTGCCTGCAGTAGGGGCTTGTGTCTCTCTCTCTTGTTTCTTTATTTTACTGGGAAAAGGTTTCCCTTTCTGTAGCCAATGTTGATTCTGTTTGTCCTCCTGCCCTCATTTCACAATATCCCCGAGGCTTGTACATGTGCAAATTTATTCATATCATCACTGGCCTGCTGATTGGCACTGCCAAACTCTTCCGTGCGATTTAATGTCTAACAAATCATTAATTACCGAAGAAGCAGTAATGAATTTAGTCCAGATAACTCTTTTCCTGCTCAGATACCTGTCTGACTCGTCAAAAGCTCGTGGTTTTGGAAAGCCAGGTTCCACCCATCCATATCCATGTCAGCATCACTCCAAAGCGAGAGCTTGTGGCACTTCTGTGTAACGTGAGGCAGGATTCCCTTTTTGCCTTGATGTCTGTGACCTCCATTTTCCCCCAGCACACCATAGATTGACATTTTTGGACACTATTTTACCTTTTTTCTTCTCTTTTTCTCTTTTTCTTTTTCTTTTTCTTTTTCTTTTTCTTTTTCTTTTTCTTTTTCTTTTTCTTTTTCTTTTTTTCTTTTTTTTCTTTTTCTTTTATAATTGCAGCAGCAGAGTTGGTTATTGGCCATTAGGATGCATCCAGTGGCCTCTTTGTGCAGTGGCTTGTGGAAAACGTGTTCTGTGGATGTGTGTGCAAGGCACATGTGGAATCTGATGGCCCGTGACCGTGAGGGACTCGAATCATTGGAGAAATGAATGCTGCCAGTGCTATGATTGTGCTTTTTAATTCAGCCACTGTGGAGATCCAGCATTGTTTTCCAGTGTTCATTTCTCATTCAAGCAAAATTATCTGACTGTTCATGTGAGGTTGTGCACTGAATATATTTGATGCCCCTCATTCTGAGCATTGTTTGCTCAGGATTCAACACTTCCCTTTGACTGAAGTTGCCATTATAGGTGCTGTTGTCATGGTTCAAATTAATTTCATGACAAACAGGGATATTAATGAGCTCCAGTGAGTTGTAACTGCAGTGGGAGTCTGCTCAGCTAAAAACTGAAAAGTAAATCGGTGGTCTTTTGATTTCCTCATGTTAGGATTGCCTTTCTTGTAGGGGAGGCTCTGTTATTCTCAGGGTTTTTTGAATGACATTTAGCATGGATTAAATTATGTCTTCTGTTGTCTATATTTGGGCAGAAGATATAGTTGTTACATTTTAATTTAAAAAAGAAGAAAAAAAAAAGAAAAAAGAAAAAAGTAGGTTGCCTGGATCTGTTCATAAATTTTAGGACATAAAGAACTGCAGGACGTTTTGGCCAGCCGTACACGACCACCTTTCTCAGAGTGTGTCTGATGAGAACAGCCACAAAAACACCATTTTCTCTTAGATGAACCCCATTACTGATGAGAAGAGGAAAGATATTCCTCTTCATTACCACACCAGAGTTCAGAATCCATAAATGGCATTTTTTTCAGACAGATTTTACTGGATGTGCGGGGTTGTGTTAAGGAGTTGGGTTTGTAGAAGTTTCTGGAAGATTTCTGCCTTGGTTCAGGCTCTGGCAGTTTAAGTCACCTGTTCTTGCTGTGCTTCAGGTTCAATGAGGATAACACTGATTTCTCTTCAGGAAGGAACATTCTGATGAAGTCTTTGGAAATTAATCCAGAAAGTAAATTGCTTCTAAGGGAGCATTAAATTTAGGCATTTTAAACCCCCCACAGTAACATATAATAAAGAAAATAATAGTAATAAATTTCTCCATCTCAGGCATTTAATTTTTAATAAAAATTTTCTATTACCTAAACCTTTTTCAAACTAACATTCCATAGATTCTGGCAGTTGTGTTGAGGCCGAATTGAATGTTCCAAGTTAATTTTGTTCCTTTCTCATACTGTATACCAAGTAGCTGCAAAAATAAAGCGTAGTTTTCCTGCTCCAGAGCATTTGAACAGAGTATTTGCTGCCATAATTTCAGAAAAGGAATGAGACTACTGCTCTGGAAAGAAAGGAGGATCCCTGACTCGTAAGGAGCAGTCCCTAGGACTGTGTTTGTGCTGGTTTCTGTCCCTGTGATCAGAAGTGGCTGAGCTCACAAACCCCTTGGATCAGGTCCTGCAGAAACAGAGCCTTTGTGCGGTTTAGGTTTTGCATAAGTATTTTCAGAATGATTCGTCTTCCCCAAATCTGTCCCCTTCGGGTTCAGCGTGTTTCATTAGCACGACGCGGGCTGATTTCTGTGTGGATCCTTCACAAGCACCGGCGCCAGCTCTCTCCGTGGGAGATGAGCGGGGAAGCACGGAGCCGAGCACGGGACAGAACCTGCAGGATCCTGCCGGCATCTCTCACACGTGCCACACCCTTGCCCGAAAGGCAATTTGTTCCTTTGCCACCACGCCCACACAAACGATAAATAACCCGAGATTAGTCAGACAACACGGTAAAAAAGCTCAGCAAAGCGCGGCGAGCACCCGCGAGGGCGGACGGCCGTGCTCTGGCACGCGTGGAGGGAAGAACATTCCAGAGCACACCTGGCAGGGCCAGGCTTAACGAACAGATCCACTTGACGAATCTCACCTCCTTTCTGCTCATCTGCAAGCTTTCATTGCTGTGAATTCCTCTCCTGAATTACCTGTGCAGTGTTTCCTGCAGTCTGATGGCAGCTTGGGACTGGCTGGGATGTTCAGGTGTTCTCATTGCCAGCACTGCCTGGTTGCCCACTGAGTTAAATGCTCCAAGTTTGGTACTGCCAGGCAAAATTTACCTGCAAAGAGGCAAAGACCTCACACCAGAATTAGGTTTGTATCCAGAATCTTTACTTCTTTTCACTCAGAGAAATAAAATTCCTTGTCCAAAACGCTGGCACTCAGGTCTGCCACTGAGTGAAAGAATTTAGGAAGTGATGGCACAGTGACGGTTCCCTTATCAGGCTGCTCCTGATTTGATTTGATGTTACACGAACTCACGTTCATAAAATGTTACTGAAGACATGCAGATGTTTCATTCACATTATTACTGAATTCCTCCAGGCATTTGGTTCATGTTATGGTGCTGTCCTGGCATGATGGGATGTTATCCCTTTGAGTTGTATTTCAGTCCTGGTATTTATGGGAAAATTTACAGGGATTCAGTTTCTATTCACTTCTTATGAAGGTCATTTGTTAAAAGTTAAAAAAAAACCACAAAAATAAAGAATGGGCACATGTGGAGACAGTTGTCCTGGTGAGTCCTGAGAAGGTGGCCATGATGTCAGAAAAGTCGTGTCTCTGACGATGCTACATTGTTGGTGTTGCTGTTAAAAGAAATAATAGGTCAAGAACAGATATCTAAATATATTTCTAGTTTTCAGCTTTCTATCACCCTTTCATTATAGCTTATAACAGGTCCAGTAATGTGTATTTTCGTTTTTACTTTAGCTCAGAAGTAATCTTTCCATGCTGTTTCTAATGGTCAGTGTAAGAAAGTTTGTGGATTTGGAAAGATCTGATATTGGGTAAAAACACATGCTGAAAGTTAGGAGCTGTGTCATGCACAGCTGTCTGCCACATCCCAATCCATTTTTCAGTGGTGCAGGGAAGGTGTGAGCCCTGCTGAGCTGGAGTGGCAAACGTGGTGTGAGGCTATTGACCGGGAAAGAAGCACATTTTTGTTCTCCCCATACCCGACACCCCGTCATCCTCTCTGCACCCTCCTGCTGCTTTCCTGCAAACATCGCCAGTGCTCACAAGGCAAATTCAGTTTTCAAGTAGATTTCCAACTTTTTTCCGCATTGGCTTGAAGCGGTGGAGAAGGTGAAGTAATGAAAACCCCAGACACCACAGCCTGTGGACTGACTGCAGAAACAAAGGAATGAGCTCAGGATTGCTCTGCTCTGGTCCCTCTTGGAGTTCCAAAGGTTGGACTGATTCCCCCTTGACTCCTGCTCAACGCTTTGGTGATGGAACTCCTTTGGTGCTGGAGCTCCATCTCATTAGGTTCACCACCTCATTTTGCTGCAGTCTGTCCTGACAGCTTGAAAGGGTATTGATTAAGGGCTTAACTCACTTTTTATCACAGCTAATTATATTTTTTTGGCTGGGTGCAAGATTTCAAGGCACTGGGTTTGCAGCAGCCTGCAGCAAATGGAGGGGTGATTATAACTTGAGTGAGCTGTTTGCTACAGGTTCTGACTATCAGCTAGCAAAATTAGTATTCAGAAAGAGTCTGAGAAGGAAAAATTTGCAGTCTTTTGAGATACCTGTTAAGAATTCAGATCTTATTTTCATCGTGAGTACAAGGCTGCTTCTCATCTTCCTTTACTTGCATTCCTGCTTGTCAAAATTTGGGAGGGGCTTTGAACAGTAAACTACACAAATTTTGCTGCAGAATTGGCTCTGAGGCAGCAATTGCGTTTCTGAGAGAGATGGTAAGAGCACACCTTGGAGAATGAGAGATGAAGAATTAACCAGGGACAAAGGTCTTGATGTACTAATTAAATTTAATTACATTTATACGAGCATCAGCACAGCAAACTCTGCTTTTTTGCTTTTCTTTAATAGTGTTTACATGGTTATAGAGTGCTCATTATAGGGAGGTGCTGAAGTTCTCATGTTATCTTATGCCAATTTTTTTTTTTCTTTCTGAATCTGAACAGGTATTTCTAAATGCATTTTATCATCTCAAATGACATAATTTAGTTAATCAGGGAAGCATACTAAACCCAGATATTTAGGAAGAAGGAACAACATTAATTAACTTTGTAAGGAATCAGATCAATATTGTCCTTTTCCAGTTTCTCAGTTTAGTTTCTCCATTCCGTTTTCTGAAAGCAGAACTGATGCAGGGTGTGGGCAGAGGTTTAATGTGACAGTTTTCAGAGTCACTCAAGTGAGTGAGCATCTTTCCCAATTGCTTCCACAAACATGCTCTTGTACACTGCCACTGGTACTGGTTTATTGCATCCAAATTACAGAGGTGGTTGCTTCAATCCTCCAGCATTTTGCAGTCAAAATCCTCTTGCTGTGCAAACACAGAATTTTTGTTACTCTACCTGAAGTCTTAGTGGCCTAAAGAATTATTATTAGTCCAGTTATAATGATACTTACATTTATAATTGAAATTATATGAGGTCAAAATTAATAAATGCCAGCTTTCTTTTATCTGCCCCTCTCTCAGCTGTTCTGTTGCTCTTCCACTCTCTCGCTGCTAAGTGGTTTCATTCTGGAGAGAGGTGAGAATACCTCCATCATGAGCATTCAGATCCTTTCAGAGCAATCTGATGCTGATGGTTTCTTCTTCCTCACCCTTCACTATGCTCAGGGCCATCTTTACGTGCTTGCTAAATATCCTCCACCTTGCTCTTCAGTGACTGCTTAGGCCCAGATTTATTACATACAGTGTCTTGTACATGGTGGATACTGGTTCTTCTTCCTCCTTGTTAACCCTAAAGCTCCCAGGGGTGCCTTCACCCCTAAAGGGATGGGGTTTATGGCTCTGGTCCCTCCAATACCACCCTGTGCCTGCAATTTCAGGGCCTCCACCTGAGGTCATCCCGTGCCTGCACTCCTCCTCTGTGCTGCACTTCACCTGCAGCCAAAGACAGTTCATCTTCCCCACAATAACTGCGTGTGTTGCTGTCTATTAGTGTCACACACTTTTGTGTGGCTCTATAAAACAACAGCTGTTTCCCTGAACCAGCAGCTCAGAAACAACTGCACATTTCTGAGAGTGCCAAGCAGAGCAAACACAGCCCAGCCCAGCAGGGCACATCCAGCAAAGCCTGGCAGCACCTGAGCTCTGAGCTGAGCTTAGCACTGAGCTTCTGCCCTGTCCTGAGCAGCGGCAGCACCGGATTTACAGAATTCCTAGGCTGCACAGCAAAGGAAAAATGGGAGTTAGCTGCAGTTTTATTCCCTGCAAGCACATCACAGAGTAAACGTCTCTCTTTTCTCTTTCACCGCAGTAAGCTGAAACCCTGAGCTGCCTTTTCCATATCTAGCTTTTTGCAAACTTTACCTTGTTACACCAGCAGTCCTTCATCCCCAGGCTGGTACCTGCAGCTGCAACTCTTGTTTCATTCATGCCCTTTGCTGTGCTCATTTTCCTTTCCTGGGGATGAGGCCTGAAGGGTTCCCAGCAATGAGATATCTGAAAAATAACAGTCGATCCTTCTTGCTTATGAATCACAGGGATAAAATGTATATTTGTGTGCTTTTCCTGCACCCTTACAAGTTCCGTTTTGGGCAGAGGCACCAGGCCTGTGTGTGGTGAAGATGCTGAGCACAGAGCACACACAGAGGGAAGTCTGAACTCTGAGGAATTTGCAATGAGCATTTGTAAGTAATTCCACGCATTAAGTGTAACAGTGCTCACTCCCCCTGCGATTTTCTGCACCCATTTTTTTCCTTCTCTTCCTTGATTGCTAGTCAAATCTCATATAGAAACATTTTCCTGATGAATCTCAGTCTCTGGGCAGTCTCTCATGTGTGCTTCACTACCAAAACATGTAATTTGATCACTGGGTCTATATGATAGAATTCATCTTTTCAGAAGCTTGAAAGCTTTTGAAAGTCTCCCTCTGTGTCAAAGGCTAAATATTCCAGAGTCTGTTAAGTGGGCTCATCCCCCAAGCCTAAGGAAATAAATGGAACGCTGATTTGATAGTTTTAAGCACAATTTAAATAATCACAGTATCCCATTTCATAAACTGTGTGCTGCCACAGGCTTCTCTGCATTGATTTTCATGTCTGGAAACGTTCTGGTGGGCTCTGTGTCCTTGTGGCCAGGGAGGACGAGGGGTTCCTGGGATGCATGAGGAGGAGTGTGGCCAACAGTTCATGGGAGGTGATCCTCCCCCTGTCCTCTGCCCTGGTGAGGCCACATCTGGAGCACTGTGTCCAGTTCTGTCCCTTCCAGCCCCAGCCATTCTGTCACTGGTTTTGTGATTTTGCTTATTTACTTTTACTGGGGGAAAAGAGGAAAAAAAAAAAAAAAAAAAAAAAAAAAAAAAAAAAAAAAAAAGAAAGAAAAAGGGAGAAGTGAGAGAAGATAATAATTCTTGCCATATTTCTGAAGCGTTTTCCTCTTCTCAAAAGTTGTAGGTTTTCATGTGTTTGTCTGAGCTCTCTAGAAATCTGATGGATTAGAATGGGTCAATGGTTCTGTAAAAGTAAGATCTGAGGGAATAGTGAGGAGCACATGTGAGCAGAGTTGGGCACAAAATCAAGCTGTTACTGCATTGCCTGTGATTGCAGTCTCAGACCCAAGTGAATAATAGGCCTTTTTGGAGCTACACTGGCAGCCTGTCCCTAAAATACTCCTGGTTTTCTCACTGAGTTAGCTGTGGCTCTTGGGAATCACCAGGTGCTATTTTTGTGGCAGTGGAGATGTGACATGAGCTGACTTTTCCCCTGTTTGTCTCTCGTGCTTTGCCAAAGGTCAGGCCCTGAAGATTTCTGCTTAACTTTGGAGTCTGGTGCCTGGTGCTGTACCAAGGCAAATTGTCTATTTAAGCACTGTCTGAAATAAGTTGTCTTTTGCTTACAATGGGCTGGTTTGAGTCACAGTCTGCAATGAATAATGAATGCAAAGGAGAGGCTGCAGTTCAGTCACAAATTATTATTTACGGAATTACTGCTGACTTCTCGTCAGCACTTGCAAGTGCCAGACCAGCTCTTGAAGGATTTAGGAGATTGCTTAATGAAGATTCATTTATTAAGATGCATGGCTGGCCGATGTACTGGTCATCACATTGATTCTAGGACTGGATCAGAGTGTGAGCAACCTTTGCTTAGCTGAGGAATGAAAAGCAGCTGAACTACTCTGGGCAACTTTTGGAGTCACAATTTGTTTGATTTTTCTACTCTTTGTATTAAGAAGTAGCTCATTCTTGCTTTCATTTCTTCTTTAAAAGCTTTGAAATAAAGAAATTTTGCTATATGATCGTTTTTAAAGGAGGACTTTGTATAATAATGCAGGATGATATTGCACAATTAATCCTCAAATTTTCATTTCATGTTGCAAAGCCTACTGCAGTTCCCTCTGCACAGGCAGATCTAGGCTGCTCCAAGCTTTGTGGTTCTGACAGACAAATTATATAGGAATGTCAAAAGTGTAAACACAGTATAAATAGGTCTGAGAAACAGAATATCTAACAGATATTTTATTCATAGGCATGGACCAGTGTCACCTAATCAGGGGGGATAAATGTCTCCTTGAACATAAACAGTTTATGGGTATGAATTGAGGTTATGTTGTGCCTCACCCTCGTGTCTAAATCTCTTTTTTTTTTCTTTCTTAACGTAAATCATCTAATTGCTCAGAGGTGAACGTGTACAAATGGTTTAGGCACGAGGTATTTTCTTGTTCCTGCCACAGTCACCCTTGGTGTGCACTCGCCTTCTTTCACACCCTTTCTGCTCTTGGGGGAATCCAGGGAATGCGCTTGGCTTTGATGGAACAACTTAAAAATTGTAACCCAGGTGTTGTAAACAAAGGAACCTGGGGGCTCCTGTGTGACCCGTGGGGGGCTCAGTGCCCTCCTGAATTTCCATTCTGCTGAGCTTCAAAACCAATCAAACAAACAAACCCACAAACAAAGCAAAGAATCAACCACCCCCTCCCAAACCCACCCTGGCTGTCCAGTGCTTTATTTTCCTGGATGGGAAAACTGCCATCGATTGTTTAACTCAGGTTTTGAGCTGGCTGAGATAACACAAATCATTACACTTTAAACTATAAATTGCAAAAATGGAACCTTCTGCCTTTGGTGGGGGCATCTCAGTGGGAACCTTTTGTCAGACGTTCGCATGCACCGAGGAGACATCGACTGTACAACTTTCCGCGGCTGGAGTTCATTGTCTGCCCCTCTCCCACTCCTCCAAATCAATCTGGTTTGCAGCTTTTTCTGCAAACACGCTCCCTTCGAGGGCGGGTGGGAGCTGGGGCAGCACGTGGCAGGGGCTGTGCTGGATTCCCGGGCTGCAAAACAGACCCGTGAGGGAGAAAATCTGCCTTGGACTGCCTTGGCGAGCAACAAGCGTCACAAACGTTTCAGTTGGTGCCTCCTGATTCAGTGGCACTCCTTGAAGGAGCCCAAAGGAGGGAGGCGAGTGCTCGTTGTCCCTGTCTGGGTGTCTCTGTCTTCTCCCGTGGGACAGGAACAGTCTGGAGGTGATGGTCAGCCAGCATTAACGGCAGAATTTGACCTTTTTGTTTTATTGTGTTATTTTTAATCAGCTTAGCATTTTGCAAATTTCCTTTAAATATTAAGAAAAAAAAACAAAGAGAAAAATCTATTTGCTCGTTTGCAGTAGTGTATGAGATCCCTACTAACTAGTGGAAAATATGTCCAAAATCACAGTGGGTTTCAGTTTTTTTTCATTCACTGAACCCATGAGAAAACCATATTAGTTTGTTCTTTTTTATCGGTATTATCAAGAGTCTCCTTAAAATAGTTTAGAAGTCAAACTATCCAATGATATAATTATTTTGGATGAACGAAACAGTAAAATTCTGAGGGCACAATGTTTTCAACTGTCTAGGAACTACCTTGATCTATTCTGGTTCCTGTTTTGGACTTAATTATGATATCACTAAATATTCCCAGAAGTTACCCCAGAACAAACAAATAAACAAACAAAAAAAGAGTTTGGTTGAAGTTTTCTTTTGATTTTGTTCGTTTGGGTTTTTTTTTTGTTTCATTTTGTTGAGTTTGCTCTCTTGGGGGGATTACTTTTGTTCTTTAAAGGCTTTAAAATGGCTGAAGAACTTGCTTAATCCGTGTGCTGCTTGTGGCGAGATGAAAAAGAACATGACATAATTGAAGGAAGGCTGGTGTGAGAGCTAATGTGGTTTTCAGGAGCCTATTGAGAAAATCATCCCCAGCAGCCTGACTCCACAGAGGCTTCTGCAAGCACTGGGAGGGGAATGAGTTCTCTGCCACCATCCTCTCATCCTCCAGGCACTGAGGACTCCTGGCCTGCTGCTGTGGGAAGAGGAAGCACGAGGGTTTATAGACGGCTTTGCACAGGTTGGTGTTAAAGATTAGGGGGGAAGTTTGGTTACCTGTGCAGTAATTCAAACTGAACACATAATCTGCTGAGGTGAATTTGCTGTTCCCTCTTTCGGAGTTGCTATTTTTAATGCTTCAGCTGCTCGTGAGGGAGTGGTTGTGCTGGGAGCTGTGGCAGAGCGCTGTCAGGGGTGCAAGCTCGGACAGCACCGACCTCCCCGGGCGGACGCGATGCCTCGTGGCCGATTCTGATCCGCATTGATTTGCCTGTGTTGTTGTTTGATTCCCTCCAGGCTGCTGTTCGAAGCGTGGGCTTTTCTGTTTGATCCCCCATTAGGCTCTTACCACCGTGTCCTATTGATACCTGCCCCGGGCTGCTCCCCTGGCCTCCCGCTGAGTGCAGCTCCCTTCCCTCCTGCCTCTGCACCTGCAGAAAATTAATGGGAAATATTCCATGTGGGCCTGGAGCTGGGCAGAGGTCTGCTGTTCTGGTTGTGTCTCTGGAATAAATGGCAATAAAACATTTCAGCATTCATTTAAGTCACAGAAACTTCTGTGACAGCATTCCTGAGGAAGCTCTCAAATGCTGCTTTATAGCAGGGCTTTGGTTAGAGAGTCTTTTGGAAAATGCTTTGGTCATTTTCTGTAGAATGCTCTTTGTCTTGATGTTTTGATGTTTTGATGCGAGTTGTGTTAATGCTGAATTGCAAGACTGATGCAGGAAAATCACTGACTACTTCTCTCCTAATGTTTTCTTTGTGAAGGGAGACTTGAAATTTTAAATAATGTCCCCTTTTTCTCTGATCTGGTGTTGCCGGTGGCAGCTTGTTGGGAGCCAAGCTGTAGCTTGTATCTTCAAACTGGTTTTGTATATCTTCAAACTGGTCACTGTCACCATGTTTTAGATTATGAATCTGGATTTTACTGGGGCCTTTATCACTCATTTCACCCAGCAGTTATTTGGAGGAGGCAGGGCTGGGGGGAGAGGTGTGGATCAAGTTTGTGGTAATGCACCTGTTGGGGTATGGTGGTGCTGCTTTGGAACATTTTAAAAGCCTGAGCAGATTTAAGATTGACTTGCTGACAGGAGCACCCATGCTGCTAATGTGAGTGCAGAATTCTGCTGCAGAGCTGATAAGTTGTTGGCCAGGACAGGTTTCAGGCTCTCCCAACGCTCAGACTGCTCTCCTGGAATGAGGGGCAGACTCTGGTGGGAGCTCTGCTGTCAGTGCAGCTGCAGAGCAGGAAAAAGACATTTAAAGGGGATAGCAGATAATTGTAATGGCTCAATCTTAAGCCTCATGAACCTGCAGAGCATTTCAGCAGGAACTTTGCTTGTCAAGGCTTCCCCTCCTTAGCCGTGGGTTTCTCAGCTCCGATTCGAAGATTTCCACTGATGAAGTTGTCTGTTCCTCACAGGTGGGATACACTGCAGAACACATCTGCAGTCACCAGGTTTTCAGTCTGGTTAGAGCAGATAAGATCACTGTTGTTCTCCCACCAGCTCACAGAGGTTTAGTGTTAGATGATGTTGCCCATGGTGTTTTTTAACCCATCTGGCTCCATTGAAACAGGCTCTGTTACCCCTCAGTGGATACCCACTGGTGTTGGCCAAATTACTCAGAAAACATTTTATTGAGTCACTTTCTTCCAGGGTTGATATTGTTTTAAGTGATGTTGTATGTGCTTGGTTTTTTTATTATTTTTATAAAATGCACGTGCATCATTCCCAGTTTTGGCCGGTCTGTGGTAGTTTATTGAAATGTAAATCATTTACTTTGGTATATTTTGAGAGAGAATAGCTTTTTCTCTGGGGAAGCATGCTAGGTGGAAAATGTGAAATGTGACTGCAACTTGCCTAACAGTGTCCCTTCTGTCCAGGACGCCTGATTGCATTTTTGGATTCTGCCAGTGACACATCCTAACCTTCAGCCACGAGAATCAAGAGGGCATAGCCATTTGTGCTTTGGTTTGTTGCTTCGTGAGCTATTTTATCAACTGTCTTTTCTATTCTTTACTTCTGAAATGGAATTCATATTTCTAAAGCCCATTCAAGTAAAGAATGATGTATATGTGCAAAATACCATTACACTATAGGCTGCTTTTCACATTTCTAACATCTGTTGTCGGTCTGGGGCGGTTGTTGTACATTTGTATTGCTGGGAGAGAAGGAAATTTACTGAAATGCAGAACCCACGGGATGTAAAAATGCTTAATGTCTACCTGGAAAGCATGAGAGTACATCACTGATAGGGAACTTTGCACAGTTGTGCTGATAGGGTGACGTGCTCGTGGAGTGACAGGCAAATTATTGACTGGAGCTGGAGAATCGTCTTTGGTAGCTGCTGTTTGTCTTCTCTTTCTTCTGTGAGTCCCGGGGGAGCCAGCTGGGAATGAGACTGTAGTCTGTACCAAGAGTGGATTTATAGTCTTTAACTGTGGGGGGAAAAAAATGGGGAATATCTTTGGAGGCAGGGATGTAAACAAGGCAGAGAGGGAACGTGTTGGCTGGGTTACAGAGGGCCAGCACGAGGGCACGGAACTCGAGAGGAAATTATTTCATCCCAACTAGGGAAATTAGAGCCACAGCTGCCCGATACCTTCCAGCAGAGACTCTCAGCATTAGTCATTATTTCTGTTATGAAACAAATGAACACGTGCTGGTCCTGAGTCCCAGAGGCAGTTCCAGGGATGAAGGTGAGGGGGATCGAGTGCTGCTCTGGGTCCCCTTTGTTTCGCACGGGCACGGACAGAAATCTGTGCTGATTTGGATTGTGCTCATTTGAGATGTGTCAGGACATTTCTCTAGCAAATCCATCCCTGTCTGAGTGTCAGGTATCTACAGCAACACAGCCCAAGCCTTTTGAACTTCTGGGAAGAGGCAGCTGGTGTGCTTCAGGCTGCAGTTTTGCGTCTGGTTTCTCCAAAAACTGCTTTGAAACCAAAGCAATGCTGCCAGCCCTCTTTCAAACAATGAGCCTACTTCAAGAGTTTAATATTACTCCAAGGACTCTCAGGCTTGGTTTTTCAGGGAGAGGGACGTTGTTTTCTTATGAAAAAAAACCCCATTTTTTTTCTTTTCAACATGCAAGAAAGAGATCAAAGTCCCTTTAGTTTGTGTTCTGTGCAAAGGTCTGAGTTCAGTGTTCTGGAATTGGAGCTTCATCTCCGTGTGGTTTTGATTTCCCTATTGCAAGCACCATGTTTATGTGTTTTCTTTGTTATGGATCTCAAAATGTCTGAAAGTCTTATCAACTACAGTTTGTATTTCTGCAGCTGAATCAACCACAACCGACTGCGCAGCTCCTCCTCTCCTTCCCACCACACCTCTGGCATTGCCCCGCTTCTGAATAAAGAGATTTTTAAGAAGCGTGGGCAATTAGCTACAACAGTAACTACCAATACTTTTGATTCCTCAACATCTTATAAAACTGCCAGAAAACTGTAGAATTCACTCTGTTAAAAGCAGTTGCTGAAGCTCATGACGTGCCTTGATTTCTGGCTCCTAATGAAAACGCCTTTCAGACTCTGTTCAAACAGAAGATGTTTAACAATAAGCATTTGCTTCCCTCTAATTTTTCACCACAAACCAATATGATTTTAAATGAAATAGGATTCTTAAAAAAAAAAAAAAAAAAAAAGAAAAGAAAAAAAAGACTAGTCTCTGGTGTAAAGAAGGGTCCTGAATGTGTTTAATTAGGCGACAACAAAGAGCACGAAATGAGCAAAGCTGATTCTGTAGATGTCTGGAGATCATACTGAGATATAATTGAAGTAGAGGAGCTTGTTGCTTCTGATGGTTTAAGTGCCTTGCACACCCACTGCATGCTCTGAGCACAATAAAATGTTCTACCACACATTCCCTTCATCATACCCAGCATAAGATCCATACTCCTGCAATAATAGCCGGGATAATTAATTCTGGCTTAAGTATTTGGGAAATCATTGAGTGCTGCAATTACAGGCTTTCCAAATGACAATCTTTAGAAGCAAGAAGCTGCGCTCTGCATTCCCCCCAGATCTGAGTGCACTGAGAAACTTCACTTCAGCACCAGAAGGAAAAAGCCCCTGCAGGAGTGAACCTTAATGTAGTATTAATTGGGTAACGGAAGAACACAGCTCCCAAACACAGAGGGTGCATTTAGAACAGGACAAATAATCTGAAATACAAGTTTGATGAATTCCCTTCATCTCTGCTCTGTGGCTGCTGCAGCACTTTTGTTTATATTGATCTGAACGGCGTGGAAGTTTTCTTTCATCTGTCATTTACATTCATTTTACCTCTTGCAATTGCCTCTGCCAGCTTTACATGCTTGTTTTCTGGTGAATCTATTAATAAGATTTCCAGTACATCAAAGGAATTTCTATTGGGCAAAGGTAGAATATAATACACTCAAGGTGTAGGAGGGTGCCTAGCTGCAATTTTACCCACTAAAAGTTATTAATGAGTTTTGTGAAGTAAAGAAAATAATTGGAAAGGATAATGCTAATTGCATGCTATAGATTTTCCTCTATTGCTTGCTTGTTTAGCAAGTGACTTGCAGAATGGAATATTTGCACCATAGCTTTCTTCTGATTGCAATATGCCTTCTGCATTGACAAAAATAGGCCCAAAGGTCAAATTAATTAAAAACAGTGGGAGAAAGAACACAATTAATGCTGCAAGTTTGTATTTACATGTTCTTGCCTGAAAAATGTGCGAGGTGCATTTTGTTGTGTGCAAAGCCCAGATGCTGTATGCCAGCGAAAATAAGAAAGCGCCAGGAAATATCTTAAGGAGTAGAATGAAGCTGAATTCTTTACTCAGGAAAATTTATGCATAATGATGATTTCAGGGTGAGCAACCAGGGCACTCAGCATGGGTTTTGGACAGTGTAGTTGGTGCAGGAATGCCAGTCTGTGGCTGTGCGTGGAAGGTGCCCATGCCCACAGTGCCCCCCTGTTGCCCACATGACTTATGCCAACTTTGCTCACAATAATGTTACTGCCTTTCCCCACACACACTTTTCCCTCTGCTTTATTCCAAAATCCTCCCCGGTTCTCAAGTATCTGCAGCAATTTGCCTTCCCCTGAGCTGCAGGAGCACAGAGTAGACCTAAAGCCTTGCATTTGCTCCTCCATAACACGCGTGGCTCCGTGTTACAGGGGATTTCTGCCTTTCTGGATCAAGCAGAGCGAGCAGAGTGAGCAGTTGCCTTTCCTGATCACGGCCTCGGTGTCAGCATTGCAAAAGTACCTCAGATTTATAGGTTGCAAGTTCAGTGTGGTTTGTATGGAGAATAATATTTACCCCTGATTGAACTGAGCTGTCCATGAAGTTTGAATAATCCTGAAGTAATGACTGTAGAGGTGTTAACCTTGTGTGTGGCAGGTGAGGAAACAGAGGTGGCTCTCAGGGCATTCAGGGAGCTGTAGGAGCAGCATTCGCTGTGCCCTTGGCCTTTCCTCCCCATCCCCTCGGGTTTCTCAGCTCTCTGGGGCACTTGAGCATCTTTCCAAAGATGCAGGGACTCAAACTGAGGATTATGCTACTTATGAGCATACAGTAGTGCAGTTTTGGGGTTTATGCAGTAAATGGCTTGGGACCAGTTTGTTTCCAGGCAAACCATTGTTGTGCTGAGCGCTGTGACAGAGGCTCTGGGTGTCTGGGCTGTGCGGTCAGCAGCCCCGTGAGGAGGAGCTGAGCCCCATGAGGAGGAGCTGCCCTCCTGCCTTCCAGACATGCCTAATCCTCACTTTTGCTGACTTCTCTCTTTCCTCTTGGTGCTTTGTGTATTTTTGCGTTGGCACCTTCCTCTTGGCTGCTGGAGTTACTGAGCGAACAACCCCTCCTCTGCCTGTGTTCGTGGCTCCTGTGCCTGGCTGGAGCTCACACCTTTCCCCTTCAGCTGCTTGCCAGGGGAGCTGCCCAGCTCACAGGGCTGAGCTTTGCAGAGCCAGGTCCCTGCTGACAGAGCCCTGACTGTCCCAGAACTGGCCTTGCCTCGGAGCTGAGCTCTCAGCTGAGTCCCACGCGTGGGTGGTGACATGGGACGAGGGCAGCTTTCCCCTGCTCGGCTGGAACAGCAGCTCTGGGCTGGCTGTGAGCCGAAAAAACCTTCCCCAGCCTTCAGCTGGAGCCTCTCAGTTTCCCTCGCCCAGAGCTGCATCATTCCTTTCTGCAAACTAACGTGTGCTGCATTTCCTCAGCAATTTGTACTGTTATGTTTTGCTCCGAGAGGAAAGATGAGTGAGTAATCCTAACCGTGCTAAAGAATGGCTGCACTGAATATGGAAATAAGCTGGCAGGATTTAAGGAACAAGGGAAGGCTAATGGCTTTATATTTTGCTTTGCTGAAATGACACAAGTGGTGGATTCTGAGAGACAGTTATATATTCTGATTATCTGAAAGGGCAATTGCAGAGCCGTGGCTCTGGAGGAGCGAGGGATGATATCAGTGATACAATGCAGCACTTCAATTTGCAAAATTTTTCCCATTTGCAAATAGATATTTCAGGCATCCATTTAAGAATGCGTTATTAGCATGTAGTTAGACTCTAGTAACTTTGAATATTTCATGTATTCTACTGTAAATAACAGCTAAATCGTATTCATTATCACCCTGATAATAGAAGCTGTGAAAATAGTGATGCAAATGGGAGATTTCTGACTTTAATCAAATAAAACGCAATCCTTTTTCTTAAAACAACTTGGAGAGAAAAATAGGTCTTTCAGATATTTGAAACAAAACCAAAGTGTTGTTCACCATAGCATTTATCACCCAGAATCTTTCCTATTTACAATAAGAGAAGATTGAAAGAAAGCAAAGTGTACCAGTGAAGAATTCCTTTATTTCAGCACGTGGAATAGCTTCTGTTATTGAGAGCAAAAATTTTATCTGACAATTGGAAAGGGAATTTCAGGACAGAACTTTTGGGGAAAGTTTTCTTGGTCCAGACAAATTTTCCTGGACCACTGGAGTCCACTGGAGAGTGTACTGCTGATAAAAGTCTCCACCCTGGGATGCTGGAATTTACTTTGTGTAAATCAAATGCAGCATGAACTGCATCACTGCTTGCACATTTTGGCCTAGAGCTTTATTTTATACATGCCAGCAGGTTTTCTTGGTAAACTCTTGCTTCCTCCTTAGCCAGTTCACCTAAAGGTGGAGTAAGAGTTGCTGCCTTGAGAATGTACTCAGAGAGGTGCCCTTGGTGGCCAGCACACTGTAAATTAAAAATTAACAATAGGTAATCAAGGTGGTTAAAAGATATTTTCTCAAGGCCACAAGGATATCTGTTGTGAGCAAATACTGATACAGAGAACAGACAGGAAAATGCTTTCACTGCTCTCTAAGGACTTGAATTTCCTCAGAGTCCATTTTGGGTAAGGAAGAACTTTTTGCCTATTCTTTCTCTTCTCCAGAAAGAGCAAGATGCTTTTTCTGACAGCTGCATGAAATACATTCATTTTATCCTTGCATTTTAGCTATCATCAATTCCCATTCTAGCTAATCAAATGCTTGATATCAAACATAGATTTTCTGCTGTAACAAATAAAATGCTGCCACAATAAAGGTGTGCTGTCATGACAAATGGAGTGAGATGGCGACATGCCAAAGAGCTGCTTTGCTACTCGTTTTAAAAGGCTCCTTTTGGTGTTTTTCTTTGTTTTTAATTTTTTGTTGCATGTTCTCAGGCAGATTTGCAGCAAAGCTGCTCCTTTGCTGTGCCAGGGCGTGGTAAGGGCTGGCTGCTCCCTGGGGGCCAGGGGCGATGGGTGGTCCCTGCACATTTTGATAGCTGTTGTGAATGACATCAAAGTTGGTGGAAATGTAGTGTAGAAAACTTTGGATCCAAAAATGTCTTTTTTCTAGGAGAAACTGGGGAGGCCTTTCTTTATTTCTCACTTTTCAAGAGGTCGCTCAGCCCCTTCAGGTTCTAAACTTATCTGTGGACTTGCTCTCTGCCTTGTTATATACCTTTTTTTTTTCAAACCATAATAAAATGAGTTCAATTCAACAGCTAACATGAGTGAAAATCAAAGATGAAGTTACTCCTTGTCTGTATTACACATGAACTGCTTTATAATCATCCACACTGGAAGGAGAAATTTTATTTTATGGAGTGAAGTGCAGCTGAAGTGTTGCACCACTGCTTGGCCTGGAGCAGTTGAGAACAATCCTTGCACAAATCTTATTTTGCTTCGGTCTTCGGCACACTTGCAACCCAAAGAACCAAAATTAGATAAAAGTCCCTTTTTTCCTGGGGAGCACTGATAAGAACAGCTCCATTCCTGGTTCAGAATGATGAAAGCACGTTTCCAAGCCTCTCCAAGTGAACCCTTGTGATGGCTCGTGGGGTTGCACACACGAGTGTTGCTTTGGAAAGATTTGACCTTTACAGGAAAAACTGAGCAGAAGAAAAAGTTGCAAAGGGAAATAGAATCAGGTTCTTGAGGTTTCTGCCAGGTCTCAATAGCCCTAATAACCTCCCCAGGGTTGCATTGAAGGCTTAGCCTTGACTGTGATACAAAAGTTCCTCTCTGGAGGTCAGTGAGTAATTAATTTATTCTCATATCAATAATAATAAGAGATATAATTATGAATATAATATTAATGTTTATTATTATTCATGGAACATTTATTATTCCATGAATCCATACCTTGCTCATGACGAAACATGAAATCTATTTATCTGAGCCACCACTGAAATGTGTAAGTCAGCATAATCAAATTAGAGCTAGAGTCCCATGTTTATGAAAGTATAAATTCTGCTCTATTTCAATATTAACACAAAGAATTCACAATTCTAATAAAAGCCAATCAATATTTCTGCTGAAAAAGATCCACGCTGCTGGGCCAGCAGTCAGAAGTGATGTCAAATACTGCAGAAATTCTGTATTATTGTTTATTATGATGTTCTTTAAACTAAAATGGCTTTGCCCATCGGATATCAAGCACCCCGAGATGATAACATCAAAGATGATGGAAATTGAAGAATGTGTTAAAGAAAAAAATCAGAATTGAGATTTTCCTCTTTTTCAAACTTAGCAACAGCGCAGCCATAGTGGAACTTTCACGTGTAATTTTTATTTAATCACATGTCAAATTGAAGGCTTAGATGAATTAAACTTTAAAAAGCATGCTTTCAGCTATCATTTTGACATCTAGCATACAATAACTGCCTTTCAAAAGCTAAATAAAATGTTTGACATGCTTTAAATGTTATTTTCAGTTTTATTTGCTTTTTATTTCACTTCTTTGTTGTTATTTCAAGAAGCCCAGAAAATACAATTTAATTGCTAAATGTTGCTGGGGAAAGTCTTGTGAGAGAAACTGTGGTACAACGAGGATTAGCGTGTGGAAATAAATACCCTTTGAAGTCGTTAATCAGAAATTTGTGAAGTTCCAGGTTCGTGATGGGTTTGTTCAGCAGTGATTTGGGGAATGAGTTTGTTCCGTGACCTCTGTGGTGCGAGAGGACGGTGGGAGTGTCAGTTTAACCTTTTTCAGTGAAAAAATGTGAATTTTGCTTCTCGAAGCAGGCGGTGCTGGTTAGAAACCCCTTCCTTTGCTCGCCTGCGTGGGAAGGGTTTCACAGAACTCCCTTGCAGTGGCCAATAGCTGCAATATCTGCCATTTTCCTTATCAGCTCTCTGCAGTTCTACCTGCCTGCGAGAGGGGCCTGCAGGGACCCGTGCGTGTGATTCCTGAAAGGCTCCCTGAGTGAGTGAGTGCTGCAGCTACAAGGTAGTCCTGCAAGATTATTTCTCATCACTTGAGCGAGTTCTTTGTGCGAGTGAGCCCAGCTATAAGATCTGACAATTTTAAGTCATTTCCATTTGAGCAGGTGTAGGGGCACCATCTGTTCTGCTGGTTTTCTGTGGAGGTAGTAATTCTTTCATTGTGAATGTACAAATCTGTCTCGGATAATCATCCACGTTGAATTCGTGTTTGTCTGGGCAGCCAACCCAGCTTCTATTTGCTCTTTTGAAATTAATAGGTTATGCTTATTGCATCTAAATAAATTAATAAAGTGGGAGGAGTTATTTGAATCAATAAAAATGAAAGCCTAAAACCATTTACCTGTCTTATTCTACTGTGGAACAGTTAGATTTTTAACCACAGTGACAAAAAGTAAAAGTATTTATCAAAGCTTTCTCTTCTTTAGAAGGTAGCCAGAGTCTGTATTTTCCATTAGTAATTAGTGAGGATGTCAGGTACCAGTTATTAATGTTAATGGTATTAAATTAGGGGGACTAGAGAAATTTATAACAGGAATGTCAAAAGGATTCTATTGGATTTCTTTTGGAAGTTTTAAAGAGCCGAAAATGCAAAGTCTTGCCAATATTTAAAAGGGTAAATATGGTAAACTGGGGAAACAGCAGGTCTGTTCGACTTGACAAACAAATAGGCAATCAGGAGCTGAAAGGGAAGCAACCAATCAATTTGGGGCAGTAGCTGGAACATCTGAACCTGTTTCATGGAAAGAAGGACTTGTTCACCAAGACTGACCTGCATGAGATAACAATTAAGGTTATTAGTGTTGGCAGTACCTGGGGGTGGTGCTTTTTCATGTGAGATAGAGAAAAACTGGTTTTAATGTCCTCTAAGCTTGGACTTGTGAAATCAGCTGAGTATTGTGGCTTTGCACAGTACCTCTCTCCTTCCCCCGCAAGATGAGCCCTTCATTTTTCTTTTTGAAAAAAAAACAACCAAACAAAAACCCCCAAACCCAAAAACCCAAAACCGCTCCTGTGCCAGATCACTGTAGGGCATATTAAATAAATCATAAAAAGGTCACTGCTAAGTTAGAAAAGGTGAATGCAACAGTGATGTGTTGTCAATGAAGCGTTCCTCGTCGTGTGTAACGATGGTGACCAAAAGTGTTTGGCATCTTTGTAGATACTCCGAGAGAAATGCAGATCCCTGCTGGCAAAAATAGAGAAGTTTAATTTGAGTGAAAAATTATAATGAGCTGAATTATATATTGTCCTATGACAAAGTCATCAAAATAACATAATAAGATCTTAGATTTAATGTGCCAAGCTGCAGAACTTATGGGAAATACAGACTTGTGAAAGAGTTGAGAGAAACTCTTTGAGCTCTATTAGTTGTGCCCAACTGTACTCTGTTTGGGGAAAGGAAAAATGAAAATACTGGCTTGTCTTTGTTGAGTTTCAACACAAAGACATATTTCCCACTGGGTTTGTGGTTGGATCCTCTCAGGCTGTTTGTTTTAATGTTATTCCGAGGATTTTGCACTGATAGTTGCTGGGTCCTGTTTGTCTCAATGAAAGCCCATGGAACAAAAAATTGCTGTTTTGGAACAAAAGGTGATAGCTGAGGATAAAAAGATTGGAGGTGGAAATTGTAGTTTGATTAGGGATTCTTCTCTACTGCTTAGACTTGAAGATAGTTATTTTCTGGTTATTTAAGGTATTTTATATCCTCCTAGCATTTGAAGTAAACAAGCAACTGAGAAAATTAAAAATTTATTGGACTACCTCTTTATTTACTGGCTGCTAATAGTGGAGAGGAATGTTGAAGTAGTCCTGTTCTTTTGTGCTGTCTCACAGGATCTCCTAAACAAGGTCTGTTTTAAATCAGAATTATCACCTAAATAATATAATTAATTCAGCATAAATTAAAAAGTAATGTTTTTTCTTTATGATCTCCTTTTAAATGGATATTAATTTGCTTCAGTGAATGAAGATAATAAGGTTAATAGTTTAATGTTCTTCAGTTGATATCTGCTGCTTTTTCTATTACCTTTTTTTCCTTTTTGATTATAAATTGGCTAACCCCTGGTGTATAATACCAGAAATCATCCCTTCAGTGTATCCAAAGCTATTTACTTAGACTCATCTTTTATTATTCCCACTGCCACAGCCTAATTATTGTAGTGAAGGATTGAACACAGAATAGTTTGGGGCTTTGATCAGTCTTCGTATAAATTTCAATAATGGGAGTAAAAGGTTTGCGGTTTTCAGAGATAATTTGATCCCTCCAGACACACTCAGCTTTTACCAAACGCAGTGAATGCCATATGAGACCTCCGACAGCATTTGTGTCTGGGTCTGTGACATCTCTGCAAGCAAAATTCTTTTCTCATACCAATAAAGAGTAATTTAACATCTCTAAATGTGGCAGAGAAACTATGGACTGCTGCACGTTTTTCCTTGAATTTTCACTCCATTGTCCCCTATCAGTTTAATTGTCTGTATTACAAGTTCCTACATCAGAATCCTCTAAGAATGCATAATAGGTTTGCTTGCATTTCTCTCTTTTGGAAAAACTGTCATTCAGATAAATAAAACAAACCATAATCCTTGTTATTCCATTACCATCGGTGCTGGCTCCCTTCGGAGATAAATAGAAAAGCAGCTGGAGACAGAGGATCTTTCGTAATCTTATAAATTGAAATTTAAATGCCTCAAGGAGGAAATTTCCAAAATAATTGTGACAGAAGATAAGTCCCAGCTTTTGGCAAAATTTTATTAGAATTACTTGTTCCAGATCGTTGTCTGACGCCTGCATGAATTAAGAAAATGGCAGCACTGCCATGGAGAGGAGTAGCTGGGCTTTTTTCATCTTGATAAATATTTCTGAAAGTGCTCTGTCATCGGCCTTATCAGGTGTGACACGCTCAGGGACACGATCAAATTAAAAATCATGAGCCTTTAGCTGGTGCCGGTTGATTTTAAATCATATGGGTTTGATCTTTCCAACTAATAACATCTCAATTTATGCAACTAAATATTTACAATTTTTTAATGAACGTGAGGGTTAGTTAGCAACATCTTTAATTTTGCTTGGGGTGTGGGGTTAGTTTTTTCTCACTGGGCCAGGCAGTTATAAAAGAGTTGGTGACTTTCTGATCTCCTCTACTGTCAGCTGGTTCAAAACTTCTGCTGTATTTTGACAATGAACCCCAAAAAGAAATTTTCCTTTGTTTACACTTAGACAATCCCAGATACACCAAGCAGTAACCAGTTGCACATAGTAGTAACCATTGTGTTCCCAGTCATTTTCAAAAGCTACTAATGGTGTCTAATGCTAAAACTTGGGCTAAAAATGTTTTAAGGATACTTTATTCTTAAAATTCAGTGGTAGCTTGGAGAGGAGAGGATCTAACACAGCACAAAGGCACTGCAAACCTCACAGAATACAGCTTTTACAAACAGCTCATGCAGCGGAGGTGCATTTTTTTCATACTGTGAATACCAAACTCATTTCACATCAAAGAAAGAGAATATTCCCTTTCCACATGCTGTAGCTGTACATCTGTGCAAGTTTTGAATGCAGGGAGTAAATGAGAAACATTGCAGGAGAGTTTTCAGTGGATAAACTCGACAAAACTTTGGTTATTTGGGCTTTGGGGGAAGAGTTGACTGACACTGCTGGTGTGGACAGGGCTCTGAGAGGCAGCTGACAGTGAAGTGGAATAGGATAAATCATATCGGTAAATTCTGTGGATCCATCTGGCTTTTTGGGCTGTGCAGAGACACTCTGTGCATCTTCACCCAGCTGTGGTGGGAAAAGGCAGCAGGAGGAGCAGGAGCACTGCCCCAGCCAGGCTTGCAGAGAGCCCTGGGGGCAGCTGCGGGCAGGGAACTGTGGAATTCAGTGAGCAATTCTTCAGGTGACCCCAAAAATGCGTGGGGGGTGTGGGGGTGTTAGCTGTGAACCTTGCACCACCTGAATCTTTTCCCAGTGGGCTGTCAGGCTGTCCCAGCAGTCACAGAGGGGTTGTCTTCTCCCGTTTCCATCCCACGTGCTGGGAAGCCATTCTGTGTTCAGCTCTTCAGAGCTCAACTGCGATATCTCGGCTTGATCTGTTCCAACATTTCTCAAAGATCTGCCAAATGAGGGAGAGTCTAAAATCTGCAAATTTGACAAACAGGAAAGCAGGACTGGAAGGCAGAGTGTACTTGAAAACAGATGAAATCGTCTGGAAAAAGAGCATGGCAGGAAGAATGAATGCAAAGTGCCACTCTTAGGCTGCAGCAATCGATGGCAATAACCAAAAAGGGAACAACGAGGAAATGATCGATAAAAAGGACCCGGCCATTATGGTGGTTGGCAAGGACACAAATGTGTTGTGCTGCCGTGGCAAAGGAGCCTGCAGGAGATGTGAAATGATCCTGCTGCCCTGCTCGGTGCTGTCAGGACCTTGGCTGCAGCTGGGTGCTGGGTTTTGGGCAGAGCACGGAGCCGTGAGCGAGCTCCTGTGCAGGGGGAGCAGCCAGGGAGAGCAGGAGCACCCGGCAGATTGAAATAATAAGGTCTGTTTATTCTGGAGCAGAATAAAGTGCCAAATGCCAGAAAGATGAGTGGGAATAAGCAGACCATGATGGATGGGACTGAGGAAGTGATTTATTTTGCAACAAGAAAGAGGCAGGTTCAACATTAGAGGAGAAGCTCTCCATTAGCAGTGGTGAAGCACTAAAACAGGTTTTCTGGGAAAGCCCTGAGTGTCTTCCTGGTAGCTGTTAGGAAGCGCTGTCACTCACATCTGTCAGGAACGGCACAGGTGAGGCTGGTGCTGCCGTGCTCTTGGCTGCACACACCGTACAGCAGCTGTCTGTGGGCATGTGTGACGATGTCACCGGGACAAAAAGAGATTTGCAAAGCTGGAGGAGCTGAACTTTTTAGCAAAAACTCAATATAATTGAATGATTTCAACTCCGCCACCCTATAGGAACCAAGTGTCTGGGGACCCCTGACAAGATCTGCTCTGTCATGAACACTATATACGTTTTTGCATAATTGCATCAAAAGTCTGATGTTCAGCTCTGCTAATCACAGCAGTTCTTCATCCAGAAAGTTTTGCATTGCCTTTCGGATGGAGTTTTGAGTAACAACAACCTAAGAATATTTTAAACTGTTTGTTTCTCGAGGTTTTTTCGAATCTTCATGTTTCAAGTTTCCAAAACATGGATATCAGACAAATCAAACTGAGCAGGAGAGCTGCTTATTTTTTGTTTGTATTTTCTTTTCATACTGGGAGAGATTTACATTTCGGTTATTCAGTTCTTAAATAATGCAGAGTCACTTAGGTAATCAAAACTCTGTCCTGTGTGCCTGGCGCATCAGGTGCTTGGTCTCATCTGGCCCTTCCTTCCACGGCTGGGCTGAGATGCTTTCCATCCTCAGCTCTCTGTTCCCCAGCTTCCAGCATTCTACAGTTAAAGTACAGGTCTGTGTTTTAACGAAAATCAAAGGAGTTGTAATGAAATGTCTGAAGGAGAGCAGGGGAATCTACTTTTCATTCATCAGCTTAACGCCTGTGCAAAATCTATTAAAATTGTTTTCAATACATAAGGCTTGTTGTTGTTTGTTCTTTCTCTGCCTTAGAAGAATCCAACAGCATTAAAAATGTGTCACATTTTTTAGGCCCAAAAGTGTGGAACAGCTTTTAATGGGAAAGAAAATGTTTTTTGAAAACTGGGAAACTCAGCAGTGAAATAAATTGAGCCTCAAAAAGTGATTGAAATCTCCAAGTCAATATACAAAAGGTATCCAAAGACTCGTGAAGTCTGACAGAATCTCTTTAGTTTGAGGTGTCTTTCCTTTTGCATCAGGGCTTACATTTTTGAAAAACAGCAGCGAGCAGTGCTGTCAGGTGCAGTGGGTTTGAAAGCAGCCCTGCCTGCTCATGAAAGCCTGAAATTGTGCACAGCTCCGGGTAGCGCGTCCTCAGCAGATAACTGAAATAACACATTCCCTAAATTGGCTGCATTAAGCAATTACCGATACCGTGGTGGAAACCGTGTCGTTCTGTTCCTTCCTTGTAGCCCCAGCGCCGTGTCACGTTCCACCTGCCAGATGGCTCCCAGGAAAGCTGCAGTGACAGCGGGCTCGGAGACCACGAGCCCACGAGCGGGGCCAGCGCGTCCCACCCGCTGCCCCTGGGCTTCCCCCAGGACGAGTTCTACGAGCAGGCGTCCCCCAACAGCCGCACCGAGGGCGACGGCAACTCCGACCCCGAGTCCAGTAAGTGCAGAGCTCTGCTCATCTCACTCGTTAAATCACTGCAGGGGCGACAGTGGGGCTTTTTGTGTTTCTCCAGGTAATTATTAAAAGCGAGCGTCGGTTTTAATGCGGCCAAAGAAGGTTTCTGTTGGTAAAAATGGGAGGTCTGGCTGTTGGAAATTAAACACTTGGAGCTGTTAAGGGTTTATGGATGACCTGGTGGTTTTATGGACCTGCTGTGCTATGCACAGAGGAGCTTTCTGAGGAGGTGAACGCTGTCACCCCAATGCTCATAAATACTGTGCTGAGGGGATTCACAGGTTTTAACATTTCCCTCTCCAACGCTCCTGTGCGCTGTAGTTCAATGGGGAACTCGTGGGTGATGAGTAGCTCTGTGAAAAGACTGCAGCCTCCAGAAATGAGGGTTTCTTGATTTGTCTTCTGAAAGCAGTGATGTTGTGTAGTAATAATCCCAGAAGAGTTTGTCGTCTTCTGCCATTGCCACTGCCTTCTTGTGATGTCAAAACCAGGGAGGCAAAATCAACAGGAGCCAGAGCTGTGGGCGTTGGCACTGCTCTCTGGGCTGTGCTGGGATGTGGCAGCCAGTTGGAGACTCCACTGAACTTCAGTCAACTGTTAATTGTCCAGAGGCTCCTTATCTGGATTAAATTGAACTGTGCCATTGATAAAGAGACACCTGAACGTCTCAGAGCCTCTGAGGCCTTGTTAGCGGCTTAATAAGTGATTTGAAAATACATCTGTTCTGGGCAAAACTTGGCCCAAAAGGTGGATTTCAGCCGCTTTAGCGTATCAGGAGGAACGAATTAGCGAGTGCTATGCACTTGAAATAGCTGGAGGAGGCAGTTACACTCTGCAGTGGCAAACCCAGCATCCAGCAGAGAGCACTGCCCCCCTCTCCAAGCTGGCTCTGCCACATTCAGCCTGGCTCTTGGAAATCACCTCTCTGCCTTTGCTGCCCAGGACTGGAGCCTCAGGGGCTTTTTGCACACGTGGCGTGTGTCCTCTTTTACTTTAATTCGTAAACTATTGCCTAGGTTTAACTTTAAAGTTTGTAAAGTGATATGTTTCTTGAAATAATACCAGAATATTATGTTTTCCAAGTTGACAGACAACTGACAAGAACCATCAGAGGTTTTTGATCGTTTGTTGGAAACAATCATAATTTGCTTTTGTGTTCTTGTATTTGAGGCTATAATATACCCTTAATAATATTCTAGGCAGAATTCTGGATTCTTCACAGAATTAAGCCCTGAAGTGCTACAAATATACCCCTAAAGAAAGAAAATATCAGGTTATATATTGTTTGCTGCTTTTGCTATTCATACTCAGGGGCTGAACTTGCTTTCCAGCTCTTTCCTGTTGCTTGTAACTGATATTTATACTTTACTGGAGTGAGAATGTTGTACCTGAAATCAGTATCCAGGTACTTTCCAGCAGAGAACATGGGACAGGACCTGGTGTATGAGGGGTTCTCAGACCGGGCAAGTGCACCCTGTCTTGCCATTTACAAGGAGGCTCAGGTTTGGCATTTGCCAATTCTTTTTGTGCCCAGGTTTTGTAATTCCAGAAGAAATATGCACCACGACTCTTGTAGAATGTGGCTCTAAAAGTAACCCAGCCCTGACATCTGAGTGTCGTTGACACACATCCCTGTGAGCAGGCTAAGCGGGCGTCAGACGTCTTTCCAAGTGTGAAGTTGAAGAAAGTTTAATCACCTGTCTAATTACCTGACAGTTCAGTTTTAAACTTGAAGTCACAGTTTAATTAGAGTTTATTTTATGTGAAGATTTTTGTTCCCTTCCAACTCGTCTCTTATTGAAACAGTTTAATTGATGTAGCACGATGGGTACAGCAGGGGAAGCTCTTTTTGTGGCCTTTTTTAGTGTTTCATGCTTATATTAATGGCAGCATCTAGTGGCAGGAACAAAAAAGCAGATTTAAATAGCTGTTGTTGCGTGCTCTGCTACATCCAAGTGAAAAAGAAGAAGACCCAAACCATATTTGTGTTCAGCGTGCTGCTGCAAAGTGACTTGGTGCAGATGACAGCAACCCAAAATATCTGATGAGCCTGAGGTTCCTGTGGCTCACTTGTGCACGCAGGACACATTTAGCCAACAGAGCAACAGTGAAAATAGCTCTGAGTTGATGGTTTCCTCTTCAAACTTCTGCTGGATTTTTGGTTGGTGTTTTTTCTTTAATCTAATTTGGAGTGGCTTGATGCAGTCAAAGTATTTCTAGTCCTCCTCCATGGACCAAAATGTTGTTAATGTGAAAAGAGGCAGGAAAATACGGTCAGGTGATCCGAGTTCATACAGCAGAACAAGCACGGCCTTGATTCCCTCCCGGGATCTCTGATATCTGACCTGTCTTAATCTGAAACATTGCCTGGAATGCTGAGCCTGATTTGTCACCTGGTGGGGATTTGGTTCAACTTTGCCTGCCGAGGGGAGAGGTTTGGGCTGAGATGATGTCAGCAGAGTCTAGAACCAAGCAGGTGCCCTATGAAAGCTGGTGGCAGCTGTGACATCACACGTGGGCACGTTCAGAAGTGTTTTCTCCCTCTTGCTTTTCCTGACCACAGTCCTCCGGTGTTATTTGTTTCTCTGATACTGGAAATTGTTGCATTTTGGAAGCTTTCCATTTAGTAGCAATGGCAAAGCATTTATTGCAAAACGCTGAAAAAGATGAGCATAACAAAATTTTAAAAAAACAAAAAAATATTGGTGGGAGGAAGCTTTACAAATTCACATCTGATACAGGAGTGAAGCAAGGAGGGAAAAAAAAATAACTGTAAGGTTATAGTGGTTAGAAAACTGTGAGAAATTTATATGTAAACCTTTAAAATTAATTGACTGTGCTAATTAAAATTAGAAATAGGCTATTTAAAATGATTTGTCTTCTCTAACTTTAGATCCCCCTTTAGAAAAACATGAAGGTCAGTGTGATAGATGCATCATAAGGAAGAGATGCCAATAAACTGTCACACTAAGTAAATAATAACATAAAAATGCATGTAGAGAACCTTATCCTTAAGTAACAGCACTCTTGTACGTGGTATTCACCTATTTTCTGCTCATAAATTGCTCAAGTGAGGGTGCTCCTATAACTCCCTGTGCTAAGGATTTTAACCAAACTGTCTTTTTCCCACCTCTTCTTCCCCTCTGTGTTGTGTTTAAATACAAAACACACTTCAAGCATGGGCAAAGACCAACAAATTCTCTGTGTCTGGTCTTCCCCGGTGAATTATCCCTCAGTGGTGCCCTCTCAGTGGCTGTAAGCAGTGATGTCGATCAAAGGGGTTGAAAACTACGTGTAAACCTCAGTTATGCTGGGTTATTCAATACATGTGAAACATATTAATGACAAATTTTCATGCTTCATCTGTTTTTATAGCCTTATCAAAGCCGTTTTCTTTCCTCTAGACAATAGAATTATTTTACTTTTGTTTGGAGGAAAAAAAGAATATGCCTAGTTCAGCCAAGAAATTGGGCAGAGCAAGAGGAATGATTGCAGCTTGGGGACAGGGAGTGTGGAGGGGAAGCCAGAGAACCTGCAAGTAATCTGCAATTAAATAATAGCAATCATTTTGTATAAAGAAAATGGAAGTATAAACAAAGCTAGCTGAAAATTAAAGTTAATGAGGCAAATCACACTGCGATTTCAGGGTTTCAGATAGGAGGAAGCTGGTGTATTGAGGAGAGGGGGTCTCCATGAAGAATATTTAACATGAATTAGTGGCTAATAAGCCAAGAAAGTTGCATAGAAAATCAGCAAGTGCAGAGCTAAGGGCGGCCTGGAGGGGAGTGAGTAGACATCATGAGTTTGTGGCCGCGCCAAGCTGGTGTTGCCAGCGGTGTCTGGCTGCCTGTTTTTGTCTCCCATCACACCTCCACACAGTTAAAGAGCTGTTGGGGTGAACTGGGTAGAAGAATTCCTGTGGGTTCAGCCCCTGGGGAGAGGGAAAGGTGAATTTTGAATACATGGATTCCCCAATTCCATCTGTTCCACGAGGCACTACTTGTGGACAGCAAATGAGTAAATGGGTCGCTGGGGCAAAGCTTTGCTGGCTTTAAGTGATCATCAGAGTGCAGAGAATCAGTCTTAGGAAGAATTAAGCCTGCAATCCGTGGTATTTAACCACATAAGAGGGAGGTTTGAGCAAGGAAGACATCTGTTCATGATTAAAGACTGCACATATTTCTTCCCCAAAATTAAAAGAACGCTTTCACCTTGACTTAATTTTTGATGAGGATGGTGTTGGTGAGCACAGAGGCAGGCTGATGGAGAGTGATGATAATGGCACTAGAAGTCAGAGCAGGTTCAGTGCATCCATGTGGAGGAGAGGAGATAATCTTCCTCCCAGGGTATCAAAACTGATAGTGTTTTCCTTATTTTCTGCAATTCTGAGACACAAGTTGTCGAGAGAAAATAAAGCACTGGTCAAGCTCCACTACTGGAAAGCATTTACAAAGAAGAAACTGAGATATCTATAAATATAATGCAATAAATGATATCATGGGTTTCCCAAGGGTAGTATGAGATTAGCTCCATTATCTCACTTCCATGATATGTATTTTTAACATTGGGGAATGCGTGTGTAGTTAATCTATATATATATTTAAGGACTAATAACAGTTATTATGACATTAGGGTGGAGCATTCGTAATTAAGAACGAAAAGATGTAGAATAATACAAGAATGGAAAAATCTCCATAATTATCTTCATTAATGAGTTTGGCATTAAAAAGCAGGAACATGTCAATGAAATATTCTAGTAGCTCAAAGCCAAGCATCACTGACAATAGAGGAGGAGGTGTGCCTGACACAAGAATTGGATTTTGCTAAGGATTTGAAGTAATAGCAGTGGGATGAAATCTAATAGTTGAGAGCCATTCTCATAGGAACTGCTGAATGTAACTAGTATATAAATCACCAGCTGAAAATGACACGAAGAAAAAAACCAACTGAGTATTACAAAGATAAACTATAAATCACCAATACCTAATGTGACTGTGAAAAAATCCTGGGTTACTCCTAGCAGAGGGGAAAAAGAAGAAGAGGAAAAACCCCAAGGGGTTGCTGACACCATAACAGACCTGTTATGGATAGCGTTGGCTTCCCACATTAAAGAAAGGTGAATTCGCATGAGAAACAGGCATACAGAAATATTATTTATAACAGGGGAATGGGATGCCTGTACACAGAGAAAGGAATTAATATTGGCTCGTTTAAACTGCAAGGTAAAGGCTGGCTGGGGACTGGGGCTGCTCTCACACCACAGCAGGGACTGGAAGCTAGAATGAAGCACTGGGTTGGTTCACAGGGAAATGAGCTGGTGCCGCCTTTAAACCAGCCAAGGCTGGAAATTTGGGGGCTGCAGGCGAGATCAGTGAGGAAGCAGAGAAGCAGGGCATGAGAGTGCAACCTCATTGCTTTGAAAAGGAGCTTGATAAATTTGTGAGAGGGCAAATCGCTGTCCGTAAGAGCAGCAAATCCAGTGTGGCACGCAAGAGGTGACTCTGCTGCACTGGGAATATAAAATCTGGGGGTGAACGTGTTTGCTGAGCCTCAGTTCTGCTCTGGGCTCCAGCTCCAGCCCCAGCTGGACACAGGGCTGGTCATCACCCGTCCGGGAGCGTGGCCGTGCCCCCGCCGGCCGCTGGCGTGACGGGAGCTGGCCCCCGCTGGCCGCAGCCCTGTCAGCAGCTCAGGGACAGCCCGGGGGGTCCTGTAACTCTCCCTGGTGCCTGGTGGAGAGGGAAGGGTCAGCACAGAGCTGCAGACAGGGAGCTCATTCTCCCTGGGAAAAATGCCTGCGCTTTCTGCCATGCTGACTTGTCTGATAATCAGAAACTCTGCAGTTGCTGAAATATACTCTTTAAACATCATCAATAAGATGCTGTGGCAGCTGGATTTCAGACCTCATGCTGGGGCACAAGAAAAAATAAATCTACAAAGTCTTAAGTTTCTTGTTGCCTGTCCAAAAACTGGACTGCCGACAGACAGAATTTTTTTTAATGATGCTTTCGGTTTTTTTCTTCCCATCTTTTGTGTTTTTTATTTCCACAGAAAGGTTGAAATGTAGCAGCAATATTTTAGTTTGGTTGTTGCTGAGTTATAAACATACTATAGCACTTAGGCCTAGTTTGAATAAAGAAGAAAGAAGCTGTCATTAGTTAAAGATAACAAATCTCAGGCTAAAATACATCCCAATCTACCACATCTGCCCATCGAGCCCTTCAACTTCTGCTGTACCGGGCTTTTCTAACCCCATGGCTGAACACTAATGATTAAGTCGGAAAGTGCTGAGGTAATTAATCTTTCTGAGGCAACAGAGTTTGATTGATCTTCTCCCTTTGATCAAATTAGCTTGTAGGTAGGTGGGAGAACGTAACGGCCGAGCACGGCTCGGTAGCGCTTTGTGAAGTGCCAGCCTCTGCGGTGACCTGCTGTGGGCACCCATGAACCGCGGGCTGGGAGCCTCCACAGCAGGCACTGAGAGGCTGCGAGACTGAAAGGATGGGGGATGTGGCAGAGATCAGCATCAGGACGTGCTCAACGCTCCCATTTTCGGGCGTGTCTCTCTCAGGGGTGCAGTTTCTGTCTGCGTGGCACGCGTTGGAGGGCACTGCATGTCACAGGGCTGAGAACTGCGTGCGTTTTCCAGATGTTTTAGCTCTCTGTTTCTACAATAATTTTAGTTATAAGCACACAGAGCGAAGCCAGCCAGCAGAAACTCCTATAAAACAAAACGTGATGGTATTCTGGATTTGTTCCTGACTGGAGAGTGGGTAAAAGGGCAGACTGGAGAGGTCAATTTGCAATGATACAGATGAGTGGCTTTTGCAAGCAGATTTTCACTCGTACCTGAGAGGATACAGATTGCATATTCAGAAATAATTCCATGATTTGGTAGTTTGATCCCTGGGTGCCTGACTTAAGAGTTATTAAAGCAGCTGACACAAAGAGGGGAAAACGGACAGAACAAATTAAATTAAAAAAATGCAAAAGCAAAAAGATTGCCCCACTCGGCCTCTCTGTCAAACATATCACTATGAACACAGACTCTGAGTTTTAAAATTTTATATTTCTGTGTATAAGGAACGCTCTCCATAAATTCTTTTAAAAGTAAATTTTAGGTATTTTATTGCTGATATCAGAATATAAAACCTTGATCTGCATTTTCTACTCTTTGAGGAAAAGGAAGATAAAAGCAAGTTTTCTGAAATGTGCCTTATTCTTTCATGCAAAATCAATGGGGATTGATGAGCAAAATCAATGGGGAAAATATGCTGGATTTTCTAGACTGCATACTGGGATGAAGTAACTCAGGCAATACTAACACGTTTGTGAATAGAACTTAATGTAATTCTTGACTGAGGTTTATAATAGAGGTTACTCTGTCTAAAGTGATTAGAAAGACTAGCTCCCCCTTACAGCTGAGAAATCAGTCACTTCTCATGGAATAATAAGGAAGGCTTTAAAGCATTTGTTTTGGTGGGTTTTTTTTAATAATAAATGAGATCTGACATCTATAAACAGTGATTTAGTGGCAGATATTCTGTGATATATATTTATGTTATCACTTAAGCTGACACGGTAATGGATAATCCTATTTGTTCCGTTTATGAAAGTTTTAAAATATATTGCTACGGCGAGCAGGCTGGTGGGGCAGAGGTGGAGAGACAACAAATTCCTTCCCTCCAGTTTTTCAAACTGCTTTTAGCTCTGACTGGCTGTCGTATTTGCAGTAAACAGAGGCCCTGGAGTGTGGCTGGGTGAATGGAATCCAATTTGGAGCACTCTGTGTCCGGGGGTGTGTTGGGGTTTGATGGCCACGACAGCTCCGGGAGCCCCGAAGGGCACGGATTGAAGGGGGGGCTGCAGCCACCGGTCCCCTCCTGGTGACAGCTTTGAAAACCAGTGCATCCTGCACATCTCAAACCTAGCTGTGGGTGGGATAGACGTTTGTCAGGGGGAAGCAGAGCTCTGAGGGAGAAGCCATCCCTTAGCTCGTCACTGGGTTTGAGGGGCACAGACGTCAGGTGGCAGCAGGAGCCTGGGGTGCCAAAGCCGCCCCGCCCCAGCACGGCTCCCATCAGGGAAAAGCGTTGGCCCTCTCTTAGAACAAGCCTTTCTTTGCTTCTGATTTTTGTTTGGCCGCCCACACAGTCAGGAAAAGTTCATGTGAAGTTTGTGTTTGTCCTTCTTCTGTCTCTCTGCTTTGTCTCAAACTTTCTCTTTCTTCTTCTAAGACTAGAAAAAACACAGATGATGCAATTTGTCTTTTTTTTTTTTTAACCAAATCAAGCTAATCAGTGACTGCAAGAGGAGCTTTTAGCAATATGAAATATTAAGATTTTTTTAGCGTTGAGTTCCTGTTTTAAAAACGGAAATATAGGGAAAAAAAATTTCTCTTTTATATAATTTAAGCCATGTGAAAAATTTCATGATTATAATTTGATGTGAAGCATCATAATTTATTACTTGATTTCCACTGTGATTAATGAAAAATATATCAGGAAATATATTTCGAGACTGTCTGCAGCTACCAGTCTGTCTTAGACATTAAATGGGAAAATTGTATTTATTGAACAAAGCAGATTCCCAACTGAGGGTGCATTTCAAGTCACAGCATTTGCTGACTCAAATCTGATCAACTCAATAAATCCAGTGATTGTTGTTCTCGTTTGTGTAGAGATGTGGACATCCTTTAATCTGATGCTTTCCCTCTAACTGGACTTTTGGCAGGGAGCTAGGATTGATCCAGTCTCGAAGCATGCGTTAGGAACAACCAGAACTGTTCCAAAAAGGCCATCTGTAGCCATATATTCCTGAACAGGGGAGATATTTTTTTTCCTTTTCTCTTCAAATAACTTTTAGCCTTCTGGAAAAGCAGCGTATTGATAATCAGCTGCTGCTTCTGCCTTTTTTTGAGGTTGTTTAATTGGCATTGTGATCTTTTTATTTTCTGGTTGCTGTTCAGACCTTGACTTTGCTGTAGCTCATCAGAAAGGGCCCCAAACCCCTTGTGCAGGCTTCTCACCAGGGGAACACGGGGTTGGTGTCCCTGTGCGTGCTGCTGCCCCAGCCACTGGAACTCCAGCTTTCCTTGAAACCCACTGGTCACTGATGTGATGTACTCGTTCTGAAAAATAAAATATATTTGCCTGGATTGAGCTGAAGAGACCTGGGCAAAATATTTATGATTATGCTTTTGGATTTATATTACACCAGAGGTTGAGATTCTCACCTCTGTGTTTAATACCGGTAAATAATGTTGCTGCTTCCTAGTTAGTGGCAGGATTTTGCAGGGATTCTGCTTTATTTGTAGTGCTGTGTGATTCAGTAGTGTTCTGATTAATTCAAGTGACATTCTAATTGTTGTTAAATGTTCTCAGAGTTACCTCTGCACATTGCTGAAGTCAGCAGTTCCAGAAGCTCCAGTCTCATGCATCCATTTCAAAATTCTCAGCCTGGCCTCGTGCTGTCTCGGTTGTTTGTACACATCCATCCCCATGTTTCAGTTGGAATTAGATGGTAAAATCCCTGGATTACAGAGAGAAATTCTGCTCTGTATTTGTGGGGCTCTGAGCACATTGTGGCTGTTACGCTGATTTTCTGCTCCCGGTGCAATTGCAGTAAAAGTCATCACAAATACTTGTAGAGTGGAAGTGGAGCAGATCTGTACAACAAACATATGCTGTGCTAGCAATGCTTCTGAGTGCAAATCAGGTCTTGTTTTCATTTCACCTGGAGAAAACAGTTAGCTCAGGGTTTTCTGAGTGCCCGAGTTCAATTCAGTGCTGATGCCGGTGCGAATGGGGAGAGCAGACGGGAGCTGTGTGGGGCTGAGGGGAGGTGCTGGCACTGCTGGCCAGTGCCGTGCTGGGCCAGCATCACCCTGGGGCAATTCAGAGCCACCTTCCTGCCAGATCAGCTGGGACAGGGGGGTTCCTGTGGTTAGAAGTTTGTTTAACCATCCTCTATAAGGTGCCTGGCAAATGTTCCCCTGCATCCGTGCGTGCCGGTAGCGCTGACCTGAGGACTGCGTTTTGCAAATGCTTTTGTGTCCCTCAGGTTTGTGTCACTTCAGCCATGGTGAACGACACTGCCACATCTCGAATAGCTTGGCTGAGATGGGCTGGCAGGGTGGCAGGGTGAGATGGAGCAGGACTTCACAGCACCTTCACCTTTTCCTGCTCCGTGCTTTGGAATCATCTCTGCTTCCTGCCATGCCCTGCTGCCAAGCAGCTCTGTTGTGATCCTTGTCCTTGCAGTGCTTAAAGCTCTGCTTAAAAGCCTCGGTGCATCAAATTAAAGTTCTCCCTTTATCGTAATAGTAGGAATAATAAAATAATAGTAGGAGGCAACAACTGATCCATCTAAAATGCTGTTTCCAGGAAAAGGCCATGGCTGTATGGTCTGCTGGACTTCAGTTGCTCTCATTCAAAATAACCCCGTGTCTGTGAAGCACCAGGAAGAACAATCATGGATTTCAATAGTTGTTCTTTCATGTGGTTGTCTTGAGTGATGTTCCAAACCCAGTGTCCCAGAAGATGTGTCCTCTATAGGGTGAGGTGTTATGAAGTCTGGCCCTCATCTAATACTTTAAAAGAAAGCAAACCTTTCTCCACCAAGAAAGGCTTTATTCATGTCACACACTAATCACACACCATAGAACTATTTAGAAATAGAAAGACAACCTTTGCCTCTCCTCCTTAGTTGTAGTACATATAAGGAAAAACAGTGGCAGTAAAAGGAGAGAGGAGTGGTGAGAGAAAGCACTTTGAAAACTATAAAGGCAGAAAATTATTTTTATCTCATTAGAACGGATATTAAAGCTTTTCTTTATACACATTCTCATTTTTTTTACTGAGGGTCAAATATCACCGATTACAGATTCTACTGGGGTGGACCTCTCATCCTTCTGTCTCTAAAATTAGCTCCTTATTTCTCTTTTTTGTGAAGATCACAAGAATCTTTCTCCATAAGCCCCTTGATTGCCCTGACCTACTCCAATACTGAAAAGTATTCACAGTATTGTAAAAAAAGGGTCCATCTGTAAATGAAGCAGGTCCTTTACCTTGCGTTGCTCTGTCCTGTGAATGGAGTNTTCTCCATAAGCCCCTTGATTGCCCTGACCTACTCCAATACTGAAAAGTATTCACAGTATTGTAAAAAAAGGGTCCATCTGTAAATGAAGCAGGTCCTTTACCTTGCGTTGCTCTGTCCTGTGAATAGCGCAGCATTTGTTGTGTCTGTATGTAGGGCCAGATGAGAATTAGGAGTTTCGATTATCACAGTGTGATTTGCATGTTTTAAAGAATACTAACAGTTAAGTATCCAGTTTTCCATTAAAGGATTCCTAATAAAGGATTCATAATAACTTTCGGAAAAAGGATGAGGTACCTCCTCTTACATTTTATTTTATTTTTTTCTTTCACGTCTGCTAAGCTACAGAAAGATTTAAAAAGTGCAATACTGTGAATTACTCTAGAGTTAGACAAGGAGAATTCTTTTTTGTTCGCTTTCCTCCCCCCGAAATCTTCTGATTTTTGGTACAGTGGGGGCTATTTCTGCGGAAGGAGTTTGTGCCTGGATCGTGACTCCTGGCTCTTCGTTTGTGTCAGAATGCAGCAGATTGCCAAACCCTTGTCCCAGGTTCAGAGATGTTGTCGTCTCTGTCATCCCGGAGCTGCCACAGTGGAAGAAAGCAGCGAGGGGACGTTTGTAGGGCTGATCATAGCAGGGCTTCCGCACCAACACTTAACTGCTCGATAAACCTAATGAGCCCTCTTGGTTTAGCTGGAGCTGCTGTGTCTCTAACAAGAGCCTGCCTCGCTGTGTCTTAATGCAGTGGGAGGTTTTGTGTCTTTGAGCCGAGGCAAGGGCCGTGGAGGGAGGCTTTGAGGAGCTTTTCCGTGGAGAGTTTGTCTCCAGCAGAGCCCGCGCGGTGCCGGGCGCTCTGCAATCGCAGCTCCTCGCTCACAGCCCTCGAAAGCAAAGCTTTCACATTGCTGAGGGAAATCACCACGGAGGGCGCTGTCCACACGGTGATAATCCAATGAAATGGCAGAAAAATTAAAGATTGACCGTGCAGCCACGAAGTCCAAGAGAGGTAAAATATTTTGGAGCGTGCAAAAGAAGAAAATGCCCTGAGCTTATTCTAGCGCCTGTGTTGGGAATGAATCATTACAAGGATTACAAAACTTAAGACATAACAATTTAGCCACTAAAGATGTCTTAATGAAAAGCTCCCTCATAATTCTTTCTTTTTGCTTTCTATAATACTGAATTTTAGGATTTGTTTTCCCTTGGGAGCACAGTTACAAAGAGACGCGGTTCTGCTTTGTGCATTCATCTCTAACCTCTGCTGTCAACTTTGTATCTCCAATCTAAAGAGTTCAAGAGAAATTCTAATACAAGGAAGCAGATGTTTTCTCTTTTGTATGACACCTTTTCTTGCTGAATAGGGATAAAAGATGGTAAATGTGAGGGGACATTAATATTTCTTGTTAAAACGTGCTTCGCAGGCTGAAGAATCTCATATACATAATGATAGTCAAATGTCGGCGAGTAAAAATAGGGATTTGTTAAAAAACAGCTGTGCTGCACAACTCTTTGACAGGAATAGAGGAATGCTTTATCCAGTAAAATTCACAGAATTTATTTAGAAGGAACTGTAGCTGTTAATTTTCATCAAGACAGAAGGTTAACGAGTCTGAAATGGAGGGGCTGGCTCAGCCTCGTTTCATGACCATGGAAAAAGAAATTTTTAACTCTGGCAGAGCTCTCACTTCCCTCACAGCAGATTCCTCTGTGGCACCATGCTGTAGTTTCAGTGCATGTTTTAATGCACCATCATCCTCGTGTTCCCTGAGAATCTTTCAGAGACAACTGACACACAACAATGCCACTGTTTAATGCTTTTGCTAGCAGCTGTTTTCAGGTGTTTTCCCCAGGGTGACGTTGCAAAGGTCCTGGTTTTTCAGCCAAAGGATCAGCAGCTGAGAGATCATCCACTCTGAATTTAGGAACCAGCCCCGGACAGCTGCCTGGGCTGGAATGCAGGAGATTTTCTCAACTGCAACATCGATGAGGCTCCGGAATATGCAGAATATGTAGAACAGAACTGTGCTGCATTTATGCTTTAAAAATTGATTCAGCTTTAAACTGTAACTGCATCCTACTATTTACAGTGACAGGGAGAAACTGGTGTCCTGCACTCAGCAGTCTCTGACCTGGGATGCACAATTTGCAGATAGGCAGAGCAGACAGGGGGGTCACAGACAGATTTTATTCTGTGAGACTGGCACAGCCAGGCAGCTGCATTTCTAATTCACAGTCACTCCATCCTCTACCCCCCAGGAAAAGTTCTCGAATCCAGAAGCACTTTGCATGCTGAGGTGAGATGTTAAATAGCAAGAATTGCTTCTAAATAATAAGATTACGACACAAACCCACAAGAACGGGGATCTCAAGGTTAAAGATAGCATTTCTCATTCGATCTGAGCTGGTAGAAAGGAAGAAAGAGATTAGAGAAAGAGGAAACAAACCAAAAAATCCCCACCAAACTGAAGCTGTGGCCACATCAAGATATTAAAGACATAAGGTTTTTAAATCTTAAGTCAGTGTGTATATATATATATATGTATATATATATATATATAAAAATAAAATATATTTGTTTTCCATTGTTAAAAGATTTCTGTTGAGACAAGATCTTTCTCAGGTATTTGTTCCAAATGTACGTGATTCAGATGATCATGGTCTTTGTGGCATGTAAAGCTTCTTGCTAGAAGAGGGACATACTTTAAGGCAGATGGCAACTTTTTTTTTTTTTTTCCCCACAGCAGTAGAAGATGGTTCCAGTAAAAATGCACTATCTTTATTCAGATGTCCATGGTAACAAATAGAGAAAAATAAACCAGCTTTTTCTCTCAACAGAAATCCCTCTGAAGACAAATGTGGTGTTTTGGTTTTTTTTATTTTTTTTTTTAACTCAAGTATTGGTGGTATTTCTGGAACATATTTGAATGCTAAGTGTTTTCTCTGAGCTTCTGTTAAGATTCTGCTCTGAAACAGAAAACTGTAAAATCAGTAAGATAAAACCCAGTGTTTAGTTCTATCCCAAAAATGTTCATTTTCCAGAAGAGGAGTTCAGCTGAAAAGTGGGATGCCACTTTGCTTTCGTGTGTTGTAGGAATAAGACACCTTTCTCTGGAGTCCTTGATGGATCTTGCCTTTTTCCTTTTGGTGTGGCAGTAATTTGTGTAACTTCTGCTCGTGCCAGAAGAAGTTGTAAAATGTATTTGTAAATTGCTGTTTGAGAATCTTGAACTAGGAGACCTGGTTTATTTGATGTGAAAATAATTCTAGTTTCATGTGTAAGATATATAAACTGCACCAATAACATTGCATTGATTGTAGTGCTTTGTTTGGAAAAAAATACCAGCAACCCTGAGTGAACAAGGCAATTTGCAGCCTTGATTAAATAGAGCAGGCAGAGGAATGGCTGAGGAGGGAAAAAAGAGCTCTGAAACTATGGACAGAGCATACAGATTTTCTCCTAATTTTCCTTTCATGTTCTTCAGCTTGGTCACATATTCAGCAGCAGAACGATGGGTTTGCAATATTCTTTTCCCCAAACGTGTTGAACTCAGCTCTGCCTTTTAACAGGGCCCTTGTTTGCCAGCCAGGATCTTACCTAAAAATCTGCCTACCACGGATTGAGCCGCTGGTGTTCGTGGGATTTTGGTCAGCCCTGCTCTGCCTCTGCACTGATACATTTTTCTAGTCTGACTTTGGGGTCTGTAGTGGCCTTGGGATAGAAGTTAAGAGTGACACAGGGAGGATCTGTCCCCAGAAAGGTCTTTCACCAAATACGGTGGAACTGTGAAGTGGTTAATAGCAAGAGCTCTCGATCTATAAATCGTTACAATTTCTGTTTGCAATTATAAATTCCAAGACATAAATTAGGAAACTCTGGGCATCACTGTAGGCACAGCCACGCCCAGATTTCACTATGAAGTGCAATAAATAAAGTGATAGGTCTTCAGAAATGGCATCTTCTATGAATAAATGCAAATAAATTGGACATGAAGGCATTTGGGCTGGGGGAAGAGAGTACTTGGATTTTCAGGGGGGAAAGAACTAGATAAATGACCATTCTTAATGTACAACCACCCCTATAGCTTTAATGTACAACAGAAAAGAAGAAATTTGTTTCAAATCTAAGTTTGAAATAATCTTTTACATTGGGATTCTGCCAGTGGCTGAGTACTACAGAGACTGATTTTCCCCAGTCACCAGGAAAACAAACTACCTGCATGTAAATTCAGCACCTTTGATCAGGAAAAAAATGTTTTGAATTATATTATATTTTCAGTTTAACATTGAAACTTGTATGTGCTTGGAAAGCTGAACAGCACGCCTGGCTTTAGCCTGTGCTCATTTATAATGAGTAATTATCTAATGATGATGGTGTTCAGCATGCATGAGAGCTCCTGTAGCACGATTTGGAATTTTAAGGAAATGCTGTAGATCAAATGATAATATCTCATTTGTATTCTCTCAGTTCCCCAGTCACTACTGCATTTCGTAAAGCAGCTACAGAGATGGGCTGCAAATATGCATCATTTTTGTGTGAGATGACAAAAGGCTCAATGGTCCTTAAATAGTGCAAACAATCCCTTTCCCACACCTTGCAGCATCAGGTGGTGCTGTTCCAAGGAAATCGCACCTTGTGTGAAGTGAGTTTTCAATCCTGCCAGGACGTGCACTGCTCCTGAGGTCTTCAGGGATAAATAAATGCATAAATGAAGCCAGGATTAGCTCCGAGTAGGTGGATGTGTGGTGTGATTCCTGTCATCCATCTCTGGCTGCAGGACCCGGTGATCCCTCTGCCGGGCTGGGGTGGAGGACCACGGGATTTATGGGGTGTGTGTAGGAGCTCAGACCTGAACAAAAACGTCTATTTCCACTTACAAATGGAAGCTTGGTAATCCAGTTAAAACTTTTTTTTTTTTTTTTCTGTTTGCAGCTGTTAATTAAACAGACAGGAACCTGTTTAGCAAAATAAAAATGGCTTATAATGTTAAAGGGGAAAGAATCAGATATGTGAGTATTCAAGTTTAAGGAGATTTAGGAGTTTTCCATTGACAGCAACAGTAATTTGGCTTCTCTTCTGACGTCAGTATTTTCCACTGTGGAGGAGATCTACTTGCATATATGCACATCTATGCACATTTATCTGCCTTCATAATGGGAGCAAATTACTCGTGCATCTCAGCATACGGATCTGCAGATGCACACATCTCATCTCCCACTGACTGGTGGCTCACTTTTGCTTCACTCAACATTTTCTCCAAGGTGCTATCACGGAGCTTGGCTGGGGAAAGGCAGATCTGCCCCCGCAAGGCAGCCTTGTAATTGGCAACTTCAGAGGGCAAAATGCTTTTTAGCCCAGCCTGGACACAGCCCTGAGCTCAGCTTTTAATTTTAAGGAGCCTCTGTGCATTCTTTACTTAAATTCCCTACTCTGAGCACTTCCAGTGAATTCAGTGGGTCTACCCTGAATGAGCACAGTTAAGTAGGTGCATAAGTGTTTTCAGGCTTTAGGCTTTACAAGCTTTCATAATTAGTGCTCCAGACAACATTAATTAAAGAGCACTTTAGAAAGAATGTAGCTGTTTAAACCTCTCCAGTGGTTTGCATCTTATTCAGGGATCCCAATCAATGCAGCACATGGGCAATCCGCTCAGAAAGGCAGGCGTGATTATAGTTTAATATAATCTGTATATACATCTTTGAAATTGTATGTAGCAAACAGAACTCTATAGAAAGTCACTTCAGTTCACGGACAATTAAATAAGACAGTAAGAATGAAAGAAACAAATGTTTTCATTTTCATTATAATTTCTTCAAGGATTGTGATCTATGGTAATGAAATATGATGAAGAGAGGGGTTTTCCTGAGGCTGGCAATATTTCTCTTATTTCCTTGGAAATAAGAGCCTTGGGACAGTTAGAATTTGTATCTTACTCATCCTCCTGTTATGATACAATTGAGGAAGAATTAAAAGTAAAGCACTGACTGATAGTTTTTTTATGAAAAAAAAGAAAAGACATTGAAATGTTAGGCGTGGTGTTATACCTGATTTATTGTGCAAGGCTGGTTTGAAATTTTTTGTCCCACTGCACTTGGGATATGATGCAGTCATCTGTCTTCACAAAACCACCTGAGTGTCACGTGGCAAACCTTCTGATGCATGATTGAGGATCGTGTTTGGCAATACAGGATCCCCTGCAGCAGCTCTGCTTAAGGCTTAAACACAGTTTTACTTCTTGACATTACTTGTCTTTTATGCTCTTTTCCTCCCGTATTGAGATAATTTCCAAACGCTGATGAAGAAAATTACTGCATCTTGTACTGATACAGTTGTAAAGGCACAATAAAATTTGACATCTTCCATTTAGTGTGTCTTGATCAGAAATAGGTCTATCACTCAGAACAAATTATTTTGAAGCCTAGAGCAGGAAGGATATAATAGTTAAGCACAAAATTACCTGATGGGTTTTTAATCACCCTGACAATTATAAAATAAAAGACCTCTGTCCATTATTGAAAGAGGAACAAAGACCAAGAATAGAAAAAGAGACAATGACAAAGTAAATGATTGAGGGGGTAGGAGCCTCCTGTACTATGTAAAAACTCTGAAGATGCTCGACAGTGACTCAGACATTTCCTTGAGTGTGCTGGGCTGCTTTTCATCTGCCTCTGTGTGTTAATTACTCCAACAGAAGGAAAATACTGAAAAGCACCTGCACGATTTGCTTGTCTGCTTGTTTTCCTGTCATGTTTCCCTGGAAAAAAGCGGTGCACCCAGAATGCCTGCAGGGTTTGAGGTGTGGAAGCACATCCAAGGCACTGGCAAGGCTCCAGGCAGAGAGCAGGACTGCAGCAATTCTTTGGGGTAAGGGCTGGAGGGAAGCCACAGAAACTCCCTTCTTCGCAGGAGTGGCAGGGTTCCTTTTCAGAGGGGTCAAAGATGAAAAATCTGCAGGTCTATAGATAATAATTCTCTGTTTTCTTTGAATGATTTTTTTTTTTTTAATGTACTTTCCCCTGCCTCAGCGTTGCTCCCAAAAATTCCACTTAGTGAAATTAGGTAATGATAATACAATAATTATTAACCAGGTAAGTTCGAGTCATCATTTTCTCCTCTGGCCTCGACTCCGTGCCAGTGACTGCTGATTATAAATACCATTAGTGGAACAGAAATCAGCACAGTGTACTCCAGTTCCTTTTTCCAAACAAGGGGCTATTTTTCGGCATTCAGGTTCCCCATAGGCTTTTAATCAAGGTTATGGGAAAGTCCATAAACTTTCCTCTGAATATTTAACAAGCTGAAGGTTGTGGCAGATGTGAGATCCCAAGGACAAGGGAAATGAGATTGCAATCAGAAGAGCAGAGGAGACCTGGAGATAAGCAAAGCTTTGTCTACAGATAATATCTGCCAGAACAAACACCAGGGTCACGTTTGCCAGCTTCTTTTGTGATGAGATTCCATTTTCCCAGTATAAACAGCCATAAAAAGGGGTAAACCCAAATAGGTGCTGTTTGCAGGAATGTTAGGCACTGAATTTCTTTGAAATGATGATTGAAATCCAGTCAGAAGAGAAGTTTGAAAAACGGAAAATGTTTTGGTGTAGTTACATACTTTTCTTTTTTACTGACCTGAAATCCTAATTCCCTAACATTTTTTTTTAATAAATTCTCTAAACAACCTCTATTATACTGAGTTGTAATGCCTGTTTGTATGTTCAGCCAACAATTTTTCTTCGCTAGATCTTTTTAATTGAACAATTTTTAACAGTCTAGTTGTGACAATATTTTCCTGTGTTCAAATGGAAAAGCAATCTTGCAGAAACTCTTACCCGTGCCGATCCAGCAGCTATAAAAATATAATTATAGCACTCTGCATAATGCATGGAGCGAATATTCAGAAAAGTATTCTGAAATGTCAGCCTGTAGAGGCTGCACAGTGTCCACTGTGCTGTGGCTTTGCAGTGCCCAGAGCTCCGTGGCCACAGCGGCTGCATGAGCTCCGTGGTGCCACAGGATGCTCTGAGTGTGTCTGGGATGGCATCACCCTGCAGCCTCTGCTTTTTTGGCCATGCTGAAAGTTCTGTCCCCAGTAATTAGTGCACTTTAACCTGTGTATTTCCTCGAGCTGATGTGTTGCTTATCCCTTCTTTGTAGCAAAAAGTCAATGAAATATTTAATACTTAGTGTCATAGCCTGTCCTGGATAGTATAGATATAAATTCCTTTCGTAAAACTAAGTTGTCCAATGTCTTTTTATTTGATAATAAAAAGGGAGCTGAGGCCCTGGCACAGGGTGCCCAGAGAAGCTGTGGCTGCCCCTGGATCCCTGGAATTGTCCAAGGCCAGGCTGGACGGGGCTTGGAGCACCCTGGGATAGTGGAAGGTGTCCCTGATCATTGCAGGGAAGGGAAGTCAATGGTCTTTAAGGTCCCTTCAAACCCAAACCATTCTGTAATTCTGTGATTGTCTCCCCTGCTTCGTGTGAGAACCATTAAAATATTTACCATCAAAACTTCTGCTGAACTCGAAGTTGGAGCTGTACCTCAAAAGCTGAGCACATCCCATTTCTGTGAATAGAATAGCACACTGTTTGCAGTAAATCTGGTTAAAATAGGTAGAATATACTCATAATATTGTCTCTACCTTAATTATTATGAGAGAAGAAAGGCTGCAGAGAAGAAACCAGGGTGGAAGTTTTCCCTGCTTTTATTATACCAGATACTGTTAAGGACCCCAAATGTTGGCAACTCTGTGACCATTCTAGATCTGAGATGATTTCCAACAGTCTTTCATCAATCCAACTGTTGATTTGGGGGTTAATTTCTAAGAACTGGATGAATTTTTCTTCAGGTTATTCCTTTCATAATTTCTGTTCATTTCTGTAGAAAGAAAGGAGAGCCCAGAAGAGAAGTGTGAGCAAGCTGCTATTTTTTAATGACAAAACAGTTGAGACTTCTCTGTTTCAAAGGTTCTGCTTTTTACAGCACACTCATAACCTCCACCATTCAGGAAACAGATTATTTAGTTCTTGTCAAGCACTTCCAGCAAGGAAGGCTAAAAGTGACCCAGGTTTTTTTCATGAGAGGCTGGAATCCCTTTTCTCTCCCTAAGGAATGAGGGCTGCTCACCCAGAGGGGCCGGCTCTGCGTCCCACGTGGAGTGCTGATCCTGGCAGCCTGTCCACACCCTGTAATGATGAAAGATCCACGCAGCTCAGGAGCAGAGATTTTTGTATGAATTCTTTCCGAACAGGGAACAAAACCCCTGGCTGGGGATTCCCCCTTGCCGCACCTCAACCCCCAGGTCTCACCTCACTGTGTGGGATGAAGATAAATTTTCCTGTGTGGGGCTGACAGGGCAGGATCCATCACCCCTTGGTTTTGGTCGTGCTGTCAAACCACCTCTGCCACCACATCAATAATTTCATCTGGAAAGAACCTCGCTCTTGCTGCTGTGTTTAAAAATACAGAAGAAAAAATTTGAATGGTGCCATTTTTAAGTCTGGCCAGAAAATAACAATCAAGCACTGCAACAATGAAACTTGTGTGATAAAAGGATTGAAAACCTGAAGCAGAAGATGGTTAATAATAAATGGAATCTCAGTACTTCACTTGTAAGAACTCATGTTTCACTTGAGACTGTGCTGCTCTCGAGACAGAAGAGCTGAAAAGAAGGATATTGTAAATATCCATTATATATAGTTCATGCATAGATCTCGTTCCTTTGCCACTCTGATCGTGCAGAGTTACACTTTCAGCAGCAGACAAACAAGTTCAGCAACTGATGAAAAAATTAGGAAGCTCGTGTTGAAGATAAATCTTTTAACCCCGCTGTGATTAATTTGCCCGGTGAACTTGCACAGAATGGAAATATCACAAAGTGGCAAGTGTAAAGCCACGAAAACCAAGTTTGTTTCACTGGTTTAAATAGAGAATTTTGTCAAAAATGTAACAGCTCTCTAATATTAATAATACCAGGAACAAAATTAAGGTTAAAATACCAGGTTAAAATTTAAGTTTTGGGGTATTTTTTTTTCATTTTTCTCTTACCAGTAATTTATTAACTCAGTTGCTGTCATGCCGTCTCGAGGTAATACATTTCAGTGTGGACCTCCTGAGTTTAGTTTTTCCCTGTAACAAATCTTAATACTCTTGTTATCCTTGATGAAATATCCTTGATCAAATATGCCTGTGTGCCAGAGAACAGCAGACTTAGAAAGATAGAAAGAAAACCAAACACTTTTCATTAACTGACCTTTATTCAGCTTATTAATTGTAATAGTTTCTCAAAATGTTTCACAACTTTGAACTTAACGGATTAAACTTAAATCTGTTTCTCCAGACACACTCAACTTTATGTACATATGTTTTAAGGAACATATGGAGGTTGAGTCGTCCTGTAAAATAAGTATTTTGCAGAGCTGCGTTATGTATCAAGAATTTAAAATTGTCTCATAGTAGCTGTATTTTAAGGGCACTTAGCAGCAGTCGGGCTGGTTCCAGGTGATGGATCAGAGCAGTTTCCCTCAGCCTGGCTCCCCCAGCAGCAGCAGCAGCAGCAGCACGGTGACAATCTCAGCTCTCCGGTGCTTTTGGCAAACTCGGGCTCGGAGTCTTTGAAAAAACCCAGCACAGACGTCCACGGAGAAAGATGATTTCCCAAGCCACCCCTTCTGCTGCTGTGAGATCCACGAAATCAGAAAAAAATGGGAGACTAAGATTAGAGACTCTCGATGCGAAAAACTTCCACAGCACCTGTGCAGAATATTCTAAATTACGTGCTTATGAATAACACATCCTCACTGCGGATATTCGCTTTTTCCATCTGGATTGTGCAGTGCACTAGATCCCATATGGATGTCTCACACGTGCAGGTGAAAGGGATTTTTTCCATTCTTTATGCTTTTTGCATTTCATTTGTTATCTCTGAAAATATAAAAAGTGTTTAGGAAACAAATTATTGGAGGGTTTTTTTTTTTGTCTGACAGTTTTGTTTTTCCTTCGAGATTAGGAAATACTAGTAAGGCACATGAGGGCAGGTATTAAAAAACAGAGATAAAACTATTTCAGGATGAAACTGGTTGAATAACTATTGATCTTGAGAGAATTGGAAATTTAACCCTGTCTCTGCACAAACTGCAAGGTAGTTATTAGACGTGGTGAATAATCTATATTAAAGGGAATATTAAGGTGTTGATACATATGAGATGTATTGATAAAATGAGGTATTTCCATTCCACACTCAAAACAGTGAAAGGAAATATAAATTATCTGATAATTGTCTGACCTAGCAGAGAAACAACAACATTGGTGCTAACAAATGATAAATGATAAATGGTAAATGATAAATGATAAATGGGCCACCCATGCTAAATGAAGAACAGTATCTGCAAACCTGGCAAGACTGTGACAGGCCTTCCAGACAGGTAAAAAGCAGTAATGAAAGAATGTGTACTCTTGTCACATTAGAAATATTCATAAATCCTGCATAATTTGACAATGAAATGGTTTGCAGGCAGATTAGGCAAAGAAGCACAAAATAATTTATTTTTTTCCAGAGAATAAACCAGACTACAAAAATGAGAAGGGTGACATCTTGTCAGCACCTCTGAGGACTTCATTTAGCCCACAGCCTTCATGTCTGACCCATAGCTGCAAATGAGGATCTAAAAAATCCCCATAATAATGGGAGGATCTATGAAAGTTTTCCCCATTGTGTGAAATTCAGTGCTGGTTTTTTACTCTATTATAAATGTAATATAAACTATTATAAAAATTCAGCCACGTGTCTTCCTGTAATACAGAGACGTGTTGGCTTTTGTGCTGGAAGATTGTACTGGGAAATTGAACTGGGAAATTGAACTGGGAAATTGAACTGGAAAATACTCTTTTTCAGCATGGGTAAGGTGGGAATAAATTGTGTTGTTGCTCTGTCCTCGGTGCTGTTTGAGGAAGAGTTGCTCAGGAAGTTGGAAAGAGTTTAATACGTTTTCATTTGGGTTTATGAGGCACTCATAAAATATCATAAAATATAATCAAAGCTGATAATGCCAAGTCGAAGTCTGATAAAACTAAAGGATGAAAATGGTGTGGCATCGAGGGAAAATTGTCAGGTGGTTATGTATGGGAGGGTTGTCAAGCTGTGGAAATGACACGGATTTTCAGAAATTAAGAGGTCAAGAGGGATATTTTTCTTAAATCTTGTCTTTGTGTTCATATTTTTAAATATTCATCATAAATATTTATTTTAATTATATAATTTCCTAACTGGCTGACTTTGGATGCTGTTTATACGAAGATAATATAAGAAAAAGTTATTGAATTTTAAGGAGCTTTATTAAATTTCTGTTGTTGACATATTTAAGAGGTGAGATTTTCATAGCAGTTATGAAAAGCAAATAGTTTTTTTAAGGGACATTTTATTTGGAATCAAACATTAACTAATTCATTAATTAAAAAAAAAACACCTTTCTGCCGGTATGCACTCAATAACTGCATTTTCAAATGAAATTATGAAAGAGATGGAGATTTGAAGGAAGACTGAACATGAAATTCCAAGAGTAGAACATAAGAAAAGGCTACGAGTAGTCCTAAAAATAGAAATGAAGAAAGAAATAATTCCTCATATGTATTTTTCAAAGCTATGCTGACATTTTTCATTTTGCCAATCTGTTGTTTGGCATCACTTATTGTCATTATTCTGAAGCATTAATCCAGCAATGGCATCTCTGCCTCCATAAACTTCCTGGTGTGATTGCTAGATGCTGTCACTGATGTCTGGGACTAAAATAATTTTAAGAAAAAGTTATATATGTAAGATTTACAGGCGGAAAAGACACATTTCACGAAAAGTCAGTGAAAAGGAATCAAGCCCACTCAACTGAAATGATGTGGAAAGTTTCTGGAAAAAAAACCATGGAGAACATTTTCCTGGGGTTTGGCAACAGGCGAGAGTGATGGACTGAGGTTGGTGTCCAACAGCAAACGTTAGCTGGGCACAGCCACGCTGCCAGCAGGGTAAAATCATCTGCGGTGCAATCTGAGCAGGAAGGTGACTGTGGGAATTGGAGCTGAGAGCTCCACGGCTCGCCAGGGACCCACAGCCACCCTTGTCCTGTAAATCTCAAATTTCTTGGTTTGGTTTTGGCGTGGTTTTATTGCAGCACTGAGAACCCTCTTGCTCGTGAAGGCACCGTGACGTTTCATCTCAGAGATGAGCATGGGGTGCTGCTCCCTCTCTCCTTCTACTTGGAATTAAAATGCTCCAGAAATGAGGCAGGCATCGCAGATATTTATTCACGTCATCTGAGGAAAAGCTGTCAGTCGTTCAGCACGGGTAATTAGTTTTAGCCGTAAGAAATTCCAGGTAAGGTCCCCGAATGGAAGTGAAGATGCAAACCTGTTGTCTCGTTTAATTGGTTTTGTGTCCGTGCAACAGTTGATGTGTTAGGTACATATATAAGGATTTAAATTAATTTGCGGTTATTGCTTTGTGATTTAAGATGAAAAACGTGTAACCTGTTCGTTTTAAGTCTGCCTGCTGGAATTGTTAAAGTTCTAGCTATAATTTCAAGTCAGTCTTCCAAACTTTCTGAAATATTCAGGCTGTGTGCCTGTTTTGTCAGAAAGGAAAAGGAATCTGTGCATGCACACCTTGAAAATGAAGAGTTCCTGACTTTGTTGGTTACCAGTTTTCAGAGAAGCCATTGTCTTTCTCCCATAATAACAATTTTTTACATAACTTTTCTTTTTCACCTGGATGCTGTGCAATCCCCAGCGAGCCGTGTGTCCTGTGCCTTTGCTAATGTTGGGAAATGTTGTATCCTCAGCCTGCAATTCCCCACAATAAATTTCCTCTTTGTTAAGTGTGAGTAACAGATAATTGGTGATTGGTTATGTTTTCAGCTCCCTGGACTTGTGAAGTGAGGCTTCCTTTGGAGCTCAGGGCTGGTCTGTGAGCACAGTTTTCATAGCACAGACTATTATTTCATCAGCAGAACACAAACCTCGCTAATTTGTTTTACGATGACAGTGCCTGGTAGCTGGCACTTAGGCTTGTTTAAGCTATTGTATTACCATTTTCTTTGGTGTAGCTTTCAGCTTTCTGCAGTAAATGTCATCTGCAGACAAATTAATAATTTGTTATCATTTGCTGGAGCAAGAAATAAGAGAGGTGGAAGTCAGCTAAACAGGCAGGGCCGCCGTGGTGGCGGAAACCAAGAAAGCAGCACTTAGAGCCTGCCCTCCAAATGTACTGGCAGAATGCAGTAAAGCTGGAAGAGGCTCTCGATTGTTTTCCGTGTTCAGTGCATTATGAGGAGATAAACACTGAGAGGTGTTATCAAGTTCTGTCACGTCACTATTCTGGGATGGAACACGCTGTAGTGCAGGCACCACGCCTCATCTTGCAGCAGTTCCGTCAACTCTTCACGAGCAAGCCTCTGCCTCTGTAGCCAGTCAGGTAATTAAACACACACATAAATGATCTTTTAACATGTGCCTGGGAGCTTCCGAGGACTCTGCAAGTGTGAGGTGACTCATGTCCATTGAACACTGGAGTGATTTCTCTCAGTGGCCTGTGGAAGTGTCGTTCTCCAGGTGATCCGCAGAATCCCTCGGAGAGCCCACGGTGTCTCTGTAGGATGCTGAGTCCCTCCAGAGAGGCCCAGCACAGCCCTTGTTTCTGCCTGGCTTCAACAGGAGTTTGATCAGCGAGTTGTTAGCGAGAGGAGAAGGCTGCACTTGTCAGGAAACACTTTCTGTTTGGCAGGTTTTGATCTCACCCTGCAGAAGGACTCGCGGGTAGAGGACACGGGGAGTCGTTTGCTGAGCTGCGGCTCAACGTGGGGAGCTGCCTGGCTGCTGCTTTTAATTAAATCCACCAGCAGCCAAACAGCTTGGCTTGGTTCCATGGCCTCCTTTCTTAGAGGGTCCCTCCTGCCCCCAGTTTGTCCAAGGATAATCCGAGTGCTACAGCTTATTTGGGATGTTGACTAAACAGCACATTGCTTTTCTCTTGGTAGTTTGATTAATCTTCATTAAGCTCATGGCCAATCTGGACACAGTCCCTTGATTTTGCTTTTATTTTTAGTGTAGTCCTTAATAAACAGAATCACCTTCATCATTCTCAAAGGGAGGAGTAAAACTTGCCTCATGGATGGGATATTTTTACTAAACGGGTGTGTTTGTTATAACGAGTTGTAACACATGTGAAAAAAAAAAAGTAAGCTTGTGGAGTATGTGGTTATTTGCTGGCACCTTGATGGAGCAGCTGACAAATCATGGCAGTCAGAGATATCCTATTATTTATACAATGGTGTTTTTAAGAAAGTTCATTTTTAAGGTAAGCAATCAAGTAATTCCTTATATGGAGATGGGGGAATACTTAACCTTGAGTACAACAACATTAACTCCGGTGAGCTTGATGAATTATTCATGCTATTATCCACCTTGAGAGACATCAAATTGCTCTGCACTGTCTGCAAAGTGCAGTTAACAAAAAAATGATAGCTTGGTGAATTATATTTGTATATCTGAGCATTAAACCAAAGACAATGCTGCGGAGACGCATTGGTGGATGGACCTGTGCCATCCACGCAGAGCAAGGTCCTGCATGTCATTTCCTAATCCACTTGCAGTCATAACTCATTAATAATTTGTTTGCGAGGAATGGCCCAACAGACGAAAATCTTTGAATATTCAAAGGTGCCTATACCAGCACTAGAGGATGTAATCACTGCAGGCACTAACCTTTTTACAAAGAAGCTGTTCATTATAGTCCCTGGAGGCTGCTGCAACATCCTGAAGTATATGAAGTTGCCTTTTACTCTATTGTATTTTGGTTTTTACAGACAGAAACAAAATTGCTATTTGCCTTGCAGTGCAGAGTGACAATTTTAAAAGCTTGGCTGAGACTGGTGCTGATGTTTTCCTTGAGCATAACAAAATTTAATCTCTTCACACTCTTTTTCTGAGGTCTTCAGACATGTGCTCTTCACAAATATTTCCTGTTCCCCCCCATCCCTCATTCTAAACTCCTGGTTTAGCAGCTTAGTTAGGTAAATATTCATAATTATGAAGCATGCAGAGAATTATCAGTATCTGGGTTCTCTGCGTGTTCCTCTACCCTTCCCAAAGCTGTGCTTGCTGCTGCTGCTGCCCAGTAGATTTGGAAAAACTTCCCTCGAGGAAGTCATGCACGAGATTGAGCCTTGTGGATTCCTTTCCTGAATTGATTTGTTGACAGGAAGATACAGGAGATGCCTCAGAGTCTCGCTGTGTCATCAGTTACAGGGCAGTTTGAGAGAGGACACACCAGCACGTAACACGTTCTTCATAGGCAAGGAGAGGTGAATGGAGCTCCTGCTTTTTCTGGTGACTTGTGTTGCATTTTACTCCCCTCGCATTGTGATTTAACAAATAAATGACCTCCATATTTTAATAGTAAATTGCCATCTTGCTGGGACCGCTGATTTCAGGAGGCTGGTTGTAACAACAGCTTTGCTGGCTCCCAAAATAGAAAAATGGCTCTAAACCACTTTTTCTTAATAATTTAATGTTTTAAGAGAACGCAATTTTTGAATATAAAAATACATATCACATGCACACATATATAAATTTCTATTTTTAAAACACCATTAAGAATGTCATCAGTTTTCAGGGAATATGGGAAAGCACAAGAACAAATATTACACTGTTTATCTTCTGTTCAATAGAACTGAGTGCTTTTTATAATCTGATCAGGCTACCTGGGTAGGCTTAACCTATGATAAGTTTTTAGCACAAAATTGAATTGCAAAACTTCTTCTCAGTATCTTAAATAGATGTCCTTGGACAAATATTTACAGTTTTCTATGGCTGCTCTTTCTCTGGACCTTAGCACAGTATTGATATAATTTTGCGTCGTGTTTATTATTAGCATTTTAAAAATTATCTTTCAAAATCTTAGCAACTCTCCATGGTGCTTAGAATGGAGGGGTGGGGGATGTTTGGAGAGGACAGAATTTTGCTGTCTGAGTACAGCGAGATGCAGAACTCCCGCAGAAAGGGATTTATCATTAACTAAAATTCAGAACATCAAAAAGATTCAAATGGAACCCCCTGGCATCTTCAGCTCCATATGAAGATGGTATTACCAATTTCTGAATTTAGCCACTAATTGCTTTTGTCTGTGAGATGTCTTTTAACCCATTAAAACTGCTCAGGGCAAAACCCACGTATTTTATGGATTTAGTTCCTAATACTTTGTAACTCCCGAGATCTGATAACTCTGATAAATCTCTGAAGATTCCCATTCTCTGAGTCTCATTTTTGCCTTGTGTACTGCGCTTGTAGCATTAATTATGATTTTTGCAGATATATAAGAATGCATTCACTAATTTTGAAAAGTTCAAATTGTTTCAAAGCATGGTGCTCAGGAAAACTGTTTATTGTCCAAACACCCACGCACACAGAACCTTCCCTGGCTGTAGAAGCATCAAAATGAGGAGGGTAGAGAGCAGTTTGCATCAATCCCAACTTTTGCCAAGAGATTTTTAATCAAAAGATTTAGAAGTTTTCCAGTCATTGTTCAGACTGGCAAGAATGTTGGGACCACTCAAATCCTGATTTCTCAGATTATTAGGAATAACAGTGAGTAATTCTGAGTGATTTCAGAGCTTCAATTAATTCAGAATTCTGTTTTCTGGAATACGGAAGGCTTGATATGATGTTATGGGCTGAGGTTTACAGCAGACTCAGCAGATGGACATCTCAGTCATGTGCAGCTACCTGATATTTGGTTGTCAGAGACCTTGGACTGTGCTGGAAGCAGATATATTTACCTCTCCCATTTACAGAAGGGGCAGGACTGAGGTCACAAGCAGCACAGTGAAGGAAATCTCAGAGTTTGCCTGCTGGCACTGGATCGTGGGATGCAGCTCTGTTCTGCAGGAGTTCAATTTCTAATGCTCCCTGACCCTTACTCTGCTATAAATAATCAGAAATATTCATTACAGAAATGGCAGTGGCTTTGGAGAAGTGATGGAGTGTATATTACAAAAGGAAAAATACATCCAATTCTCATAACTCCTTGAAAATCGTATTGGAAAGCCTTCAGCTGAATATATTCATATCCTGCTTTAAGAAATGCTACAAATAATGTGATGAGTTGAATTATCCTCAAATAATTCAGCTCATGTAGGTGCGTGTGTACCTATTTCACTGTGCAGAGGCTTATCATTTTCTGTTTTCAGCCTGATACAGCATGCTGAAATATTGAAAAAAGTCCTTTAATTTAAGGTCGTGTGTCGTTATTAAAGTCATAAAGTCCTATGGATGCAGTAGTGCTAACGTGGTACTGCTTTGGCTTTTTTTCTATTTCTGTGCTTTTTATTTTGCTCTATAAGCTTGAATCCTTAGCATTAACAGCCTGGAAAAATTCTCCTTTTCTGGGCATTAATGTGAAAATGATTCCTGGCTCTGATTGCACGACGGGGTCGCTTGCAGCGGATGCAGAGGAAGAGTGTGCTGCCAGCAGTGGCATTCTCGTGTGCTCAAGATTAGTGAGGGGCACTCTAGAAAGAATCACGAGGCTTTTTTTGTATTAATGTTGTATTTTGAGGATGGCTGTCTATGGAAAAAATTCCATTTGGTCATGTGAATCTTGTTATCTTTTCTGGTTTGTTTTTGGTTTTTTTCTCTGCAGCCATAAGTGACAGAAGCACTGTTGGTTCTGGAACTCTTGATGCTGCTTTGTTTTTTTTTTTCCTCACCACAGAAAATGGAATTTCATAATGCATTTGCAAGGTGATCCTTTGATAAAAGAAATTGTAGAAGAGCGAGGAATGCAAAATTTAAAGACTTATCCAGGCTGTTATGGTCTATAAAATGCCATACCTGAGGAAGTTCTGATAGGAACACTAAGAAAAATTTTCTTTTCTGTTCAGTGCAACAGAAGAAAAGCAGATATTAGTTTTTTGAGAATTGATTTTAATTTTTAACCAATTTAATTAGCTTTATTAACTGTCTTCTTTGGGTTTGTAGCTTGAGCTTTTGCTTTTAGGTAAGATCCCAGAAGTCTTCTAAGGGGTAGCATTTGCAGATGTTCAACTTGCTACTGGAAAATAAATAAAATATTTTGTTGTAGGCCACGAGCATCACTGGAATTTACAGAGTTTAGCAAAGACTGCTCTGGTTTGAAGGTAAAAGAGGGCTGATTTTGATTAGCTGTAGGGAAGATGGTTTTTGCAGTGATGGTGGTAATAAAACACTGGCAAAGGTTGCCCAGAGGGGTGATGGATGCCCCATCCCTGAAAATGCTCAAGGCCAGGTTGGATGGGGCTCTGACAGCTTGGCCTGGTGGAAGATGTCCCTGCTCATGGCAGGGGCTTGGACCAGATGGCCTTTGAAGGTCCCTTCCAACCTAAACTCTTCCGTGATCCCACAACTTTGTAGTCACAGAATCTCAGAACCATTAAGGTGGGAAAAGACCTCCAGGATCGTCGAGTCCAACCTGAGCCCGCTCCCCACCTTGTCAGACAGGCAGGAGAACGAAGCACAGCATCCAGGGAATGCTGGAACAGCTCCAGGGATGGACAGGGGCTCCAGCAGGGCCCTGGGCAGCCCCTCCAATGCTTGACAACCCTTTCCATGAGGAAATTCTTCATGTCCAAACTGAAACTCCTTTGGCACACATGGGTTTCCAGCAGAACTTCCCATTCCGTGCTTCGCCTCTTGACCCCTCTGTGCGTTTCTCGGTGTCGCTGTCCGCAATCAGCTCAGGTCATGTACAAGGTTACTGGGAGAGGCACAGCAGTTTGTCCACAGCCTTTTCTGAACCACGGAGCACGATGTCTAACACAGCTCCGAGGGCAGCATTTTCTGTTTTGCCCTTTTCCCTGTGATTTATGCTTCGATTTGCTTTTTTGTTGGTTTGGTTCCCTAATAAGGAGGGACAGCTGTGATGTCTGCAGTGAAGTGAGGGCTAACCATGGCAGCAGTGGCAGAGGAGGATCCAGGTGCAGGAAACCTGAGAGCAGGTGAGGAGTGACTTCTCAGTGCTCAGGCACACAGAGCTGCAGCTCTGTCCTTTCTGCACAACATGTTTGTGTTTGCAAAGGAGTAAATGTAGATGGGAAATTACATTTCCTGCAGTGATCCATCCTGGTTCCTCCCGGGGCTCCCGTGTGCTCAGCGCTGTTCGCTTTTGAAAAAGGAGAGTGAACTTTGCAGAGGGTTCTTACGGCACATTAACAGTGTCCACAAGTGCAGCAAGTGCAGGGGCCCCTGCAAATTTACAGCCTTATTTACTGCATAATAAGTTCCCACGGGAGACGCAGGCTCGGGTGCACTGATCCGTAGAGGCTGAGAAGAAATTGGAGACAAGCAGAACTCACCGACATCCTTCGACTGATTACTCATAAACCTTGGAAAAATACCATTTTCAACTCTGAGACAGCCTGGTTCTCTCCACACAGTGCACTATTTTAACTTCATGTTAGCCTAGAAATCTTCCCATGTTGCCCTGGTAATTTATGTGATGTTCCTTTGCAGGAACAAAAATCTATCTTACACTTAACTCCTTTTGATAATTAATTCTCTCCCATCTGCTTACAGCTGGTATGGTAGAAATGTGCTGGAGTTTCCTTATTTGCTCATGCCTTGCAGTCATCTTTTAATATAAATAGCTGTGAATCTACCAGTGAGTTTGAAATGAGCCCTTTCTCAGTTTCTGACCAGCACATCCAAATCGTATTCCTTGATGCAATTTTTAGTGTGTTTTTAGGGGAATGCAGACTGATCTTTTTATGCTGTTTAATAGGAAGGTATAAACTTCATGTGGGATCCATCCTGCACTTGAAATGAATTTTTAAGAGCAGTGTGATCAGATTCAGATAAACAGAAACATCACCTCTTTGAGTTTGGCTGTTTTCCTCTCTCTGACAAACCTCACAACATTTCAAGTCCATTCTTTCTGCAGCCAGGCAATGTTTTTCACCTAATAAATAATTGCAGAGTGTTGCTGCTCTACCAGCTTAGTTTATTTAACACAAAATAAGGCACTCCGTGTTTCCGCTCGCCCTGGATAACACATGAAAACATTTCTTAAGAGAATTATCTTTTGACCCAGTTTTTAGGGTAAATGTATCCAGCTTTTGTCTTGCACATCTTATTTATTGTAAAAGCCTGCAAGAAGCCAGGAGAGAATTCCTCCAAAACAAAATAATACAGGAACAGAGCAGCTGGCCACAAAGGAGGATGTTCCTAAGACCTGGGCAAATGAGCTCTGTTGACTTTGGATTCCTTGCAGCTTTCCTGACGTGTGATAATCTGCAGTGTTGGTTTGCCTCTTATGCAGTGAAATCAGCGCCGGATTTACAGTGGGAAAAGAGCTCTAAATGTGGCTTTTAATGAATAAAATGTGGCTTTTAATGAGTAAAATGTGTGCCTGCACCATGTGGGTGCACGTGGTTCTCTGGAAGGATTCATTTGGCCTTCGCAATCAGAGCTTCCACTCACCAAGGTTCTACTTGGATTTTGCAGAAGACAAATAAGGTGATTTTTTGCAACTTGGCGGCGTTTAAGGAGGTTTAATTTACAAATTAGCTCTTGTTCTAGGGTATTTTATTGCTTTTTATTACTCTGAACTGATGGCAGACAAGTACTGAAGTGTTACTTCTATTTTTTTACATGTTTGATACTTTTTAATGTATTAAGCATCCATTTAAAATTATCCTCAGCAAAACCCAGTACTGAAAACTCCTGGAAGTCTTACTTTTCAATTAATATTACAAACTGAAACATGCATCAGTCCTTATTCATGTGCTGTCAACGACTCTGGAGCGCTGTTCATTTGCCAGATTAACTCATATTTTTCTATTTCAGTTAAGACCTGCCAAAAAAAAATGATCTGAGGTGTTCAAATAGCTCATAATGAATAAAAATTCCAAAGGATGCTTAAAAAAAAATACAGGAATTTTTCTCTCTTTAAAGTTAAATCCAAACACCAATTTCTGATAAAATTGCATATTTTGTTGTACCATTTTCAAAATAAAATTCTCAATCAAAAAGCATAATGAGGATAAATTTAGAAATTATGTTGGATAAACGCTTTTTTCTTTAAATGTCAAAGTATTCAATCTTTTCAGGGTACTTTGGTTTTCACAAACGACTGTGTGCAATCAATGAAATGGCTGTCATTTTTCATAATTTGAGTAAACACAGTTCCAGCTAAAAAACACCAAAGCTCTTCTAAAACCAGTGGAAAAGAGCAAGGATGATTTTTGTTTAGAGCAAATTGTCTGTTCTCAGAGAGGCCACACAGCAGAGACCCAGCCCCATGCCTGGCAGCGTCTGTGACTGCAGAGAAAGCAGAAATTAAACTTTGTTTCTGGTTGCTTTGGCTGGTTCTGCTCACTCTTGAGGAAGAACTCGGGCAATTCCTGCTGTGGCAGTAGAAAAGTGGACTAAAGGCATCTCTGGTTACTCCTAAAGTCCAAAATTCCCTTGACTATTTCAGAGTTCGTTGTTCTCCGTGTACAAACATCTCAACCAGTCTTTTTTCTGTTAATATGATGGAGAAATCAACGATATTAATTTAATTTACTTTAAAGTTCCTTTCTGCTGCAGAATGTAAGCCACGTATGAATGCAATAATCATTGTGAATTTTGGCATATTTTGCTGAAAATATCTTGTATTTTTAGCACTGGACTAGCTACGATGTTCCTTATGAAATCTTTTCATTCTCGGGGATCTGGCTAAACAGAATTGAGAGTCTGAAAGCAGCTAATGAGATTTGGGGTCTGACTTCAAGCAGTTATGGGTCAGTACCCACTCTTTGCTCTGGGATGTGTGGGGAAAAATTCTCAATTTCTTTCAGGAGTTTCTGTGGTGACTGCTGCAGGCCAAGTGACAACAAACGTTAAAATATCATCATCATTTCCTGAATTTGCTGCTCCATGTCCTGTCCACTGGTAACAAGGGCTGGCAAAACCTCTGCTCTTTGTTTATTCAGTCTGAATTTTAAGTATACTTTTCCACAATTTCTAGATGGATCTATTTAATTTCTATCTGTAAGAAGAAAAATGTTCCGATTTCAAAGGCCACTGAACTAGTGAATTTTAGCAAGGCAGAAATATTTGTTTAATCATATTGCTGTGTTTTCTTTTAATACTGCAGTGGTTTGATTGTTAACAAAATTCTTATCCAAAAAAAGGCTTGGTCAGTTTTCTTCTCAGCCTATTTCCCTCCATCACCCAAGTGCTTCATCAACGTTATTCAGTTTATCTACACAGAGCTTTTTGTCTGGGTTGTGATCATATCCAGTTTCAGAACTGGAAACGCAGGCAGAAGAGAACTCAGCAAAGGACTTTTGTCATCCAGAAGGAGGATGTTGGACAGAACCTGGCTGGAACCGAATTCCCATTCTGTAATCACCAGGGTGCTCCCACTGCTGGGACTGAAACAACTCAAATGGCTGTGGTGACTCCAGAGCTGCACAAACCATTTAAATAATCCGATAATGGGCACTTTCCACCTCATTTAACATTCCTTCTTTAGCTTCGGTTCATATTTCTTCTTTAAACAAAAGCTCCTTTATTTGCTTAGATGTGTTTCATTCTTTTTATTTCTTTTGCCAGCTCGTGTTTGTTACTGGTGCTCCACCCACAAACCATTGCAGTCAATGGTGCCAGAAGTGGTGACTCTCAACGTGAAATTGGGATGAACTGCAAATATTATTGTCCAGTCCCAGGCTTTGATTTAATTGCTTCGTTTCCTTATTAATTACTTATATGGCTTTGGAAATGAGTACATCTTCCTTTGGTTTATTGAAGGTAGACTGAACAATCTAACAAACCAAGGATTTGGGGGAATATCTCTTCCTTTTTTGTAGGCAAGAAGTGAACGTTAGAGTGATCAGGTTTTAGGAGCACTTCACAGCACACAGAATAAATTCTAAAATTTTTCATGGACAAAAACTGGAAAAACACTTCTTTAATCGTTTATATTTTTTGTTTTGTGATCCATTATTGAATGATATTTTATATAAACGAACTGCATAAATTTCAATATTCTGTTTGTGACATTAAATTATTAACAGGACCTAAACTATTATTTTATAACTTTCGTTTGTTTACTTACAAAACGTAGTAGCAAGAAATAGAAATAAGTTAGGAAAACACCATATAGTAACGAATAAACAGAAAACTGTGATAAACTACAAAAAAAAAATTACAATGTTATTAATTAAGCTTTTTAATTAGCATTGTGGATTTCTCGAGAAAACACATCCGGTGAGAATGATCTTGTACTTCATTAATTTGTATGACCAGGTTCCCGTTTCTTTTGAAGTCAATGCAGAGGGAGCCTGAGGAGGACAACTAAGGAGGACTTTGATTTGGCTGCTTGCTCAGTCATAGGGCAGGGAAAGGGTAGATTGAAGGTCTTGTTTGCACAGCTCTCTGCTCTCTGTGTTAATTTCTCTGAGCTCTGGATTCTCATGCAGTCCATAAATAATTTGACTCCTGCCATTCCCGTGTAAGGAAATCTCTCCAAGTACAAGTTTTGCTTTGCTGCTGGTGGTGATCCTGTCCAATACACTGAGTCAACATCCCTCAGGTTTCAAGTGCCATTCTAATTAAAACCTAGATTTTGGATAGTCAAGTGCCAATTAGTTCATGATTCCCACAGAGCATGTGGAAAATGTAATTCTCCTCCTTTTTTCCTACCCTTTAGATGGCAGCATAGCAGATGCAAAACTTTGTGCTGCTGAAGCACCAGCTGCAGGGAATTCCTTCAGTGGGACATAAACTACCATTAAATCTATGGGTTTTATATATTTTTTTTTAATGTACTTTCTTTCTAAAATACTACATCTTTACTTGTGCAATAATGAAGGCAGCCAACAAAACTTGTGTGTGTGGAAAGTCAGCTTCAAGTGTTATCCTAGCCACAATTCTTCCTGGGACTAGCAAAGCAAAAGTTGTTGGTAATTATAATGAGCCTATTAAGCCTAGTCATGAGTTTAGTTCCATCAGGAAAAGTTTTAGATTATTTTCTCCTCTCCTCTATTCCTTTGAGAATAATTAGCAGCACGATAATCTGCTTACTTTAAAAGAGGAATAATAATTATTTTCTAATCCCAGTGCAGCATGTGATTTAAAACGAGGCCGTTTTACCTTTGAGTGGGGTTTTTTTTGGTTGTTGTTTCTTATTAAATTAGAATTAGGACAGCCGTAAGTGTAAAATGGGTGACACGGTCAGTTAAGTTGTTTGGGGCTGCTTTTCATGAGCACGGTGCCACTGAGCTGGCTGGGCCCTCTCACACCTAATAAGGCCACAGAAAGTTCCAGAGGCTTCCAGATGTGACAGATTTGCAGCTGCAATTACAGGGAGAAGTCCCCAGCAAGATGAGTATTCAGGTGTGTGCTTAACACGGCATTACATCCTAATGAGTCGTGGTGGCCTTGCCCTTCTGGCTGTCATTGGGGCTGAGCTGCAGAGAGGAAAAACATCAAGGACACCTCCAGGGTTCCAAAGTGAATAATCTGCTACATTAACAGCGGCGTTCTGGGCTTGCTGAAGGTGCAGAGAAACCTTGGAATGTTTATGGCTAGGAATGGCTGCTGTCTGATGCTTCAGTTGCTCCATGCACGGTAAAATCAATAATGGTCTTAGACAGATTTATAGTTTTAAATATTTCAGTTACCTGTGTTGGTGCAGGATGTGTTTTTTGGGTTTTTTTCCTGAGGATAGAAGGTGTGCATTTGGGGTCCTGAAAAGCTGCGTACACCACAAGCTCTTATTTCCCATAGAAATAAAAAAGATATAAATGCAGAAAAGTTATGTCACTGTGTTTCCATGACTGAAAAGAGAAACAAAATGGCCAATTCCTGAATTTGTCCTTACTGGTTTTTAAGGCAGGAACAGTGACAGCTCTCGGGGATTTGGAGCACAGTAATTTCTGCATTTCCGTGTTGCTCCTAAGGTGTTTGGGTTGGTTCGAATTGTTCTTTGTGGCTGAGGTAATTACAGACAGCAAAAAGACCACGATCACTTCAAGATAGGAAAGTTTTTATGGTAATCTCTACTATTACTTACAAAAGGTTTTGAGGCAGTTGTGGCTACAGAGTTGGTGTGCACACTGAAGGTGTTGGAAAAAAGGCAGCTGGGTCCCCAGATTGTGCCTGACATCTTTGTGCCAGTTAAGTCCTACTTAATTTTGATGGAATCATGAGAGCAGACTCTGATCTTTTCTGGGGCTCTCACCAGTAGCTGTCTCAATTTTTTACATTCTCTGGCAGGGATTTGCTATTGATAATTACAAGTTGGAGTTTGAAGGGCACCAAGGGGGAAATTCTGTGTGTACTAAAATCAAGCTCCCCATTCCAACAAAGGCCACGTTTTCATGTAGATCATAAAACAGAGAACCGGTACCACCCTGCTGATATCTAAAGGAAATGTCAATTTCTTGCTCTAAATGCACCAAAAATAAAAGAGCTATGGCTGGGTGATGTAGATTAGGAAAATAAAGCAGAAATTTAAACTAGGTTATATGTATAGCAATCAGCATTAATTGTGCGAAAAGGTGCTGACAAAATTCCATGTGACTTTTAACACTTTATTTCTCCAGAAGAAGCAAATGTCAAGGCTGTGAGTAGCAAATATAATTTTTGTGGTAATGCTAGAATGATGTTTCTTGTTATGGTTTAATGCCTCGTTCCTGCATCACTGGGGAAGCTGCTAAATATGTGCAGAACAGCAGCAAAATTGTTAATAGAGGAGAAGCAGCTCCCAGTGTTCTGCTTAAACAAGTCCTGTTGATAGAACAAACAGCGACCTGCTCTTGTAGAGCAGCAGCTCCTCACTGGAGCAGCTTGCTGGGTTTATGTAAACCTTCACAGAGAAGCAGACCATGAAATATGTTCTCTGTAGAGAACTTCTGCAGAGGCTGGAGGATGTGTTTGCTGAGGAACGGATGGCTGAGGCTGCACCGGGGGTTCCTGGTGCGGTTCTTGGTGGAGAACTTTGAAAAGGAGCATTTTGTGTGACCCAGCTGATACCTCAGGCTGCTTTGCCTGGCTGCCTTCCGAGTGCTGTGCGTGGAGCAGTTTCAGGTTCTAGCGTGTTGACGAGTCAGACAATAAAACCATTTCTTTAGTGTAGACTGTTGTCTTGTATTCGCTAACTTGTGTATCATATTTATGTCCTTGTTATTTTAACATCCCTACATGAGTCAGAGAGATCAGGGGTTGTATTAAGGCAGTTTGTCTCCTGCAAAAGTTACAAAGCAAAAAATGATTACATACTGTAAAAACAGTTGTATCTAATTGCAAGAATAGTGTACTCTCAAAATCAATATCCTTGAAAGAAAAAAGAATTAAAAGCAATAATAAAATCTATTAGAAGTTAAATTGCTATGATATATTAGGGTATGTTGGTAAAATGGTTTCCTATCTTTTCAATGGTGCATTGAGAAGTAAGGCAGGATGGATGGATGAGTCATAATATCCATTATTAAGAAATGGTTAGGGCTCACCAATATCCCAGGGTCATTAGGCAGCTTAATGGGAAATAATTCTGGTTCCAGAAAAGGACTGCCTTGCCCCATACCTTCTCATAACTGGGTGGAGGATCTGCAGCAACCCCTGCTTGTGGCCCACAGTGTGGCTCCGGTTGTGGATCTTCCTCCCTAACAGATCATCTGCAATTCTTCCCTGAAGGAAGAAAAATAGAAATAAGGCTTTTGAGATATGAGCAGAAGGTCTGCCTTGCAGGTGGAAATGCAAAAGTGAAATATGTGATGAGAAAGCCAAAAGTGATGGAAAGCCTGGCATCTCTTCTGGTGAACCTAAAGCCTGCCCGGGTGTGACCGTGTTCTTCCACACCTTTTCTTTTAACAGCTTAAGTGGGAAATACCTTGTGCAAAGCAGGGAACAGGAGTACACACTGATCACAACCGTCTTCTCATTATTCTGATACTATTTGCTTACCAATGCTGCACTTATTTTTCTTTTTGCGTAGCAAAAAGTTGGATTATTTATATGTTTCTTCATGGCTGAGTTTCTATTTTAACAGCTTGGGGATTTTTTTAGTGCACAGACTTAGACTGCAGTGTTGTATTAACAACTATGGACCATCAGTGGAGGGAAGGTGCAGACTGAACACTTCTCAAGTAGGATTAATAGCATTTGGGTATAAAGATGATTTAAGCCATCTTTTATAAGGGTAGATAGATAGCAAGTTGCAATTTTATTTTCCATTATTTCATTAATTAAACATGACGCCCAGACCAGGTCTAATTACATCAGTGAAACAGTGTGTTTCACAGCATGTTCCAATTTCTGTTAAATCAATACCTTCCAAACTAGAACTTTCCTGCACAGTTTTTCTGCCGAGCTTTGTTGGGAAGTGCTGTGAACTGCTCCGAACTGCTGGGTCCTGATTGCCCAGACTGCTCATCCAACATTTGTGAGAACCCTCAAGCTGAAATTCTCTCCAACTTAATTCCTTTAGTTCTTGTCCATCACATACATCTCCTTAAAAGACTCCGTGAAAATGGATTCATTATGATCAGTGAAGAGTCAGATATCTCGGTGAGGAATTTACGAAGTGGTGGTAAAGAGAAGAATAATTCTCCCATCTAGAGGTGAGCAGGTCTGTCCTGATAGCTGAGTTTGAAGCGGGCAGTGAAAAATAAACAACTCACACACTAATGAAAACACACCAACCAGAATTCACTATGTTAAATAAAAACTCTCCATCTGAGCTTTTTATAATGAAAAACTGCATCAAACTGCACCCGTGCAGAGGCCCCAGGCTGCAAACACAAGGCACAGCATCACCTTGAGTACTCGGCTTTTTCAGATTTACCAGTGCTTTGTCTGAAATCAGTGTGTGAGGGAATGGATGTATCCACACAGGATTGCTTAGGCCTGGTCAAACTTGAATTTTTCTACATCGTGTCAGAAACTCTGCATGCCATAATTCATAATTTTGAAGTATTTTTTTTTTAAACTCACAAGAAATAAAAAGAATCAGCAGTGACGACAGTAGCAATTAAAATCCATTCTGCCAACAGCAGACTGTTGCAGTGTGTATTAATAACTCTAGTTCTTTGTTTCCTGCATTTATTAGAGCTGCTGATGTCTCTACAGTTGGTTAGAGCATGGTGCTGATAACACCAAGGGTGTGGGTTCAATATGGGTCATTCACTGAAAAGTTGGACTTTATAGTCCTTGTGGATCCCTTCCAACTCTGAATATTCTGTGACCGTAAAAGCTCGAAAACAGTATTAAAATAACAACCTGGAGGAACCCCTGACAATGTCTCTCAGTTCTGGGTACAGGCACGCAGAGAATGACACTCTGTGGGCAGGAATGACAAAACTACTCAGCACTTCTTTTCTCTCAGCAGTCACCTTGGACTGAGGGTGTTTTCTTTCTACACCACAATAAATAAAACTGCATTTAAATAAGAAAGCAGAAATGAGATGGGAATGCATAAAAGAGTAAATTGTGTCTGACGCAGCCAATGAGGAGTGCAGACAGGACATGCTCTGAATAAGTAGTTAGCTGCCCGTGAAGGCTGATGCGGTGCTTAGGGACAGCCCTGGGGGATGAACAATGGCAGATCCGGGGTGGAGATTCTTAATCCTCAGAAACAGAGAGACAAATTGCATTCAGGATTTTTAAAAGCCGGGATGGAATTATCCTCATGTTTCTCTTAATATTCCTTGAGGCAATCATCAAATAACTCATTTTTAAATGGGCAAAAATCTCTGCTCTTTTTAGAAATAGTTTGAGCGTGAGATATAGAAACCAAAGTCTTACCAGGACTATTTCTTCCTTTTCTTTCTTTGCTGAATTAGAGCTGAGTGTATTTAAATTGCTCCTCCTCTTCTGCATACCACGGTATCAAAAAGTTTGAGTCTGCTGAGGTGTGAGGTGCATTAGAGTGATGTAATTTACAGGATCCATGTGGAGCTGTAATTTGCATTCCTGGATGAGCAGTTCAGAACTTGAAACGTCAAATAACAAGTTCGACTCTCGTCTGTTCTTCACCTCAGTGGAAAGGACTGAAAAAAGGAAAGAACTGAGATTTAGTTATCCTGTAAGAATTTTCTGTTCCTGTATTGCTCCTAACTCAGCTTCTTGTAAGAATTTTCTGTTCCTGTATTGCTCCTAACTCAGCTTCTTGTTGAATTACAGAGCTGCAGGTCAGGGATTGGTTTTTGATGCTCGCATGGTGGGATCTCAGTTCCTTGCATTGTTCTGTGTGCATGCGGGATAGAACCAGCAGAGTGTAATTACTGCTGAGCAATATAATTATCAGTGAGTTTTGGGCGAATCTTACTGTGGATAAGGTTTGGAAAAAGAAGAAAGGTAGGTTTCAGTCAGAATTCTCATCCAGCATGGAATTTAGCTCCGTGCCTGGTGACGGAGTTGTCTCTTAGCTGCATCGCTGGGGTGTGCAGGTTGCACCACGTCTTTGGCAGAGCTCCTGCTGGTTCACAAGCACTGAACAGTTTGCCCAGAACTGAAGTCAGTTTTTAAATAAGCCATCAGAAATAAAGGAAATAATAGGAGAGCCACGTGACTTTCAATGCTTTCTACATTTCTAATAAACCCAAGGATGTAAAATGATAGAACTTCCAGTAAACGCAATTCAAAATGTTTCCCTTTATTTTTTTTTTCCCCCCCAGTGTTTGCATTTATCTAGTGCATATGGAAAATACCTTTCTGAGAAAGTCAGGATCAGTCACTTCAGAAAGCTCTAAACTCAAAGAGGCTGTTTGTTGTCTATTGAAAATTTTCAGAGAGACTTGTTACTGCCTTCAGTGGAAGATAAAAGGTTCTTGCTACAAATACGTTATTTAATGAGTTGACTTTTCCAATTTTTAAATAAGTTCGCTTTAAAATATTTTAAGAAGTGTCAGAGAATTCACATTGGATAGTGTGGAGGAGGCGGGGTGAGGACATGAAAGGGAATGTGTTCGCACACAGAGGATGAGTGTCAGTTCAAAGCTACCTGTGACCTTCCTGTTCAACGCACACGAACCGGGCTCAGCTCTGGTTTATAACTGCAGCCAGGCCAGCAGCAAGCTGGACTAATGCTGGTTTTTATTCTCTGATTATGGGGAAAGAGCAGCAAACACTCTGCCAGAGCAGTGGGCTAAGGTGAGGAAGGAGAATGGTTGTTTGAAATTAGAGTACAAATCGTGCGCGGCTAAAAGATGCAAAACACAGCAGAAAGAGCATCGAGTCTGACAAAGAGCTGAAGGAAAACTTTACATTCTGAGTCTTTTTACAACTGTTTTAATCCAGGGTCATCCTCCACCATTTTTCACAAGTTCATTCTTCAGTAAGAGCAACTATTTTCAGGCATTCTCCCGTTCTTTTGAGAGCAAATGAGTAAGCAGAGCAGCTTTCAAAATATTTGTTCTAACTAGCCTAGCAATAATAATAAAATACTTATTCAGCTGAACTATATGTTCTTAAATCTCTTTTAGGTTTATGGATCATAAACATATGCAAGCAAGTTGAAAACTGGAGAAACTGAAACTGTTTAGATACCTGAGGTCACACAAAATACCACTTTAAGATTTAGAAGCAGAAAATGCCTCTCCTGATTCCTGTTCCTTACCTCTTATCTGCATTATTACAGTATTTTATATCCCTTCTTTATAGTAGCATTCAGGAAGTTTTGTCCTTGCACAGGATGAAAGTGAGAATTCCATTCTGAAAGAACATTAAAGCACATTTGTCCCAACTTCTCCACAGGAAAAATTAGTACAGCAAAAGCTTTATATTTAAAAAATACAATTTTTTAAATCAATCTAACAGTCATACTAAATAAACAACTCATCTCTGTCAATTTATATATCCATAATTAGTAAGATTCAGCCACTAGGCAGATAAAAAGCAATTTGTAATTATTTTGTTGGTGAAAAGCCTCCTAATTACTGCACAGTGGTTCTGGGCACTCAGGGCACTGCTCCTTTCCTGGTGTTATTCAGTAAGCAAAATTTAATTTATCTATTGGATCATTACGAACTCTTGTTTTTTTTCACTGGAATATTTTGTCCCACAACAAACGTTCCAAGAATTCTCTCGTGTGAATATGGTTTTTCTGCATTTCTCAGTTTTGATACAGAACAGCAATAAATTTTCACTGAAAGCAATACTTTTAAAAGTATTATTTAGAGCTCTTTTTATTACAACTGTTAGGCAATTGTGCTTTTTGCCAATCAAGTGAGATAAACTGGCCATGACACTGGCTGCAGACTTGTTTCTAGCATTTTATTTAGAGTTATACCTTTAGATTTCATTAGAACTCCTTTTTCATCATCTGCTTGCTGAATAACCTCAATAAACATCCTTCATCCAGCAGGACTGCTGGAAAATGTATTTGATCTTAATTGCATGTTACAGGCTTGCAGGTTTTCTCTTTGGTTTTGTGCTCATTGGCCTTTAAAGGGGCATCATAATCACAACATATTTTGGAGTTTGTGAGGGATTTTGCAAATTTCTCCTGTCTTTAGGATGCTGTTATTTCAGAGATGAAATTTGTGCAAACCAGGATGTTCATGTAACTTTCCGTTTACTCTGAGCCACTTTCGGATACAATTGCATGGAAAGGTTTTTCTGCTGAAGCAATTTGTGCTTCTAAAGGATCCGTAAACTTTCCAAAGCTGGTAGATTTGTGGCCTCCCAGGTTCTGGGTATTGTGATCATCCCACGTGGTGCCATCATTAAGAGCTGTGTCTGGAATCCAGTCTTACAGTTCTGATGCATTATTGATAAGCTTAATGAAACTCAATGAGGTTTTAAGTTTTAGGATCTCGGTGCTTGTTTACACACGTGTACACAGCAAAATTAATGCAAATGAGTTCTGAAATTATCTTAATTCATTTTATCGTTCGTTTAGGAGCGAAAGAACATAAACTAAATTAAGATCATTTTAATTTTAAATAAGAATAGCTACACAAGGACTTAGGATAATGTAATTAATCCACTTCAAAGTTCATCCATTTTAGTTAATTCCAATTAACCTTCTTGAGTATCGTCATGTTGGTGAATTCCTGCAAGCAGCCTGTCTCTAATGCAGTCATGTAGAGGACCAGGAGTGCTTCTGACATCTCTCTCCAGAATTAGAGCAGGGAACAACTTCCTTGAAGATGCTTCTTTCTTCTGGGATATGTTAGTCAGCTTTGTCTGACCAGACACACTTTCTGAGGAGCATTACAGGATTCTTTTTGACTTTTCTTAGGACGAAGAAAATGCCCCAAACACTCCTATTGTCCCGTGAGCAGTACAAAAAACTGTAAGCATTATCCCAGAGTTCAACAATCTTACTTTTTCTAGACTTTTTCCAGACTTCTAAGCTTTTGTATTCATATAAATATATACTTTAATGGTGTCTACGTCCCAGCATCATCCCTGGAGTCACTCCTTAGCACGTGTTCAGATATATCCCATTAGGGGGTTAAGTGTTTTGTTTATGTCTGTGTTTGGTTTTTCAAAGACTGAGGATCTGTCTCTTCCTTTTCTAGAGAATTCTGTCCTTTGGGTGAGGCCTCTGGAAGACTTTCAGCCCTCACGACTCCCCCTAAGCCTCACTGCAAGGGGAGTGGGTTCTGATGGAAAGTGGACAGGGTTTACATCCTTCCAGCGAGGTTTGGAGATGGATACCTTGAGATGTAAATCCCAGGTCATTCCACACTACTGGCATAATCTGAACGAGTGCCTGTTCAGCAGAACACAGAAGGAAGCCCTTACACTCTCCTGGCTTCATGCTCAGGTTCTGGATCAGAATTGTTTGGGGTTTTTCCAACAAGTTTGCTCTGTTCACACGGTTTCCCTTCCCCAGAGTGGGATTGCAAACAGCTTCTCTGCCCCTTTCTTGCTCCAACTTCCCGACATTCACTCCTCAATCAGCTCTTCCCATTAGCAGCACCAGAATTCCAGCTGGTTCTTTGTTTTCCTCCTTGCAATGTCCTACCCTTATTCCGGATGTTCAGTTTACAGGCTAATGACCAATTTCTTTTGAGCTGTGCATTTCCTTGTTCTCATTTCCATTTAATCTACAGCCCTACTACAAAACTTCCCCGCACCAAAATAGCTTTTCTTTACTATTTTATTGAGCACTCTTCTTTTTTTCAGGCATGCTGTTGTTTCTTCTTTTCCACGGATCTCTTCTTCAACGCTGCCATCAGCTTTTTCCTGCATGTGGCACCCAACATTTTTTGGACTTGTTTTAAAATTCTCTCAAATCTGCGCTTCCTTCTTATTCTTCCCTTGCTTCCATTTATTTTTATATCACTGCAAAATGTCTTGTTTCTTTCTTCTGGGAAAAAAAACCTGACAAAATGAGGTGTTTATCTGTGCCTTCCTGTTGGTTTGACATTCTTTCTCCATCACAAAGATCCCTCATTCCAAAAGTTTCTCACCTACTTCCTCGTCTACTTGTTCTGCTTGTCCCATCACATTTCCTTACCTGCCTTGCCCTGTTTTTATCTCTCCTTTCATTTCCCTTGACAATAAAAACATGATTAAGCCTTAAGCCTCTCAACCTTTAAAACCACCAAACTCCTGAAAACTCTGCTTCTCTTCTTTGTTTGCTGTTGGTTTATGCAATATTCTAATTAAGGTTGTCTGCAGCTCTCTTTCTCTCAATCCTACCCCACTCCAGCTTCTGAGCTCAGCTAAAACTATTGTTGCCAAACTTTTAATCACCCATTTTCAGTTTGAAGCCATTCTCATCTCACCTGAGCCATCAGATGCTTTTAATAGTCAGATATGCTCGGGGTTTTTTGTGAGATCTCGTCACTTCTTGTGTCTTGTTTCATCCTACTACAGAATGAACCTTCATCTGCCTTCCATTTCCCTTACTGTGTTTTGTTCTTTATGAGCAGACACTTTTTTATTTCATAATTAAGGCTCCTATTTTTGTAATAACACAAATAATAAAATTTTATTGCTTCATCCAAAGAAGCCAGGGAAATTGACGCGAGAAAGGAAATTTGAGAACATCAACCAAAAACTTTCTAGAACGAAAGTGGTTAAAATTAAGCACGGTATTAGCATCAACAACTTTAGGACATGATCTAAAAGTGTAAAGCTAAGTAACATTTCCAAGTAGTGAGCAGCCTATAGAGCATTATAAATTAGGGATAGGTTTTGGGTAATAATCACACCTACCTGGAGGCACTGTGGGTGTTTTATCCACTACTTACAGTGCTACATTATCTTCTTATTATACCGATGATGTTTCACCACGTAAGCAAAAATGGTAGAGAAAAATAAAACACAATATTTCATCTTGCACTGTATTCTATTGGAAGTGATTCCAAGTAATTATGTTGCATTTTTCAGTGACTTCTTGGGGAAAAAAAAAAAAAAGGCAACCAAAACAAACATTCACTTATGTCAAGGCCAATAAGCAGAAATCCAAGATATTCAAAGCTGTGTGGAGTCTGTGGATATTTTCCAACAATACCTTTGGGAATTGTTTTCACTGAAACCCAGAGTTCATCTTTGCAAAGCTGCCTTGGAACATCAGACAATCTGTACCCAGCGGCGTCTCCCTGGGCAGGCAGAGTGTTCCTACACCGCTCCACGACGTGAGAGGGGTGAAACGGCTGCTAAACCGTCAGCTGTGGAGGAGATTAATTTGTTTTAATGAGAGCAACACGCTGCAATCGTATGGCTTTCAGTGGAACAGCTTTAGAGCAGAGCTGCAATTTGTAGCTCATCGATGCCAGGATCTGCTGGCACTGCGGCCGGGCGGGATCTGTCTCGTCTTGGGCATCGGCACGTGGAGCTTTTAGGTGACCACAGGTTCAAAATGTTCAGGTTCAGGATAAGAGTTTGAAAGTAACATTTCCTGAACCTACAGCTAGAAATTTGATCTAGTCTTTAAGAGTTTTAATTAAAACTACCATCACAAGCAGAAGAAGTTGTTGCATGGGAGTTTTGTAAGCAGAACGACCCAGAATAAAGATCAAGAAAGACTGACTAATTTTGCACCAGATATTAGGATAAAAATATTATTAAAATTAATGCTGTTCACAGGAAAAACGGATACTGGATCATTATGCCATTGCATGTTCTGAATATGCTGGGTTTTGTTTGGACTTTGCCACATGATTTGGCCTTTGAGTACAGTAAACTTTGCTCCGGAACATTGAGAAAAAGTGTTCTGATGTTCGTCCGTAATAAATGACAGTAAAACTTAGAAGTAAATTCAGGGCTCATCAGAGATTCTCTGCAGTGGGAATTAGCATATGAGACTTTTTATATAAAGTTAGAAAAGAAAAACAGCTATGCAATGCATATTCATAAAGCTATATCCATAAAGCTCACTCCAAAGTGTAGGATTATTGCTTTACAGTAGTCAACTTTTCAATGAAAATGCCCTTAAACATAAAATAATAATGTCTGCAATCTTGATTATTGTTGTTCATGTATGATTCAATAATATCTTACTCGGAGTCTAAGATTAAACTCATTAATCTGTAATCTCAAATACTGTGTTTTCCATGTGATCTTAGGTAGAAAATAGTTAATAATTTACTTTTTGTTTAGCTTTTAATAGAAACGAACCAATTATCTTCTAAGACTCAATTAGAAACGAAGACAGAAAAGCCCTTCCCTCAGAAAAAAAATAATTTGCTGTGATCTAGAAGAATAACAAGAGAAATGAAGAAAAAAACTGGTTTATTACAAGTGCAAACACACTAAGCAGACTTCTTTTACATTTTGTTGCTTGAAAACTACCAGCTGAGGAAATGCTGAGAGGAGCTGGTTTGGGGCATCACCGAGAACGTGCGGGTGTGGCAAATAGATTTTCAGTGTCTTACGGTGGAAGGGGTGCCCTGACAAAACGATGTGCAGCCTTCACAAAGCACGGAGAGAGCTGCAGTGGAGGGGTGGGATTTGCCGTTCGGGAATTCAGGAATCGCTCGTGAAGGACGTTTGTAAAGTTCCTTTCACTTTTTGGGTCCTTTTGTGCCTGGGGGGATTTGCCCTGCGAGCCCAAGCCAGGCCCCAGTGATTTCGGATCGCCGCGATCCTCCTGCGGTCAGTGAGCTGTGAGGGAACGGAGTTACACAAACTGGATATTTTCTGTGGTTCCAGACCTTTCCATCACACTGCAGAACAAAAACCCGAGCAGGGCTGCATCCTCTGCTGCTGTAAATTCCTCTGTGTGAGGGCCGTGTCAGCTCGGGATGTGCTGCCCGGATTTTGTGCAGAGATTTACGCACAGCCGGGAGGTTTTGCACTGCAACAGCAGCTCAGGCTTTATTTGATGCTGCTACTTGGGAGAATATGTAAATTGTGGAGGCGCCAGGCTTTTTTCTTCTTGCCTCCAGATGTACTATTTCAATTTAGATATCGCCAGTTTGTCTAAGCAAGTTTGGATTAGGTCAATACTTCATGCTATTCCTGAAGCATCCTGGTTTTCCTTAGAGTCTCTTCATTGAATAAATTGCACTTCGAGTCAATACTGAGCAAATCACTGTGTTCAGAGGCACTATTGCAGACAATGTGTCAAACAAGTGTCTCTTTAATTTGAAACTTTTTATGGGCAAGAATCAGCCAAAAAAATAAGCACTGGAAAAACGTGACCGAAAGAAATTTGTTCTTGAGCTTGGGTAAATATGCAAAGACCTGCTGTGCTTTGGCATATGTTTCAGATTCAGTACCTACCTACCAAAAACCCTACACAACTTGAAGTGGCAGTTTTGGAGTGTTTAACAATTGTCACAGGAAAAGGGAAAATATTCAGTTAAAAAGAAAAAAGAGAGTTTCACTTTTTTTTTTTCTGTGTTACTATTCTGTGTTATCAAACAGTTTCTTTCTTTTTATTCTGGTATGTTTGCCATTCTGATAATGACACGAGGAAATTACTCCATCAATTCCTGCATTAAAAAAATATTGTAAGATGGAAAATAATTTCATATCTATTTTGCGGGTCCATATGATAGTGCTGTCTCCTCATTAACTTTGCCTAAAACTCTGTTTTTTATAAAACTTTGTTACACGTGGTTGTAGTTCTGCCAGACTTGTAACTCTCGTAACTCAAAAGGCAACTGCTGGAAGCTTCTCCTAAAAATGTTCTTCAGCTCTTGTGTGATATTGTGAGAAAGGCTGTGCTTGGTTGTAGGAGAAACCTGGACGAGAGGATGACCTGTTCTGAAGCCTGAAAGGAAAGGTCTGTGAGTCCTGTCATTGTCAGGAAACCATCGTGATGCTTTTCATTCAGACGAATTCTTGGTTGTTGAATTACGTTTCGATTTGTTCAGTGTGATTAAATTTACCGCAAGGCAAAAATTCAATATAGAGCTGAGTCAGATACACCTGCTGTAAGCTGAGGCAGGAAATGGAGGCAAAACATCCCACAGTAAGGGTTAGCACAGACCATCTGAAGGAACAAAGCTAGTGACAACTCCAGCCAAGGGATTAAAAGAGAGCAGCCCTTGGAAGAATCTACAAACCCAACAGCAATGCTGTGATCAGGAGTAAACTCACATTTAGAACAAAGGTATGTGTTACTCTCAATCTGCCATGAGCCAGAGGCCAAAGCTCAGCTGCTTTTCCCTTGGAAAGAGTCAGGGCTGAGAAAAGTGAAGGATGCTGTTGGTGCAGGGCTGAGGCTGGCAGCTGCAGCAGTGCTGAGCTTCGTCGCTGAAATCAGCGCTGGAGCTGGCCGAGGAACGGCAGGAACATTCCTTGGCAGGGCTACCAGACACGTCAGGGCGCGCTTGAGAGCTGACTGCGCAGCTACTTTAACACCCTTTGGTTGGTTCCACTGGTGATGTTGTCACCCGCGTCATATTTTAGTACATCGAACACTTCTGTTATATAAACTAGATTTTTAACTCAGTAACAGGCCTTCAAGTCAACTGCTGTGCAAGGATTCATGCTCATGTCAAATCTGGCCTGTGCTGACAGATGTCTTTATAACGTGGGTCTGACAATCTGGAATAATCAGAATATACATGGAAGTTGTCCCTCAGCTTACGTGGTGCAGCGAAGTCAGGGTACAAGAAAATGTGATTACTCTGTATATGGTGACAGGATTGTGAAGTTATGAGGTAAATAATCGTAAGCAATTATTTTCCTCTGAGAAGACAGAGGAGCCAAGGAGGGAGACTTTAAGGAAAGCTCAGTATTTATTAAATATTTCCTCAGGTCTCAGTGGCTCAGGCAGAACTGGTTTTTTAGGTGTTTCATAAAAGCTGTCTCAAGGAAACTCATCTGTCAGAAGTTTACTCACTTTGCACAGCTAAACACCGAACGCTTCCCAGACTGTAGCAGTTCTTTCAAACACTGCCACCGGGTGCTTTATCCACCACCCCTTCAGGACGTGAGGGATTCTGTGAAATGATCCAAGCCTCGTGCCAGTGCCTTTACTACCTCATGATTTTTGTTTCCATTTTTAACAAACCCTTTGTACCTTCCCCCTAAAATAGCAATAGGACTCTTAATGGAGGCAGTATTAAATCTCGGTAACAGCATAAGTACTTTGCTCTTTCTCTGTTCTGTGGCCTGTTATGCAAAAGGGGCTCAGCAGTAAATCAAAAGGCTCCCTGTGGGGTGCACCACTCTGTCCTCCCTGGGGAGAAAGTTCGAAAACTGCACAGGTGAAGGAGTTTCATTAGAAGCATTTACCCTCTAATGCTCCGCCAGGTAGAACTGCCTGAGTGTCAAGGAGAAAGGACTTATTTAGACTGCAGACAATAAAGCACTGCCAAAACTATATTCAGTTCAGGAAAAGAAACAAGAAACAAATAGTAAAAGAGGATGAAAAGTGCAGTTTATAGAAAACGTGGTGACAAGTTGTTTCCTTTCAGTCTTTTATATTTTTTTTTCTAATTGTACTTTTTATTTTTAATTAGTGAGTTTTGCATAATCTTTCATATGAAGTCTTATGACTTCATGTGGAGAAATAGGGAATGCAGCTCAAGAGCTCTGTGACAGAGCTTAAAGGTGGATGGTTCAAGAGGAAATTCTGGCTTTCAGCACTCAATAGAAGCTGACAGAAGTTCTGGCACATTAAAGACAAAAAAGTCTGGACCATGCAGTTAGGAAATAATGCAAGTAACAGTGTTCTTCTGTGCCTCAGTAGGTAAAGCCAAGTTTCTACTGTAATTCGTAAAAGTTTAAGGTGGTGGTGTAGTTCAAATCCATCAGCAGGTGAAGAAATGAGCTATTTATCCTATCAAAATACAAAATGCAGTGATAATATGGATAATTAGAATGCTAGAGGTGTGACAAACTGAGCCCCACCAAGGCGCGGAAACTCTCCCTGTCCCAGTGCTGAATGTGCTGCCTGGATAATTTTCCACCCCAGGCTGTACGCAGGAAATGTCTCTTTGCACTTCTGTGAGTCCTTAGAATTCACTGGGAACCAGAGCATCTGCTAAACTGTGTATTAAAAAGAAAACACCCATAGATACATTCCACAGGAGCTTTGGCAATCAATTGGTAAAAATGAGTTCTTAATGGCAGGTTATTTTGTGGGATGGAAACTTGCAGCACCACGACCTTGCTGCAGCAGCGACACCGTTCATGCCTGGATGGTGTTTCTGACAAAATCAGCCTGTAATCGTGAGCATTTGATCAAAAGTTCAGGGGGAGAAGATACAGTCACTCTGGGTTTGACAGGGTCACTTTGAAAATGCATTCAGCGTGCGCTCTTGCATACCTGCTGTAGCAATGCAGTTCAATCAAAGCATTTCGAAAAACGGCTCCATCACCGGATGCTTCACCTCTGGTAATATCTTTGGATCCCATTTCCTTGGAAAGTTAACAAGGCATATTCGAAGGATGGATGCCTTTGGCTAGGGTACATCCAATATTGTATGTACAATTTTTCATGAATATGAATGAGCGACTTCAAAATTAACATGTAAGTATGCATTTCTTCACTGGTGAGGACCACTATTACACGTATTTCTGAATGCAGAATATACTGAAAAGCAGTGGCTCTGAGGCTGAAGTTAATAAAAAATATTCCACATATTTTGGCTGTTTTGGTGACTTGTCACGTTTTTTAGCTGATCGGATACTAATGAATGAACGGATGACTAAAAGCTGAAATGAAATTAGGTTCTAAACCTGTCAAATTGCCAGTCTGCCTCCTCATGAGCTGAGTGAAGAAAGCAGCAGGATCTTGCCAAAAGCATCCAGCCTGGGATCTACGTGTTCTGGTGTTCCCTGTGATGCATTCGGGAATGAGTTGTAGCTAGTGGTTAGTATTTACTGCTGAGGGTGCCTCTGCCTCCAGAAATAACTGAATTGATAATTATGTTCTTTTTCCTGAAATTGCACGCTCTTGTATGTGTTGGTAGCTAAACTATAACACTGAGCCAAAAGTTACAGGTGCCTCAGTACCTTTCTTCCCCCACTTAATTCAGGGTTAACGTGGAGGAATCCAAGACTAATAACAAAACCCAAGAGAAAATTACATTTGCTGCTATTTATAGTCTGGGTTCCTGTGGTTCCTGTGGCTCGAAGGAATCGCCGAGACCCACCAGCCCAGCGTCGGATTTTCAGAGCGAGTCGCATTTCCCACACAGAGGAGCTGTGCATGCAAAGCAAAGCTGGTGTTGGACACATCAGATTTATTGTGTTTGCACAGAAGGTTTGCGTGTCACACACCCCCCAGCTCGAGCTGGGACACGCAGCCACCCAAAACCGCGGTGACAGCTACGAGTTCGTGTGCAGGAAACGTTTCGGAGCTGTGCCACGCCGACAGAGCTGGAGACCAGTACATAGTTTAAGAGCTTTTCCTCGCAGGGACAGAGGAAACAATGGTGGGAGGTTCTCACCTAGCAAACGTGAAGTCTCGGGATGAGCCAAGGAGAGGTGAGGTGTAGGCCCAAAGTGTGGTTCCCGCTGGCAGTGGCTCCCTGATTTGTTTATCACATCATCACTCTGTGATCCTTACAGGCAAAGGTATGGCAGAGCTAGAGAAGCTTATTTTTTATAGCTTTATTGGGCTGAATAACAGCTTTCTGGATATTAAGGTATGATTATTTAGTTATTTCAGTTCTACTACCATGTAAATAAACCCTAAGGCACGAGTCAGCCTTTGATTTTAGGATGTGCCAGTAAAAGGAAGTGATACGGACTAATGGCTTCCTTGAACACTCCTCAGAATATGAGAACTCATCTACATATCCATCACTGGATATGTGATAATAGCTACAAATCTAACATTAAAATTTCATTTTCCCTCTTCTCCGAGATGACATGAATAAAAACCAGTCAGAGTTACAGAAAATTCTTCTTATGATTTCATTTCTGCTTGCACGCTAACCAGCGAGCACCACTTTCCATAGCTCCACTCTCACATCGGTGCATTATGGTTTATGACCAGCATGTTAAACTTCTCCCCTACTGGAGGAAATATTGCAAATAAAATCCTGGAACCACAGAAACACGGGGGTTGGAGAGAGCCTCTGAAGGTCACCTAGCCTGCAAATTGAAATGCCACTGGAAAAGCAGCAAAACACTCTTTGTAAGTAAATATTTTATTCTTGATCTTTATTTATATGGGAAAGCCAAGAGAAACCTTGTTCTTCTTCCCGGCAGAATGAGTAAAAGTATTAAGGACTTTTGTGTGCCACAGGAAGGACTGACATCCCTACAAGCTGCAAAGGGCAGGGGATGTGAAGTGCTTTGTGCAGGTGCCAGAGCAGGGGATGCCCAGCAAAATCCTGCTGAAGCCAAGGTCTCGAGGAGTGAAATAGGTCACTCCTCGCTCTTGGCTGCTCTCTTGTACCTGTAGGAAAGAGCCCCAGAAAGAATCCGCTCCTTAGATTAGAAATTGTGTTTTCCTGCAGAAAGGCTTTGAGAGCGGTGAAACTTTAATAAAATGCCATTCCCAGTAATGTTTTTTTTTTAATAAAAGTGTACTTGTGGTGAAGGTAGACCCATCACAGGGGTGTCAGGGAATGCTGGAATTGTGTGCTTAAAGAAGCAGCAGAATAAACATGTTTATGTTGCTACTCCTTCCCTGTATGTGGTCCAAATAATTTTAAAAGTGCTTTCATTTCTTCAGCAGAAATGGAATAAATATTTCATTTTAGTGATGCTCTCATGTTAATGATTTTGGCTGGTCACTTCTGAAGGAAAGATAATTTTTTAAGTGCCTCTATACTGGGCAGACACTGTGTTTTCTAATCTTATTATTGAGTTTAATTAGTTTAGGTTAAATGTCATAAAATGCCAAATTTAAAGCAAATATAATATAGAATTGCTTTTAGAGTGGATTCTTCATAGGAATTGTACACTGCAGTTTCTATCCCCAGTCTTATTTACAAATTATTAATTCAATAGTAGCATTGCAGCATATACCATTCCCAATGCTTGAACTTAATTAAGAATGCATCCCTGCTAATTGATTACGGTACTGCTTTCATAGGCATTCTTCCCTAATGGCTAGCTCAGGATATTTCCTGCTAATTAGTTAGAAAATTTATTTTCTTTCCTTCATTGTCACTAAAAGTAAGAACAATCTGAACTTCACCTTTGTGTAAGATCTGTAAGTGTTTTCCCAAAGTTTCAGGGAAATTGCATATTCTTATGTTTTCTACTCTTTTTCAAAATCAGGTCAGCCATGTTTAATTTTGGGGTTTTTTTTCCCCAATAAATTAACTGAATTACCAATCCAGTTCAACAAGTGCATTTGTAGGAATGTTTCTTTCTGCTCTATGGAAAAGAGTGCTGTGCTGGATCAGGGCATTTGATCTGCATTTGATTCTCAGCTACCACCAAGAAATAAAAAATTTTTATTTAAAAATACTGACGGCATTCAGTATGGCAGCAATTTTCTCTCAGGTGTGAAACATTCTCAGGACAAAAAGGAGGTGTGACAGCTCCGTGCAGAGATTCAAATCAATAAGGCACCAAAGGGTCAAAAACTAGAACTTTGTGCAGATTAAAGGATTGTGGGGAACAAAAAGTTCAAATCTGACATATAATGTCTGAATCAGCCTTTAATTCTCACCTGATGTAAATAAGAGAGTGTTCAGGTTAGCCAGTGTATTAAACCCTCTGATGCTGCTGTGTGATAACATCCAGCGACACTTTCACCTTGTTCAGACTTGCAGATTTGGGAAGGGATCACGAAAGTTATTACAGCAGCCCTGTCATGACCTGGAGTATAATGAAATAAAGGCTGCAGGAGTAAACAACTGGTTAGAGGATAGCCATGGTTCCATAACTGTTTATTTCTCATTACTTCGTGCTTGTGGTTCTCCACTTCTGATATAAGAACTGACAAAAGTGGGCTTGACCCCCCGCGCCCAGCACAGTCTGGGATTGAGATCCCGAGCTTGAATTTGACGTGAATTTTTCAAGATTTTACAGCTTCGCATTAGAGACAAATGAGAAGTGACCTAACAACTGATAAACTCCATCAAACAAAGACATCTGTCTGTGGTGCAGATTAAAAAAAGTTCGAATGAAGCCATTAGAATAAATTATACAGCCCTTACTTTTCCTCGAAAGGAACTGGAGTTATGGTTCTAGCCAGCCATTTCTTCAGATCTCTTATCTGTGGCCTTGCTAGTTTTTCACATACAAATCTGGGATTTTGTTGCATTTCGTAAAACCACGTAGAAGTTTTGCATTTTTCAGCGTTGCCCTTTCAATCAGGTATCTAATGATAGTCACAAGATGTGCATGGAGGGCAGAAATCCACTCAAGAAACAGAAGGAAAAGCACATATTCATGTACAGATAAAATAATTAAGATTTTCCTTATCTGTCAATACATTGCAATCTGTCAGATGTAAAATGGAAGTGTAGGGTTTTTTTCCTGAATTGAATTCCCCTGAAAAATGTCACAGATTTTTTTTTTTTTTTATGAGAGTTTACAAAAAGATTATATTTTTATAGACACTTAGGTGGTCATAATATGAAAAAAAAATCAGAGCAAGTGTTTGGTATTCAGCAAATATCTCATTTCTTTGGTAATTTTGTTCAGAACAGACTGTGTCTTCCTGAAAGCACACTGACTTTTTCTCATTTGATTTTTTTTCCCCTCTCTTGCATTTATCTTTGACATTTAATTTCCAGATGGGTGCTTAGTATGACTGATGCTTTTTTTTTTTTTCTTGTATGTGTGTGTGTGTAATTCAATCCTGAATTCATTTTCAAGGCTGCAGAAACTTGGCGGCTGCCAGTTAGGTACCAGCATTTTTGTATATCTAGATGTGAAATCCTAATGTGATTAATTAATTATTAAATGCAAATTAACATACCAAGAACCACACAATCTCTGTACATTCCGGGGTCTCTGTCTTGTCTGATACATTTTGATTTGTTCTTCGTTGACATCACAGACACCATAGTTACCACCAAGACAAGTTAGGAAAACGTCTCAGTAAAAACAAAGGAGAAAATATCACTGGTGTAGGGTCTAAGATGGCAAAAGGTTGTCAGATCATTATAAATGGCAGGCAGTATTCCAATTTTATGCATTGTGAGGTGTTAGACACGCCTGATTTAAAGTTGATGGGCAGATGATTTGCAGAGGTGTTTGCAGGTTCAGTGTGAGAGTAGCCCGTTACCATGGGCTAGCAATTCTTTTTATTTGGCTTCAAGAAGCCTGAAGATGAATACTTGAGAGGAGCAAAACCCACAGAAAATCCTTCAAAGGAGTTGCAACAAGTGAGAGCTGTTTGCTTTTCAAAGAACAGTCACTGGAACACTTGAAGATCAGGAAAACAATTCGGCAACTGAGTCAGCAGAATAAAGTTCAGAGGAAGTGCTGTTGGCAGAAGCTCATTTCATTTGCTTGATGAAGTTTAGCATTGTAGAAAACAATGATTTACTTTGCAATGGGCCAAACTTTGGGCACAGAAACAGTTTTGCATGACTTGTGGGAGCCCTACATAGGTGGCCTGGCAGAGAGAGCCAGGCAGCATTTTGTACACACGTGCTTTGCTTCCACTGGGTACATTTTTCTCTCTATTTCCCCAAATTCACATTGTCCTGTAATATTGTCATTTGGAAGGCTCAGTGATTCTCTCTCTCTCTGTCTCTCTCTATATATGTATATGATAGTAGCTATTGCATGTGAGTGAGTAAATAATGGAGTGGCTGCACTCTTGGATAATGTTATGCAGCATTGATGTCAAAGTATCAAAGTTAGTTCCCTTTCATAGATAATTCAGCAGTTCCTTCTCAGTCTAGATGAGTGAAAAATTAACTGTGACATTTTATGTCTCTCAAAGTATCTGACCTGAACTTTTTTCTCCTATCCCTGCTGTATATTTTATATTGATTGGTCCCACTTAACCCTGTATTTTGATGGAGAAGTGCTTCCTTTGAAATGACTGAATGTGCTGATATATATTGAGTTCAGCAGGTAAAATGCAGAAAGGAAAGGGATTCTTTTTTTTAACAATAAGGTCCTCTTTTAGAAATACATGATTGCAGTGGGTGAGGTGCTGGCCTTGATCAGATAGAGACTATTCATACTCCAAGTGGATGTGGGTGAATGGATACAGATATACACCCAAGGTCAGACACTGAAATGTGAAAATAAGCATACAGGTGAATAATGCTGTAAATTCAATAAATCTGGCAATTGGAGATTCAGAGGAACAGCTCTGGTTGCTTTAGTTCTGTCCTGCTACCTTTGCCCTGTGATGCCAGATCCACCTGTGTGATTAACGCTGTTTCCTCATGTCCTCAGTGCAGTCGAGTTATGTTCCTGTACAGATCTCAGTGATAACCGCTGTAAAGTTTCTCACGGTACCTGCCAAGCAGCTGATCAGTAAAACTTGTTTTCTAGCCCAAATTCACTTTAGAAGAGAGGAATCAGGAGGGTCACACGTGAATCTTAACTTTACAAGTGGTTCTTTTTCCCTATTGAAATCCGAGAATAAACACATTTTCCAGTTAAATAGAGAAGAACAATGCAAACTATAATTTAAAAAAATTAAGTTTAGCATTTCTAATGTGTGATTGTGTAGCAAGATAACCTTCAAGTGCTCCAGATCTATCAAGAATTTTTATCTCAGTGAATTATATCGGCATGGTAATTGTATTAGATTTTCCTGCTATACATCACATGTCTGAAGCTTGTTGGCCATTAGCAGAGGATTGCTGGAGACAGAGACAAATAAGATCTTTAAGCAGAACCTTTCCAGCACATGACAAATATGCCTTCTGTTGTCACATGTACTTTTAGCTAAGAGTTCTTTTAGGATTATATTAAAGTTATTTCTAAGTCTAATTATCCTCTAAATTTTAAACAATTTTTAATGTAAAATTCTCCAATAAGTCTACCTATAATCTGAGTTTTTTATCTAATGACATTAACCTCATTAAAAAGAACAATTCTGGTACAACTTCCACTTGTTGATATTAAAAAACCTTGTAGCTCTTAGCATTAATTCATTCAGTTTAACAAGACATTAAGTTGATAGTACAACACAGAAAATGTGAAATATTTTTGATAGTTTATGTTATCACCATTTCTTACCTCATGGCTGCTGTTTATTAAGCCACTAGTTGGACTGGTATAAAGCAATATTGTGCTTTTTTCAGTCGTTTTGTGCATCCGGCACTCGAGTCGCAAAGTTCAAAGTGCAGCGTTTGTATTCAAATAGTCTGTTTTTTGATTTCTTTAACGACTGCGTGTAATGCAAGGACAATCAAAGCCCCATTGTGCCTGGAGGTGTGTGTAGATAACAAGCCAAGGATGCTGCATTAAACAAGCAGCAGTCGCAGTGGTGCTTCACCTTGTCAAAAACCTTCTTTGGAGCAGCTCTGGCAGTGTAAGGTGCAATAATGATGATTCCACTGATTGTTTCTCTGTCCGGCACTCACGATGTGAGAAATGCTTTGCTGACTTCCTCCCAGGTGCACAACCCAGCGTCGAGAGCTCTACGAGCTGGAGCTCTGGTGCCAGGGCTCAGCATCGCCTGATTGTTTTTGTGACTAAGTCACAAACCCCACAGTGATGGAGTTAAAAACGCTGGTAATTGTCTAAATGTGCTGTCATCACAGGAATTCAGGGATCAGGGAGGTTTTCCAAGACTGTAAAACTATCACTGTCCGTGACCTCGAGTGGTGCTGAGAGTGCAGCAGTCAGGGACTCCCTCAATTAGGAGGCTGAGGAAGGCAATCCACACAGCACGTCCAGGGCAGGCAGAAATATAGACACATTTAGTGAAAATATCATTATGCTTCTACTTTGAAAACTCTGTGATAGCTTTAGAAATTGTTACTGGGCAAAAAGAACGCGGCAACAGGCAATTTGCTGTTGACACAATTACAACCCGAACGGCTGACTCGAGCTTTGGTGTGTGGCAGGAATCTCATATCCTGCCACAGGATATTATGCATGAGAATTTCCAACCACAAATTCCCATTTTTTTTCCCCATAAATTTCCATTAGAAAAAGCCACGGTGCTGCTCTTTTGAGTCCCTCGCTGCAATTAGGCAGCAGTGGGACGCTGACGTGAAGCCTTTCTGAATAGAAACCAGCGTGGCCCTGGGCAAAATGTGTGAAGTGAAGGGATGGCTCAGCAGCAGCAGCAGGGGACAAACTCACATTTCGAGCAGCTCTGTGTTGCATGAGAAATGTGTTTTAATGTGAACAGGCATCTACATTCACCTGGGTATTATAGGAAACAAACTCCCTGACAGCATCAGCTCCATCATTCCTGGCTTTAGCAAGGAGCAGGGTGGCTCTTAAACAGCAAAGTGTCAAATTATTCTGTTTATGGAAGTTTTTCCACAAGTTAACCTCATAAATACAGCTAGTAACAGCTGAATTTTATTATATGGTAAATTTGTTCTTCAGGTTGGTTCCAAAACTGGGGGAAGAAGCAAGGGAAACCTTAAAAAAAAAGTAACGGGTGAATCAGTTTGCGAAGTTTGCTCACTCAGTTTTGGGGTTTGTCACCTAAGGGCTTTGATTTGTGGTAATTCCTTCCTTGGAAGATTGAGAGAGATTGGGTTGTACAGACATGACCGGGCAGATAAGAATAAATGATTAAGAAGTGTCAACATATGGATGTACTTAACTGAGATAAATCAATGGAGGACCTTAGTAAATGTCAAAAGATGCAGAGCCTGAAACAACTAAATTATCAGGTTATAGAGACAAGGTCTCTGTCAGCAGGGTGAGGAAAAAACCAAGAATGAGAGAGGAAGCTCTAGATTCATACTCTCTCAATTTCCACTGCAATTTAAGAGTCCCTAACTCTTCTTTGGTTTTGGTTTTGTTGTTTTTCTTTTTCCCAATAAATGCTGTTCTGTGCAGTTCCAAACATCAACTGGTTGCAGAAATGTCAGAAAGGTAAAGCCTCTGAAATGATGTTTCATCAAAAAACTCTAGACAACAATATTTAGTAGGTGTTGAGTGTCAAAGTCCAGGGTCAGAGGGGAACCAAGTCGCCACCTCTGAGTGAAACAGCTGAAGTGTGCAGAGTTTAGGGAAGCTGGGTCTGAACTTCCCTGGAGGATACCAGCGAGACCCGAAGCTGCTCCGGTGTTCCCGCAGCGTGTTGAAAACACCGACTGCTGGAAAAGCACTGAAACACCAAAAGGTGGTGTTGCTGAGACAGTGTTACCTGTTTAGATGAGTATTTCTGATTAAGTCAGAACAGCTAATTAAGCAGATCCCAGTAACACGGCTTATTTGTCCCTTATTTGCATACATGCTGTACTTATGTATCACATAACCCTGGCAGAACTTTGCTGCAGCTTTCAGGACAAAATGCAAATATTGGTGTATTTGCACTCGTTTAAGGGACAGATACAACAAAATCTACAGTTTTGCCATAGCCCCTAACTGCTGATTGAGGCCAGGCTTGAAAGACTCTTGATTTTAAATATTAAATGTTAATGAGTTTTAAATCAGGACTATTTTGATCACTACCAGTATTTTTAAAACTGAAATGCTTCAGAGGTCAGAATTCTCAATCAAGATCCAAACATAACTAAGTATTCTCTGAAAAAGAAGTGAACAGAACTTAATGAATGAGAAAAAATAAATTAGATGGAACAATACCAAAACTTCCAAAGAAACTAGAGAAGAAGCCCCAGAGTAGAGCCTCCAGGGTGGGGGAAAAAAGCTTACTTAAAAGTATGAAATTTGGAAAATTATCTTCCCTAATCGTAAATATAATCTTGGCATTGTCAGATCAGTGTGAATTTTGTCCTTGACCCTTCGAGTCTGGGTCTGAAAAAAATCCAAACTTCCAATGCATTTGGCTAAAAAAAAATTAAAGAAGTCATTTGACCAGATTGACTTACTTAATCAAACTGACTGTTAATTAAAGACAGGGGAAGGTAGGAGCTGCTGTGGAGCTGCCTTCCAGTGAGCCCGGGCAGGCCAAGAGGCAGAGGAGCTGCTCTGCTGCACTGACAGCTTTAACAAAGAGCTGCATGCAGGCAGGTTTGAGACAAATTCTTTAGGGCAGTGGTGTGTTTAACCAGATCAGCACTAAGCCATCTTCTACATTTCCGCTCAGATGCACAAACCTCCAGCTAAATATGTAGGTTCGTGCTTTTACAATATTAAAATGTAATTGGGACTGCCAAAAAGTAGCAGTATTGTCTCAGAGATGTGAAAGTTACATAAAATGCAAGGAAATGAGGCACAAGAAGCCTGTGAGGAACCTTAGATTTATCTTCACCCTGAACTGATTATACTTTAAGGCTTCTCCTCTGTCAAAAATGGCCAGTGAAGATATAAAAGGGAGGCACATCCCAAGCCCAAGTTTCCTGAGGATACACTAAATAGTTTGAAGGAAAGTTCAAGCAGTTGGTCCTATCCGAAGCATTTAATGTGCAGGAAGCATTTCTTCTGCAAATATTTTTAAAATCCATCGTTCTCAAAGATGCTTTTTTTTCTGTCAACATGGCAAAAATGGAAACTATGCAAAAAGCCTCATTATCCCATAAACGCAGCTCTGAAAGCCTTGTCTGGCTGCCTATTGAATTAGCAAACACAAAAGTCGAGCGCTGCGACTGATGCTGCCCTGTCAAAGCAGCAGCCAAGAGGATTTAGGTGGCTTTATTAAAGCTGGGTTGTACGGCAAGACTAAGTATTAATTCTTAATATGGTCGAACACAAGGTTGGAGCATGTCTGCTGAGACTGCTCTTTGCCTCTGTTAGATTACCAGATCCAAGCTTACTGTCAAAACGCAGAACAGAGGTTTAGATGTAAAGTGCTCACT
>VZTF01004921.1:475399-509813 GCA_013397755.1 Cnemophilus loriae | reverse complement strand
CTGTGTGTGAGAGAGCTGTGGCTCCACCATCCTGTGCCTGTGTGTGAGAGAGCTGTGGCTGCACCGTCCTGTGTGTGAGAGAGCTGTGGCTCCATCAGCAGGGTGGGATCAGGGCTAAGCAGCCTGTGCAGGCAGAGAGGTCCCCGTCCCCACACACTCCCAATTCGAGGCAGAGCAGCCCAGGGCTGGTTACGGGTATTCTGTCTGCTCAGGTGGCAGAAAGGTTGAGTTCCTTTGGCACTCAGAAGGCGTGAAGAAGTACTTACACAGGCTTCATTTGTCTACTGCACGTTCTGATTAAAGGAGAGTCAGCTCGTTCCTGCACAAAAACAGCTGTAGCAGAAAGAGAGCCATGGGTAACTGGCTCATCGTTACCTGGTGGGGATGGAGTAAAAACTGAACAGGGCAGAAACCAGGTTTTCAATTTTGAAAAGATTTCTCAGGCTGCTCTTTTCGTGTCTTCAACATGAGTCAAATAGGAAATTCTTACAACTAGAAGAGTCATACCTTTTCATCAACTGCCTCTTTTATTACCTACTTATTTTTGTGTATCCAGAAAGCGGCAGAAAACAAAAACAGCATTCAAGTGCAAGCTTACTGCTCATCACCACCAATGCTGGGAACTATTAAAGTGTCTGGAAAGATTTATCTCTGTGAAATGTATCTGACTGTGCAGGCTATCTTGTTCCTACCCAGAGATTAGGATATTCTGTTTGTGTTCTATGATGCCAAGGGCTCAGATTTGGAGGGCCACAGACGGGATTGTGAATGGTGCTAAAGAATTCAGGAGATTGTTTTAAAATAATTAAATGGCCCTTTCAGTTTCCGAGAGTTGCATGCAGCTTTTGCGTAAGCTTACATCTGAATTATTATCAAAAAAGGTCACAGAATAAGGGGACAGCAGGGACAGAGAATAGCTTGACACAAAGTTTAAATGTCACTCCATTTATGCCAGATAAAATGAATGTTGCACTGTTTCAGAGGTGTAACTCCTTACAGAATCCATGTCCTGCTATAGAATGTGGAAGTTCCTTCACATAACTTTGACAACAGCAAGGACACGGAGTTTGGTGTCCAAATTCATGTGAAGTAACCAAAACTGAGAACATCTGCTTGAGCCCTGAGGCGAAGCAGTAACCCACGAGCTGATCTCTGAGCAGCAGCATATTGCGGAAATCAGCCAGAACACAACTCCAGAGCAGCTCCTATAGTTCACAGCTAATTTTTGCCTGGCAAACAAGGATACAAATTTGATGAGCTTTAGCATACAAGATAATAAGAGCGGTCCCATGGTAGGGAACACTACACAAAAAGAAACAGAGAGAAAACATGAAAAGCTAATTGCTTTAAATTCTCAGCAGCTGTAGTGAAATGCAGTAAGAAACATCCCCAAGCATAGTGCATTAGGTTCACTTGCTCAGAAATCAAGAACTGGTTAAACAAGCAAAACTGAGATTGAACACTCCCGAGCTCAATGGCTCCAATTTCAACACAATTTTTACAGGAAAATTCATGCTGTTTGCCCAGCATGCACAAATTAAAATTAAGCTAAAAATGGGCTTTTTTTCTTTGTTGTTTTCTACTTTACTTTTCAATGAGCAATTTTTCTTGCATAAACACTGAGCGGAGCAAATAACAAGCTCATTGAAAATATGAGTCAAGAACAAGCAGTTGATTTCCTATCTTTGCACTCCAAATTAGGCATACAACTCAAGTACAGTGTCATCCTCCTTAAAATGCATCTTGAAGTGTCTGTAAGAACATCTTCATTTCCAAAAAATGGGGTTACTGTACCAGCTGAGAGATATGTTATTCCAGTATATTGAGGATATCACTCAAACCATGGGATGATGAGCAGTAATTCATGGCTTCACTCATAGCTGAGATGGAGTCAGTGCAAGTTCAAGTCAGCCCAATTTTCTTGTGCCTGTAAAATAATGGTAGAAATTAAGGATATTGCCTTTCTCAGAGAGAACAAAAACTGAACGTCCCCAGACATTCCACTGCTGGCTTGGTTGGAGTAGGAGAATGGACCAAATCATGGAGACTGAAAGAGTTCAGAGTTAGATTTCTCCATCATAATTTACATTACTGCTCTATACACTATTGCTATTGCCGTATCCATCTGGCATAAGGGCTACTGCCTGGGCAAGCTGGAGTCCATCCTGATGGTATGACATGATCTGAATTTCAGCTTATTTCAGTCATTCAGTACAATAAAGTCTCCTGCTTTCCACTCCGGGGTTTTAACCATATCAAGCAATATTTGTTTCTTGCCCATCTGACAAGACTGCGCAGCAAGAAGCTGGGAGATCTGAGAGAGGTTCTGTCGCCCTCCCCAGCACGAGCCACCAGCAACTGCAGCTAAAATGAAATTTGCATTTAGGACTACTTTTTACTCCAGATGATAGATAGAGAAAAAGGTATTTTGTAACCTAGCATTTATGAAAACCAGGTGTACTGGATATCAGGTACAGTTTGGCTCTCTTGAGTTGACTGGTAACTCCCAGAGAGTGAAACTGCTCTGATTTAATCCCATGCCTCTGTTAAGTCTCTATCAGTTTTACCATTTTACTTGCAGAAGTCTTTTCTAGCAAACCAAAAGTCTGATTAAAATCGCTTTTCCTTAGGAACTCATTTTGGTGAAAATTTCTGCTAAGATTTTGTAATTAATTAATTTCCTCTTTCTCACTTGGCAGTTGAAAGTGTAGAGATTTATTTAAACAAAAAGCTTGTGGGTGTTCATTCTCATACTGCACGTCCTTACTGCTGTTGACTAACATGGTGACCAAAAATTTATGGTCCTTCCTTTTCTAAAAACACAGAATTACTCATTTTCCACTTGAATATCAGGTGTCAATCAAATGTGGGTCTCATAATTATGGCTGTACACTCACTCCCATTAATTAAAATTATATGCATAACAACATATTGTTTCTAAATTCCTCCTCAGAAAAACAGGATTCCACTTTTTCATTCTGCAGTTTATTTAAAGGTTAAATTTTGATTTTAAAGCAAGAATTATATTGTGCCAAATATAAAGCTCTGTTTGTTATGACTTGCACTAAAAGAAAATCTTGCTAATTTTATTCTGACACTTCTCATTCTGTACATGATTTTTGATAAGTTGAATATATTTAGTGCAGAAATACTTCAAATGTTCTTAGTTTGACAGAACAATAAATAAATCAGTAAGTAGCAAACATATTTATTGCTGCCAGCAACTGCTTCCCTTGTAAGGAGAAAAGAAGAGGTTGAATTTTTTTTTTCCCCAATATATTAAAAAAACAAGAGTTGTGCTGGTTTACACTAGCACAAAACTATTATATCTCACAATATTTACCCAAAGTATATTGTATATTGACAAGAACATATTAACCTTTAATAACCAGAAGAGTTCAATTTTTACATAATTATCCAGAAATGCCAAGAGGTTTTGGGTTGGTTGTGGGGTTTTAATATCGCTTTTTTGTTTGTTTTTAACCAGTAAATTTCAGATTGGTCTGTTTTATTGCAGTTTTTTCAGCAGCTGAAGCACTGCACTTGGTACCTGAACTTCCCTTTCGCTGATTCATTATCCCCATTGTGAGGCAATTTGGATTTTCATCCAAGTCAGATGGATCCAAGGAACCACCCGAGTCATTCCATGCTGCATTTTCCCGGTGCTGAGAGGGCCGTGCAAGTGCAGTTGTTTCACCTCGGGATCAGCAGTTTGACAAATCCAGCTCCTTTCTGGAGGCCGAGGATGGCTTTTTCCACGGCACACAGGCGGTGAACCGACGGGGAGTTTGATCTGCAATCCTCCACCTGCTCCCCGTGAGGTGAACTTTGCAGACTTTAACCTCATTAAGGCATCTTTGGGGACAATAGTAAGGAATTCTGAGCAGTAGGCCCAAGTCTTGCTGCAGGAATATCCTCCAGCTATTGCACATCTGGCACTGAGAAGCTTTCAGCAGGGACAAAACATACTCAAGCTGGGAAAATGTTATTTGGCCATTAATACGTGGAATAAGTGCAGTAATTTCTTCGGTGTTGCTTGGTGGACAGGGTGATTTGAGTTATGCCCATTACCAGCCTCAGCAATCCCACACTTACAGGGGAATTTTGGGTGTATCCAGCTGGGACAGGGCTTCCAAGCAAAGTGCAAACCTGCGTCTCTGTGTTTGGCTGCCTTGCAGCAGAGCCTTTGGAGAAAGGAATGCCACAATCCTTTAATTGCCACGCGGTGGGAAAGCCATTTCATCACACAATCAATAGGGCAATTGCTTGGGTAATTTACATCCTTTCTGCAGATTTCACTCACTTGAAAATGCTTTTGCCTGAACACCAGCTAAGGCCTGGTCTTTCTCAAGATAAATGGCTCACAAAAAGCTCCTAACAAAATCTAGATGCTGCTTTTGTGGTCTTAACATAGCATTAGGAATCAAAAAGGATTGAAAAACAGTCTTGGAATTAGTAGTTTGTGAAAATCAGTTCCGTGTTTTCGGTGAGGAGCCGTACTGCTCGCGAGCTGTGTGAAGTGGGTTTGTACCCCAGGAAGGGTGGGCTTGGGGCTTGGTGTTGGATTGCAATCAAAGCACAGCACACAGAGGTAATAGTTTCATTGAAACTGAGACAAAGGCTTCTAAAATTTTAGATGAATTATTCTGGGGTTTAATCCTCTCTCGGCTCAGGCTTTGCAGGGCACAGCCCAGCTCACGGCTGGCTTTCATCCTGGCCGCATTGTTTTCCTTTCTACAGTCAGCTAGAAAAGTCATCAAAGACAACCTGCAACTGCAAGGTTCGAGGGTAACCATTTAAAACCCTATTTTAGCAATCTTTCCTAAATGATTCTTAGGCTGTGTGTTCCCCTTTGGCTGGCCCGTGCCCAGGGGGATGCTGCCCACAGGATGGAGCGTGGGGTGGATTTTTCCAGCACCCACTCAGGAACGCTCAGCCCTGCTCTGGGAGAGGATTCCTGACAGGCAGGAGGGGCTCAGCCTCTCCACGGCCCCTTCAGTCACTGCTGCTTTTCTTTTCCTGAGGCTGCCAGCAAAAGTGCCAATTAGTAGCAATTGTGATGGTGATTTCTGAAGTGCAGTTTAAAGGATTTCTAAGCGGGTTGGAGCTGTTGTCAGTTGACTGACTGGAATAATAATAATAATAAAAAAAAGCTCAGTGCTTCACCAGAAGCTTGTTAGACTTTCCTGTGTGATCTGCTATGGATAGCGGAACTGCAACAGCTTTTGCATTCAAAAGAGGGATTTTCCTAAAAGCATCAGTGAGCACTTGGCTGTTTTATCTGCTCTAAAAAACCTTAATTTTAAATTCCGTTAAAAACAGAAATAAATGAGGATCTGGAAATAGGAGGGGGGAAAAAAGAAATAAAGTAACCTGCGGGGCATGCATAACTGTTTCAATGCACCAGGATCCCTTAAGTGTAGACTTATGAAGTGGAAAAACTATTATGCATTTTTTTATGTACAGAGTTACTGAGCTAGAACCATAAGCAGTAAATGGGTTAAAACACAAGGGGCCTGATATACTGCAGCTTTGTGTTGACATTTTATCATAAACATCGCAAACTGACACCTACTGACAAGCCATCCAAAGAAATAAACATTTTTTATTTTTATGTAATAAGGGAAGGCTTGAACTATATGTGAACAGCATGAAGCCGTTTTCCTAAAAACTCATCTTTGTTTAAAATATTTTCTTTCTGGGATCATACATATTTAGCTTCTTAAATTTTTTGTCTCTTGCTGGTTTGATCCTGCAGCACTGTGAGACCCATTCCCAGAATTAACGCACTCACACGAGAAGCCTCTTTGCTAAACAAATAACATTCTTACATCTCAGGGCCATATGTATTGGTTGCATCAAATATCACATCTTCTTCTAGCATTCCCAAGAGGCTTCTTTTTTTTAAACTTGGAGGAAAAACCCCACATTCAAGGCCCTGAGTGAGCTGCAGGAGCACAGGGGGGACTCGCTGTGTGGGCCACGGATGGCAGCCCTGTGTGCTCCTTCCTGCTCCTCTCTGGAGGACTTCCAGCTACCCCTGAGGCACTGACCCATTTTGCCTCACTCCCAAGGACTCTTCCTTGCTGAGCGGGGCCTCTCTTAGGGGAAGGGGACGTGGCTGAGGGAGCACAAACAGAACAAACCCCGTGGGACACACTGCGGTGAAGCTCCTGCAAGGGGAGAAGGCTTTGGCACCTGGCCTTCAACCCCAGCCTTTCCATCCTGGCTTTATGAACACGCCAGAAAAGTCTGGTGGGAGGGAGAGAAGGGTTTAAAGTCACTGTCTTTGGAGCAGGGGGGTGAATTTGTGAGAGCAGTGTCCCCCCACTGCACCCACGGGGGGTCACGGCTGCGATCCCCGCAGGCCGAACGGGGGGCGAGGGAAAAGGGGGCTTTGGTTCATTAAATGGGTGTTGGGTCACTTCTCTGGGACTCGGAATCAGTTAAACCCAGGCTTTAGAAAGACTAAAGCAATTCGTGCGGATGTTTTCAGAAGTCTCAGAAGTGTGAGACGTTTCACACTCGTTGTGTGGTGCCCTAAGGATATTTGTCCGAGGAGACTGAGGGACCACCACGAAGAGGTGGTTAATGCTTCTAAAATTGCTTTTATGACTTTAAATACCTGTTGCCTGTTGCATACCTTTTACTCACATCCTAAACCCCACTTTTTTTTTTTGCTATGTCTGTGTGTTTTACAGTGAGGTTTAAGCAGATGTAAATAATTCAGGGTCTTACAGAGATTTATGTTACGGCACTCCCGTTTCCACAACTAGGAGTAAAAGCTCCTACCATTGCAATGCAGTTTTTGTACATACTGAATTATATTCTGCTTATATAAGTGACAAGTGCCTCAGAGACTGAAGGTGTTTTGAAATATGCAATTGCTGTCCTTTGGAGAGAAAGAAGGAACACTCTCTAGCACTAATAAGAGACAGAGAGACTGTGCATGTAAAATGCCTTTAAAATAATCGCTGACCAAAAATACACAAGGGTTTCCCCCTCATCTTTTTTCTAGTGCATATTGTAGAAGAGAAATTAAAATGACTTGTTTCAATTTTTAATCTGGGAAAGAAAAGTGGGCTTAGTTTTTAAAATATAAAATTTTGTCTGTTAAAAAAAAAAAAGTTTGGGGTAAAGGTTGTATTTTTTTTTTGGTAGAGTGAATTTTCAGTCTGTAAGGAGAGTACAGCTGGCCCCTCCACTCCTGGAAGAAGTGGTGTCAGTGCAATTAATAGACCAACCAGTAGCTCACTGAAGTTTTACTTCATAGTTATAACAACAAATAGTTTTATTGGTTGCAAAACTGGATCCAGAATAAGACCAAAGGATGTCTATGGTTATTTTCCGAGTATCCACATTTTTCAAGTACAGTTTTGTGCAAAAACCTGCACACATATATGTGTGTATTTATATATAACAGCCACATTTTCCTTCATAAACAATAGCAACTCACAAGTGGTTTTTTTTTAATGTAAAATTATTGATGTAAGGACCTAATGTGGTTTTTTTCTGGCTAAAGCCTGCCTGAATATATAAATATTTTAAAGTAAATGTCTTATGTGACTATTTCTCTATATACCAAGAAAGATCCCTGTGATTAAAGTGTGTCATGTATTTTAGGCCCAAGCAGTTTGCCAAGTTCAGAGTTATGAGCACAGAACACTTCTGTGTAAACAAAATCAGCCTCTCTTTCTGGCAACCGTATCACATAATATCTTTTATGTCAGGCTCTGTCTTAAAAATGATTCTTATGACTGCTTGGAGCTATCAAATTCCTGTAATGGTTCTTAAGTTTTCTAATTTCTGAGCCAATTTATTCACGGCATTTGTTTTGTACCAACATTATTCTTTTAATTTGCTAATTTTTATTCTTCTGATCCATTAAAAAAAAAAAATTATCACTGTATTTTGGAATTCATTTTGTTAGGCATAGGAGCAAGCATCCTTGAGTCTTCTTGTTGCAGGCTTCACCATTCACCAGCCAGCTTTAGTAATTTTCTACCCCCATATCTATCTAACTTCATTTTTTTTATTGCTGTTTACAAGAGTTGTACAAACCCCTGTAGATAAGACCCTCATGTATTGAATTAGAGCATGAATCCCTCCCCATACCTATAGAAAAATACCAGAAATGCCTATATAGGACAGCAAAGTGCATTTATCTTCTTCATCATCATGTTAAGTGGGAATGTTTAGAGACAGGAGCAGCTGGGGTAGTTCAGCAGAGACCCATTCTCTCCCAGCCAGAAACCCCTCCGTAATTCTATACATTTATATACTGTAAGAAGAAGGGGATACTTTGGAAAAGAGGTGGGAAAATTGAGGCATTAAAAAGAACTATGTGGGAGTAAATGGAAGTTGCTAGGGTGGGAGAATTTTGGGACGCGCTCATCCCGTTAATTAGTATTCCAAAGATATTTTCATCTTGCAACTTTTCCCATGAACTGCCCCCTGGGCTACCATTCCCAGTTATTAGTGCACTTAGATTTTAATAGTGTTAAATTTCATTTTGCCATCCTTCTCAAGGTCATCTCGTTCTTCACGTTTGATGTTGTGGTGCCCTTTGAGCTGATGGCTCTCAATTTCCTCCCACCAGAAGACCCCCCCAGCACCTGCTTTTTTCTGGCAGCCATTACTGGAGAAGAAGCCTCCTGCCCACCTGTCCATTTTTTCCCTTTGGAATGGGCTTGTTTTGTAATATTTAAGCAACCTTTTACCTCTTTCTACAATTCTTTTACTGCCACTTTCTGCAGATTAACTCGTAGTTTCCTATACGTGTCAAATACTTTAAATAAGGTTCAGATGGGTTGGTTCTACCACATTTCCTTGATCTACAAAATCAGTTCTCATTCTGGCATCCAGAGCTGTGGGTAAACGCAGGCTCTGTGTCATCTCCTTCGCCATCTACCTCCACATCTTTACAAGGAAGATGATGACTTTTAGATTTCTTCTCTCTGTGTGGAAGAGAAAATCATCACAGAAGAGCTGAACAATAAACGATAGTTTATTTCTGTATGTTCAAAGCTTGTTTTAGACAGGAAGTCATTCAACTGTTTTTTTTTTTTTTTTGTGGAATTATAATAGTCATGTTTTTATGCACTGTACCAAGTGTTGCCTTTCTGACTTGTTTCTCTGAATAATTCAAACTATATCTGAATTTCTTTCCTTGAGAAAAAAAAAAGAAATAAGCCTCTGACATGAGCATGCAAATACAATAAAATAGATATTGCAGTGTGCCTCGGAGTATGGTGTGGGAATGTTTTGATTGCCTGATTCACAAGAACAGTCCAAGTGTCTAAAGTGGAATTCCCTGCATGGAGTAGGGAAATAATTTCCACCTCATTATTGGTAATTTTGGAACAACGACAGCATAAATTCAAGTCCTGTATGTATATTTAATCCTAAAGAATTATTCCTCCTACCTTGAACTCTGGGTCTATGTGTAAGCAAATCTTATAAAATATTGGAATGACGCAGAGAATGTGATCTGGATACTTGGGTTTTGTTTTCAATATCAAGCTCTACCATGTCGACTGACATTATTGTTACAAGAATTAACATAATTATAGGACTGAGGTACTGTAAGATAATGAGTTGTCACATGTAAAGGGTTAAACTCAAACTGTGTAGAGTTTTTTTTTTCCAGGCACTGAGGTAAAGGAACTGATATCATCTTGCAGAAATTGCCTTTGCGGATTTTATAAAGCTCTCCTCTCTTTGCCCCACAAAACTGAAAATTAATTGTTATTCAATTAAAGGCAATTGTCTTTAATTAATTTGATTTATTATTTGAAGTTCTAAAGGCAAAACATGAGAAATCTTTCACCTGAACTTCTAGGGTAGTCAACACCCCTTTTTAATGCAGAGTAGAAGATAAAATAAATGTGAATTACTGATTGATTTGAGAAAATATGGTGATTATTCCCTTTGCTGTGGAGTAACTGAACAAGTCTATAAATATGTAAATTGTAAAATCTTTTCTATTGTCTATGAAAAAGTTTGATTTTATTCTTCCCTGACATGTCTATGGTACCCCAGCCTGTTTTTGTATCTAAGCTGTCAAAGATTTCCATAGATTTGAAAATCTGTCCCCTGTTCCCCATATGAAATGTCACTGTCAGTTTACTCCATGAGAAATGAAGTTTATTTGATGTGGTTGTCATGATCCTTGTATAAGCAATGCACCTATCACTTTTGTCTGCAAAGCAAAAACTGACATGATATGGAGTCAGGTTTTTTTCTGCAGTGACTTTTGCAGAGCAAAACTGTGGTAACGTGTGCTTTCTTTACTCAGACAATTTACAGAACACAGAAATATGTAACAGTTTAGAGGAGAAGAGGGTAAAATAGCAGGATTTCCTCTGGATCAGTGCAGCTGGAAACTTGCATTCCATGCGTGTTCGTTCTTATCTATGGCAAACTTAATTGTCAGATAATTACGAGGACCGGTTGTAAACATTCACCCCTAAGCATCTGTGTAGATTTCATTTATTTCATTTTTTTGTTTCATTAGGACAAAAGGGTAACACTGACCATCTGATGAACGATTTCTGATGAAAACCCTCCTGACCTGATTTGGTACTTTTAAGTTCCTTGTTTTTTCTTTTGGCAATTCCTCTGCATATAACGAGTACATTCAGATTGCACTTTGTCTTTTTTTCCCTACTCTTGGGGGTTTTTTGGCCCTTTCAGGTGTATTTTAGGATTGTCACCTCTGTATTTTCCCACTGGATAGCCCCTCATATGATAATACAGAGACATTCTCTTGTGTTCATACAGAAAGAGAATAATTTTATTTATTATGGATGTTTGACAGCTACATTTGGAAATTATTCAGTTCTTTACCATCTGTAGGGCTCCATTTAGAGTATGAATTTGTGCAGGTCCAAGGCACCATTTCGAGAGTAAATCTCCGTGCTAAAGAATGATCATTTTCCCATTTAAAATCTAGAGTGGCCAGTATCTAGCTGCCTAAATGGCTCCTATCTAGCAGGGCCAGTGCCTGTGCTGCAGTAATATTGCTGCCCGTGGATGTTTATTTTGTCCCATATATTAAAGAACAGCAGCTCCTGAGTTCATGGAACACCTTAATTCAGGTGTTTTAGCGTGGCTGAGCTTCACTGAAATATGTCTGTGGTACATCTGTTAACACTGTCCTTAATTACGGCATGGCCCAGCTCACCTGCCACCAGCGAGAAGAAAAACAGGTATTTAATGAGCCATAGAGTAGCCAAGAAGCAAATCCCACACTAACAGTGGTTCAGGAATAAACTTCCTAATGGATGTTCATGAGTTATCTCAAATAAAGTGAGATTTGGTGTTTTAATTAAATACCTTTCCTAGTTTAGGAAGGCCAGTTTAAAATATGAATGTAAGTTTTGGCCTGTGTTGACCTAGTACATTCTGGTAAATCAAGAAATCATTTAAGTGAATATTTTAGTCTGTCAAACTTGCCTGAGCAGGTATAATAAATGGAAAAAAAATAATTTGCAAGTCTAGCTGGATTATATATTATTAATAATAGCCTTCAAGATGTATCAGGCACTGCACAAAAATGGAACATTGGTTGTGATGCCAAAGGGCTTACACAAAAAAAAACCCCAAAACAGGTAGATAATCAAGGATGTGACTAGAAACTTGTTTTTCCTTTCAATAATATAACTTCCATTAAAAAAATCAAACTCAAAACCAACCAACCAAGCAAAAACTCCTCCTGTCAGTTGCCTGCATTTCTTTTCACCTTCGCTAAGTTTATTTTATAGTACAACTCTCACCCACAAAAACACTTCAGGCCTAATTTGTTTATCCTTATTTTTGCACTTGTACGTTCCCCATTAATGTTGCATTTGAGTATTTCAGATGAAATTGAAATGCACAATTCTGAAGTCGAGATTTCTGATGGGGGAGAACTGAAAGGAACAAGCACTAAAGTCATACAGAAGGTACAAATAACTTGGAGGTACAAATAACTTATCTCCCTATAATCACTTAAATTGCAAAGTGTTGACTCTCACCTGACTTTTAACCTGTTACACGCCCCAAGAAAACAATCCCTGGTTTATTTTTTATCATCCTAGTCCAGTCTTTATTTTTGTTCATTGAACTCTCCTAATGGAAGGGGAAGGTTTGATTTCTGGGAGGTGATGTGGTAAAGCTGTGATGTGGGATCACGGAAGATACGGGGAGGATATTTCCTAAACTCTTCAAGGAGGAAAGGCAGAGAAATGGAAAACTGGCTGGTTCAAAATCAGCACAAAGAGCTTGTTTTTCTCTTGGGACTAATGATTAATCTGCATCACTCATTGCCATATGGTATCCTGAACTGAACATTAATAAGAATAAAATAACACTCTACTTGAAATGATTAGTATTTAAATTATGTCAGAGTACTGAAAGGATTACAGATCTTATGCTTCCTTGCATAAATGGTCTTGTGGCGCTCGTAGTAAAAAGTACACTTTTCACAGGGTAGATTTGTCTCCTAAATGAAGAGTTTTGGGTTTTTTCCTTAGAATGTCACTGTTTGAGACAGGATTTGGGATTAGATGGATGAGTGCTTTGATCTGTGCTGGCCATTCCTCTTGACACTCCAGACTAGGAGTTCTAGGACTAACGCGTGTTAGATTTTTGATCATCTGGCTGCCTTGGGAGATGGAGGGCTGCTCCACGATCTGACAGAGTGCTGTGATGTGTTGGGATTTGCCGTCAAGCTTTAGGCAGCAGTGAACGTTTAGTGACAAATTATCGCCCACTCGGGAGCAGTGATAGTAAAGGAAATGCTAAGGAGCCTTAACTCTGTTGGAGGAACCTGTGCTACTGTAATTAAGAGAGTATCAGAAAATCTACGAGTTTATTTTATAATTCATTAAAGGTTGGACCTTTTTTATCCCCCTCTTACACAGAGTCAGCAAAACATGCCCTTATTTCGACTGGAGAAGGTTTGAGGGAGGAATAAGAAGATGTCTGAAGTTATTCCCCAAATGCCACCATTTTGCATCTATTCAAAAGTGTTACTATTGTTGTTCATGAAGGTCAATACGCCTTTGACAAGGAGATAATGGTGGAAACTGGGCTGTTAATTTTGGTGAAAATACTGAATTGAATTAGTAAATACTTGAAGAGTTGCACAATAGATTAGTAGTGAAACAATAGGATCGCGTTATCTGATCTAAAAGTGAGATTTTATTTTGATTAACTGGAGGAAATACTGACAGTGCATGCTTGTACATTCTCTTTTTCACTCCTTTTTTACTCAAAACCCTCCATAATCCCTTCTTTTAGGACACCTTCACAGCACATATGGTGTGCAAAGTCTCCAGTCCTTGGAGCCCTGTGATAGAGTACGGGAGTTAATAGTTCCTAACTGTGGCCATCCTGGCTCAGGGTTTCGAAGTTGAAGCTTAAACAGCTCCTCCTGTATAAATTTAGTTTATTTAATGCTGACTTGAAAAATTTAACCCAAAAAGTCAGCTCTTGGAGGAGTATGTGGCTGCTTGAATTCATTAAAAACACTGCATTTTTGGGAAGTGTTAAATTTGGATGGAGTTATTATGGAGCAGGACGCAGCAGAGGAGAACAGCTTCCCTCGAAACCAGAGGGCTGCAGGGAGAGCTACGAATATTTGGACACATCCTCCATCAACAGATGCTGAACCAGAAACTGTTGTTTTTAAAACTGCCATTGATGTTAGAACACCCTGGGTGTGTCAGCATCTACGACTTTACTAAAAGTATCACTTCCAATTATTGATGGCAAGCGAAGATTTTTATGGGGTGGGGGAGAACGATGAAGTCAGTAGTTCACACTTTAAGAATTGAGTAGAAGAAGCTGATTCTTGGTTCACTTGGCTGCACGTGAGAGATTCCACTGAGCTCTGTTCGTGTGGCTGTGCCTACACTGGGGGGTTGTTTTTTATTATTATTTAGAAGTGTTTCTTTGTTTTAATCCAGTTGTGGGAGTGATCTCGTGCCTGTCTAATACAGAATAAAGCCACACGCCCCTGACCCCCAGTTTGTAGGGTTGTGCAGCCCTCAAGGCCCCCAGAGCTGAGCTCTCCTGGGCAGCTGTCCCATAAATGCTCACGTCCCCACTCTCCAACCCAGCGAGCGTAATCCCTAATCCTTCCTGCTTTGCATTCCATGGGATCTATTCAGCTCTCGTTAGAGAACCTTACTGAAGACTTGAGAACTCTTTTTTTTTAATTTTAACCAGGGTTTTTAAGGGCTCTAAGCTGGAAGCACAAAGCTGTTCCATTCCTGAGAGCAGCCGAGGAGTGCTGGTGAGGCTGGCATACTTTGAGGCACGCTGTCACAAGGACACACAGTTTACCCGATGTTTTTCCAGAACGTTCATTTTCTGCGGATATTTGGTAACTGTTTTTCAGAGATTCAGAGAGAGCTGTAGATGTATTTTTATAGCAGGACAGTAGGGTGTGGGAAACATGCAGATGGTGTTTGAGGGTGGTTCTGAAAGCCCGTTTGGAAGGCTGGGCTGGGAGGAGTGATGCCTGATGCATCCTCTGCCATGTTTGCTCACAGACTAGTCCCACATTTCATCTAGTGGGAGATCTTCTGTCTCCAGTCCAAGAGAGATTTTGTAAATGAGTTAGCACGTGTGGACAGGAAACTCAGAGCAAGATCCAAGGGTGAACCCTGTTGACAGAATTAGCTGCTCTTCTCTGATTCTACCTTACACCAATTGCAATGTGACTTAATTGATCCGGGAAGTTGAGTGCTTTTCTCTTTGTTTGTTTAATTCAACAAAGCCCTTCCACTGACTTTCAGGAGATTTTTGGATTGAACTCTCAGGCAAACAGTGAAATAATTGTGACTACTAGAGGAGCTAAGGATAAAAAGCTTTTAATTTTATGTTACTTCCCAAACACTCAGCGGCTCAGATTCAATAAAAATACCAAAATACTTTTGAATTTTGTAGTTGATTTCTGTACTGTATTAAATTATACATTAATTTATTAAGTGCTCTATTGAAAGATGATCCCCACCTATGTATGTTTAACACACAGTGAAGCTTTATTCCCTTGTTGTTTAAGTGGTGTATAAATACATAATTTAACCCCCCCTTTGATTGAGGATGGTTATAAAAGACGCGAAATTAGAACGCCCAACTTCCACCTTTTATTTTCCAGTGTCTGAATAGGTGCTGAGCATTGCCTGGCTTTGTCTAGCCCAGCAGCCACCCCAAACTATTCTTTTGGAGTGGCAGAGCAGAAATAGGAGTGGAAGGGGAGACGAGACGCCGGCGTTATCTCTGAAGTACAATCAGATTGTGGTTTTATTTTGTGTTCCTGTTAGCAAATCATAGTTTGATTGTTTAAAGGCACCTGGGGTTGAGGAGACTTGAAGCTAGGGAGGATTAGAAGAAGTACATAATTCTAAAAGAGAAATCCTTTATTTTGTTAAAAAAAAAAAAAAAGAAGAACTTTTAAGTATTGCAAAGAAGTGCTCTTGTTGCTTCTTTCAAATACGCAGGGAACATGGCATGGGCCATGGATCTCTTCAAAAGTGGTTTGTCATTAAAGGCTTGAATGGAATAATAGAGTTCAGAATTATTCAGTTACACGAGATTCAAACATACAGGCTGTTCCAGTATTTCAGAGGGAGAAGTTAGCATCACTGAAGGATTCTATTTTTTTTTTTTTTCTGCTTAAAAAGTTTCTTAAATCTGTAAAAAACAATCTCTACAATATTTAAAGCAAACAGCTATTAATAAAAAAAAAACTCTTAATTTGATTTTCTGGAAAGGAGTTCATGTATAACCTTAAAAGAAGTTAATTAGCTGTTGTTTTATTTGCATCTAAGATACTCTAATATCTGATGAATAAGTTCAGTGCCACTATGTGTTACTTATTGGGTCCTTATGAAGGTAAATATCTTAAGCATGATAAAAACCTAACTATGTGCATTAACTCATAATGCAGATTTCATCATTCCATAGCTGCAGAATCTCCAGTTAAGTACAGTCTTGATATGAAAAAGATTGAGCTGCTTGGTGTTCCACAATTAATTTCTACAATTACCACTATTTATTTTACAAACGGATAAATTAAAAATGTGACATTACTCATAATTGCGTTGTTCTCACTGATGTCTTTTACAGTTGAGACCTGCATCCCAAAACGAGAATTTTCACCAGAGGGAAAACCCTGTGGGTGTTGGTGATGATGCATTTAAATCAGTGTGTGTGGGTGGGTGTGTGTGGAGAATTCCACGAGAACAGGAAATGTACGTGAGCAGGGATTTGCAGGGCGTTTCCAGTTCTGCTCTGCTGGTTCTCAGAGTTCCTGAGCCGCCAATTCGGGCAGGCTGGGCCAGTAGAAACTCCTGCTTGGCCACTGCCAGCCTCGCAGTGCTGGGGCTCAGGGTCTCTGACATTGGATATATCAATATTAGAAAAAAATTAGACAATGTGGAACATTTCTGAACTCTTGAACTGATGGGACAGAGGGTGCAGAAATGGAGTGCTTAGCTTGAACTAATCTCGTCCAAAAGTTTCAAAACTTCTGGCTCTTCTGTTGATCATTTCCACCTTATTTCCCCTCATAAATTTCTTTGCTGCAAGTGCTTGGTTGTGACTGCAGAGTAACTCATGCATGGGCAAATTGAGGTGCAGGAGCAAGCTGGCCTTGGTCTGGACTAATTAACAGTTTCCCAGTTAACAGTTCTCCAATTAACAGTGGAGATGTGTAGGAAGGTTGACACTTTTCCAGGTGAAAAAAAAAGTATTTACTTTAAACTTTTGTTTGTGTACATCAGATCTGTGGCAAATATCTGCACGCTCTTCTCTGTGCATGCTTTAGACGGGGCACCTTATGCAGAATATTTTGCATCAGCCTATTTTTTTATTCGCTTTCTTGGCAACCTCCTGAGGAAACAAGACGTATCAAAATTAAAACAGCAGCAAGGAAAAATCAGTTACTGAAGTGAAGTTGAGGAAAGCAAAAGTGACAGCAGTTATATGAAGAAGCGCTGGCTCTTGAAGTTAAGCTGCTCTGTCACATACCATCAATTGGACTATTATCTGGCACAGGAGGACTGTAATAAATTGTCAGATTTTCTTCTTAGCTGAAATGATGGGATGGAAATTGTGCTGTGTATTTTTGGACAGGCTTGGGACGGGGAGGGGGGAAATCCAGCATGTAGCAGATTTCCTCACATGCCAGACCTGCTATGATGCACAAACCCAATTTCCTGAACGTAGCTCTTAGAAATCTTGTATGGTAAAAGCTAAAATGGTTAAAAAAATAATCCCATCTTTTCTCTGGGAAAATAAGGTCAAGGAGGAGAAAAGCCACTAATGAGACACAAACTATTTATATATACATTTATATTTCAAACTCATTAAAAATGTTGCTTCAGATGGGTTTTTTTCTCCTTGTCAGAGAAAGTGATGAGCAATGCAAGCTCTTGGATATCACTGTCTAGTTCTGTGGTATTTTCATTTGAAGTAAACTTTTGCAGAATTGTGGTATCAGAATGTTGGTTATTTAATAGCTGAATCTGATGATCATTGCCATTGTCTGGGGCAGGATAAGGAGAAGTTATTGTACATGGAAATAGTTCGTGGGGTTTATACAATATGATTTAGACTCTGTGACTGGGAAGCAGCTGATGTTATGTAGTGATGGTAGGACCAGTGGATAAAAATACTCTTTCAAAATGTTTTATGTTCTCAGGAGTGAAACTTCTTCAGTAGAATTATTGTATGGTTGATATGTATATCTGTATTTATACGTGTAATAACAGGCTATTGATACTCATTTTAAAAGCCTTAGCTGGATCATAACATAACTACTGTGGTCAAATTTGAATTATTTTGAATTATTATATTTGAATGATTATATTATTTTGAATTATTATATTGAATTATGGCCTGCATGCTAACTCATGCTGACTTCAAGCATATCTTGAAGGGTATTATATTTTTTCTAAAATATCTATAATATTGTAAAGAACAAGTTCTCATTTGACCAGTGCTCTGCAAAGACATCAACAGAAGCACCTTAATGAGGGGCTGAAATTCTAAGTGAGTAACTTTAGAAGCCATTCAGGCTGCCAGCTTTGTTCCTCTGCTTCCTTCTGACCATTAACTGGGCATTCACCTTTCCCTCCGTGCTCCACTCAGCTGCAGCTGTAGTTTAGTCGTGTAAAAACTCATTTTGGAGCCTTTTCAACGGGCTTGGGGAGGGGCAGACAATGAATCAAATGTGAAAACACATCTACTGCCTTCAGCTTTCCCTTTGTGAATCTGTGCAAGGCAAATTAATGTGGAGGGTTCAAGCTGTGAATTACAGCAACGAGTCAGATCTCAGTGTATTTTATTAAATGTTCTGTGTACATAATATTTTCATTATTAGACAGGGCAGTAAAATGTGCATGCTTTACCTAGACCTTCCTTCTTGGCAAAAAAAGGAATATCAGAAGGTATAAAAAGGGTGCATTGGACACTTTTTTTATATCAGTTCAAAGGTCTTGGTAGTAGGTTCTGAAATAAGTTTTTTTTCCATGAGAAAATGGAAATTTCACCTATTGAAGTCAATAAAAATTTGTACAAGCCAAGTAAGAAGGAGTGGAACAACAGCACAGAGTACCAGAAACCACTGGAAAACACATCCTGGGCTGGATTAATCAGAAATATGAAAACTGTAAGAGAATCAGCAACTCTGACAGAACACTGGGAAGCACAAAGCAGAGTTGAGAATCATGTGGTGGTGAAAACTCGATTATTTACTTGCATTATTCCACTGCCATTAGAATCTGAGCCAAAAATGGAGGTGCCAGAGCATGTCAGAGGAGTGTAAAAAATCCTCAAGCACAGACTACATTGATCTCTGGATTCTGAAGGAACACACGAACACGAGCAAGCTGTTAACAAAAGATGTTTGCCTCTAAATAAACAGGGGTGGAAGGAAGAAGGCAGCAGCTGCTGCATCAAGTTTTTCCAAAATTCTAGAAATGATCCTTGGATCGTTTCAAAATGACAAAACATGTTGGCAAAACGTTTCAAGATATCTAAAACCTTCTAAAATCCTTTTAGAAAAGAATTCTAAAAAACGAAATTATGCCCGCGTAGCTCCTGGAATAGGATATTTTCCCATCTTGCTTCTTTAGGATTTCTCGTTTGTTGATTGAATAACAGATACACTGCACCTTGTTCGAATCATTCCTTGGAATATTTAAAAGATGAAAGTCTCTGACAGATTCATAGAAAAGGAGTTGTCATGAATTGTCAGGTAAATTATTGCTTTGGATTAGAAACTTGATAAGAAACTAAAGCCAGGGTAAGAAGAAGTAAACAATTTAGAACAGTGTAGCCTCAAGGTTCCGCTCTGGTACAATAATAACAATGGGAAGAAAAAGGCTTAAAGTTGCAAACTGATTGATGGCCCACGAGAAAATACATTAGTAAATGTCAGAGAGGTCCAAGGGTTTACAAAGATTTGATCTCAGCTGAGAAACTTTGGTTTCACCTTTCTGTAGTAACAGCTATTCTAATTGTTTATACATAGTGCAGCCTATAAAGGATTGGGGCAACCCGTGTTTGAAATACTCCTTAAGATTGTAAATACATGTTGCTACATTTCATGTTTTCTTTCACTGTTGGAAAACAAGGTTTTAGAGGATTGTGAACACAGTTTCATTATTTGAGTGCAAAATTTCTTAGCGTCGCACCAAACCTCACGATTTAACTGAAACCAAACATTTCTTTAATTTCAGAAAAACTCGGGTTATTCTATGAGCTGTTGCTATTGCAATTGATTTTTTGGGTGCTGTTGGTGCGGGTATATATCTTCATTCTGTGGCTAAAGCAGTGGGCAACAAATCTTTACAAGCCTTTACGAAGCTCCCCGAGCATAAAACAGATTTCACGAACCATCTGCTGTGTGAAGGACACGTTAAAGGAGTCCCCCATCCCTCCAAAGCAGCAGCACATCCATGCAAATCCCTATTCTCCTAGCTGCACTTGTGAGAGTGATGGAGTGTGGTGTCTGCACAGCTCATTGAATCCTCTCTGAGCTGTGCAGCCTCGTTCACCAGATCTGGAGACAACACCGAAAATTCAGCGCCCACTGAGGTGCTCAACATTTGCATTTCCAGCAGAGGTAGTCAGCTCCTTAATGTGGATAATTACTCTGAGAATTAATTTTATCCAAAGTCCCGCTAAGGGTATAACGAAATGTTATAAAGCAGCTGAAACTTCAGGAGAAGGGTAAACTCGTGACATTCAATGCTGAATTAATAGCAGTTCCTCAAAGAATTAATCCCTTATTTGTCACACTTCAAGTTACTGTACCAAAAGTCTATTCGAAGAAAGAGACAAAAAACAAAGTAAAAAATGAAAATGCATGAGTAATGAGTTCAGGAGGGTTTTTTGTATTGGTTTTGTTTTTTTTGGTTTTTTTTTGTTTGTGTTACTGATTGAACCAAGCAATTTAGCCTACTTAAATCAAGTGTAAAGGCTTTTCATCCAAATTGATTACAGTGACTTTTGTACACCAGAAGAAACGTGGCAGGCAGCAGAACCTCGTGGCACATCAGCTTCTGGAGATCGTGACCTTGCTGTGGGTTTCTACTTGTCTTACCCTAGCAAGATGATCTTGGCTTGAAAGACCTAGCACATGGAAAGGTTTCCTGACTATCAGTGTTTGTTACTGTTAGTGTAGCTCAAATCCTCCCCCAAATATTAACTGTCAGTAGAAAAGTAGTAATCAGCAAAATCCCAGAAATATTAAACTGTTCATGATAATCAGTAAAACACAGAAGCTGCCTGGAGACACTTTAGAAGCAGAATAGCAGGGAGCCTTCAATGCATCACTGCTACAACCCTGAGCAGAGGCCAAGTAGCCCTTCAGTAGATTTGAGCACTAATTTACATGAATTGCTTATATTCTGCTTTGATATTCATGTGCACATTCCATACAGCTTTATTTAAAGCATTTCATTCCAGAAGTTGCCCTGACATCCCAGGCGCTTCCACTTCCATATGACAGGAAATCCAATCCTGAGCTTTGCTTTGTGGAGTCTGTGCTATTAAAATATATGCTTGGAATGGCACTTGGATTCAGGGAAGGTTTTTGCAGATATATCAGTTTGATTGCTTTACTCAGAACCTTTATTTTGGGGGAAAATAGCTCCTAGTTTAAAAGAAATAAGGAAGGTGTCTCCTGTGTAAAACTGTCTCTTTACTCTCTTCTAGGATTTTTATCTTTTTTGTTGAGTAGTGAAGTAAGTTTAAAAGAAATTAAATTCCGTATCTGGAATGCCTGGGTTTACTACAGATTGAATTGGGAAGTTTCACTGTTTGAAGAAGTTTTCTCTTTTATTCACATCTTGCAGCTCAGAGCTATCTCCATCATGGCATAAAAGAAAACAAGTAGGTAACAGAATGAAGTAAAAGAGGCAGATTTTTATAAGTGTTAGCTGGGGGGCTTTCTTGTCCTTCAACATTGATTTTTACTAAGTGCCATAGGCGTAATTCTATTCATTCTTGGGAAGTGATTCCCTAAACTGCAGTATAAAACTTGGCTTATCACCTTAAAGACAATCTTAGTCATTCTGGAAATCTCATAAGGCAGTCTCGTAGGAAATGTTCCTTTCATTTGCTTGCTCTGGTTGAGTTGCTCTTATCGTGCCATCCAAAGGCAGCTGGCTTGGTTTTATTCATTCTTGCCCTGCTCTACTCCTAAATAAGCCTCAAAGAGACTGCAGTGCCTCAAGTCTAACACTGTAAACTCTATTTTAAATGGTAATAAAGAATGGGGGTTAAAAAGATTATGATCTAGTCCAAATTCTAAATCAATGCCTATTTGTCCCAAATCAATGTTTTGTTAACTGCAGATTAACAGGAAAAAGCTGTTTTTCCTTCCAAGATAAAGTAATCCAGGAGTCATTTCAAGATTCATTAAATCAGCTGTGTCAGTTAAACTTTACAGCAGGCTGTTACTTCCTCAAATAGAGAGCATGGAATTTAAAATACATAAGAATTGTATATAATCTGTAGTACTGGAAGTGAATTCAGCACAATCCCCATTCACAGGATGAGCTGTTAGTGACAATGTCCTGAGCTTCCACCAATTGTCCTGCTTGAACATGGTCTTACTTTATAAAGATTTGAAGTCTAAAGCCAGGAAAACACCAGGAAAATTAGAGAAATAGCAGATTAATCTCTCCTTGGCTGTGTAAACATAATTCTGTATATTGAATTGAGGGGTTGCTAATCCCTTACAATCATGTTTCTTCCAATTAAGTTGCAGGGCTTTAAATACTTTCAGTCACAGGAGGCTGAAGAAGCAAGTGCAATGTCAGGAAGGAGAGGAGGGTGGTAATCCTAAATGAAAGTAATTTTATTAGGAGAGAAAGCAAGCAGCAAACAGAAGTTCTGAAGAGGAGAAGTTCAGAAAATAAAAGATTCTGCAAAATGCTCTGACCCCCTAGGGAAGTGAAGAAATAAAACTGGGATTTTCAGCTTGATTAAAGTTTGATTTATGAGCTGCTTTTTGTTAACAGCAGTGGAACAGAAGGAGGAGAAAAAGGATTTAACTTGTAAGGGAGAAAATTCTTTTGGAAATTGCCTTCAAGTTCATGGAGTTTAAAAAAAAGTGACAAATGGAATTGTTTTGTAAATCCTCCCCTTCTAGCTCTTCTTTGGTCTCCACTCCCCTCCAATCCATAGTTAGTAATAAATTATAAGTATTAATGATCTAAAAACATACCAGGTGCCTAATTTGATGTTTTATTACAGTTGAAGAGTAAACTGCTTAATTTTGGGGCGTATCTCCTGTATTTATGTAGCATGCAGACTTACACAGGTGCCCAAAAAATGCATCAGAAGATGTAGAAGGAGTTCAAAAGCCTGATTTCTGTAAATGTGGTGTCTTGCACAGAGGTTGTTACATGCAGGAAATCAGGAGGTGGGAAAAAAATTCCCAAAGTGCTGCCCAAAAAGGTGCAGTCTTTAACAAATGGAATTCAGATGAGGAAAATGTAGAATAATAAAGAGTTTCTTATGTTTTTCTCCTGCTGGGAAGGCACATGGGTAGGGTTAGGGCTGGCAGGGAGTGGTGGGTGGTCCAGCTTTCTTCTCAGTGAATGGAAATATTTATCCATCTTTGCTTCATGAAACTCTTGCCCAAGCTGGTGTCAGCACCCAGACCACAGAAGAGAGGAAAACAAACCTTTAATTGTTCCTGCTGTCCCTTTCTCTGCAAAATATTGACTAAGGGCCTCCTGGACCCAGCAGCTCTGAGCAGGTGCTGCTCCCACAGGTCTGGTTCTCCAAAGTGGAGCAATGCTGCCATCCCCCCCTCAGATCCAACGTGCTGAAAGTCCTCAATTCTTCACTGCACTGAAGGGTTAACAAAAATGCTGTCCTGCCCTATAAGCAATGATGGGCTCACATTGGCTTACAAATTGAAAGTTACTATTGTAGAATACCTTCTGAAGGTAAATGTAGGAGTAAAATTGCTTTTCAGTTTGAATTGCCTCAGACACTGAAAATTCTGAATTGTCATCGTAAAAAATTCAGGCTGCTTGTGCTTTAACCACCCTTCACCTTTCATTTTTAGATGAAGTACCAAATCTGTGTAAAGTAATAGCACACTGAGATTTCTCTTTTTTTCAGTGAAAAGACAGTATAACTTATTGTCCATCAAAAGTTTTAAATATGGCCATGATAGGATAGTTTGGACCACTTTGCAATTACATTAAATATTTTATTAATCTCAGCTGAACTTGAAGTCTAAATAGACTCCCAGAATTTCATGCTAGTAATGAAGCTGTCACTATGCTAGTTGATACTGTAATTTCATTTATAAACACTGTGACTGTGCGTTTGTCAGTAGAACATACTAAGTAGCACACAGAAGCCGTTGAAAATATTTTACCCATCATCAGGGCTTTGTAATTTCTAAAAATTTACCTGTAGAAGGCCAGCTATACCCTCTTTACTTATACATACCGTATATATAGCTGAGTGAAAAACTGGAGAAAGTATAAATAATGGATTTCAAAATATTTTTTTCCCTTAAAAATATCACTCAGTAAATAATGTATATAATCTTACAGAATTCATGAATTTAAAATTATCTTGTCTGTATATCAGCAGATATTAACATCTGCCTAAAAAAAAGGGATCTGGACAGGCATGGTATTATGCATCTGTTGAGCCAGCAAAATCTCTATTTCACTGTTTCAGCAAAAGTCAGAATGAAAAATAGGAGTTTCCCAGCTGTTAGCCGCAGCAAGGCTTTCAGTCTGGAACGGTATTTGTCTCTAATACCTGATGATGACGGGCAATAATTTCTCAGTGCTGTCAGTAAATCCCGGTTTCACACACCCTCGCGTTGCTGTGGTGGGTGTGGCACTGTCAGAACCCTCCCCCGCAGGTACCTGGCGCCAACCCAGCGCAGAGGGAGGCTCAGGTGTCTCTGTGCCTCCTGTGCCCCCAACCCCCCTGGCAGTGCAAACGGAGCAGATCTGGGGGTGCCCTGTCCCCTTTCCTTCCTCAGGCACCTTCCTCTCCCCATCAGAGGGACACAGAGCAAAGGAGCCCCAGGACACGGTGGAGGGGAGGCTGGCACAGGGAGATGGAAGGGAAGGGGGAGCTTGCAGTGCTCCATCCCACTGAGAGGAGAGCAGAGCAGAGGAGGTGGCTCCCCTCACCCAGAGTTACATCCTTGAACAGGTTATAGCTCTGTAAAGAAAGAGCGAGTTAGTGAAGAGAGAAGAGATTTGAAACATCTAAGATACCGCAGATACAATGTGCAGCAAATATTTTGGCATGAAATCAATATTGAATGTTTGTTTCATATTGCATCTTGGCTGAACAATTTCAGCAAGGGCTCCCATCACAAGTCTGAAGCCTATCTGGGTTTTGTGCTTCATGAGTGTGCAGCCATCACGATCAGATCAGACACTAGAAACCTAGGCTTGCACACCAGATGTGTTTGCTTTAATAAAGACAGGGTACCTTCTCTCCCAGCAGTGCCCACGTATAATACCAGCTTGGATGCAGCACCAGGAGCTACTGGAGCATTTAAATGTACAAATATCAGTCTGTAAAGTCAGTGTCAGAGATTAGAAAGTACAATTCGGTGTCTTCTCTGCGTTGAAGGGTTATCTTTATTACAGTGTAGGTGCTAGGGGGCTGCTGCATGTGGAGATTTGTCCCTACAATCACTGTCCCTTTCAGACAATCTTCCTGTCACTTGGCTGTTTCTAGGCTGTCTCTGTGCCGCTGAGAGAAGCTGGACTGTCACAACACTCCTGGCTGCCACTGCCGAGCTCGTGGAGGAGAAGTGGCTTAAGCACTGCTGATGAGTGTTATCTGTAATTTACCAAGAAAAGCAGAAACTTTCAGGGTTAAAATTCTGCCCTCTCATATCTTTTCTGGGTGCTATTTTATTTTTAATGTACTCTTACAAGGTAGCTTTGAAGTCGTTTCACATAAAAGAGCCTCCAGCCGTACGTCTTACAAAAAGCACGTAGACCTCATTTAATCATTCTTTTTATTCCTCTGACTTGAGTGTGATCTCTGTTCCACTCTCACTGATGGAGCTGGCACTTTATCTTCATCCAAATTTATTCTTGATCTAATTCAACAGAACACACTGCAGAACAGATTTCCAAAGTGGAATAACAGCCACTTAAATATTGTTTAAGCCTACCACATACAGAGGCAACAATTTCAATTTCTTCAGAATTATGTTACATCTTCAACAAACATGATTATTCTTCCTCCTTCTTTGTAAAGTCCCCATCTAAGTCGCAGCATGTCCACTACAGGCCAGAGGTATTTTTATGTGATCATTGCTGCACCTTTTGTGTCGGAGTGATTTTTTTATCAGCATGTTGAAGGATGGGTTTTGGTTTTTTTCAAGCAGAAAATGGGATGGTTCTGCTCAGAAGATAAGCTACTGAGTGGGGAACTTCACCTGCTCATTAACAGTGAAATTTAGCCTTTTGGATCCTGTGGTTCCCAGACCACAGACTTCTCAGATCGTGTGTAGTCCTGCACTTATTTTCACCAGAATGAAACGCAGAGATCAGCAGAAATGCATTTATTGTTCACTTTCATAGAAATACTACTCAGCCTGCTGAAGAAAAACGCTTTGAAATTTATTACTGTCTCGAAATTTTGGGTCAGGTGGGAATTGTTACCTTTTCCCATCCACCTCTGTGGGAATAGAACTGTAGGTCAGCTAAAGTGCAATTGGATTTAAAAGCTGGGATGTCTTTTTCTCATTAGCCAGTACAAGAAGTAGCAAAAAGGTCTCCATTACACAGATTCATCTCTGTGAAATAACTTTGCAAGAAACTTTTTTGTTCAAGTGTCCCTTTCCTTTCTTCACTAAGCTGCTTCCTAGAAAGTAAAAGAAAAACGTTATTAAGGCAAAGTGTGTCCTGGATCAATCAGAAATTATTCTTGTCATCTAGGTGGTATTTCTTGGTGTGCTTTTTGCTGGGAAGGGCACTTTTTTTTTTTTTTAAACTTTTGAAATAAAAAGGAAAAAAAAAAAAAGGCAAAAGGGCTCCCCACCAAACTTAAGAACAATACCTAGTTCAATTATCCTAACATTTTTCTTCCCAAACTTAAAAAATGATAAGTATAACAGATATCTTTATTTTATAAGGATATTCTGCATGAGGTGCCTGTCAAAGCAAAATCACATACAAGCCTGGAGTACTCCGGCCTTCAACCTTTGATTTAGTACAAAGAAGAGAATCACAAATGGTCACAGAGTTCATAAATTAGCAGCAGCGGTGCTGTCACAATTGTGCCATGACTATGACATGTCATTTCCTCACTGTGATTAACTGTGCTTTACCACAAACCCATTTTTCAGTAGAACAAAATGGGAGAATTAAGTTTCCTTTATATTTCACTTAGTTCATTGTGACCGTAGACTTCAGCCCGTCTGATCCGAATTGCTTAAATGTTAAAGCAATCTGGCCTCTTTTCAGCTCCAATTTCTACTTTCAGCACCTGAAGTCTGTGAACTCTGTCTTTCTAAAGGGTAAACTCCGTTTTATTTTCTGTTATGTGAGCTCATTTGTGAGGGGTTCTCATAATGTCATGTCTGCAAGGAGATGGCAACGAGTGTCTTAAAGTTCAGGCCAAACACGGGGGTTTGCTGTTCGTGTTGTAGGATTAATTAGCGCTAACTTAGATCTTTTCCAAATGTCCACAATCTACAATTCAGGAAAAGGAAAGTCTCATCTACAGGTGATCTGAGCCCTTAGACAAATTCCACCAGAAGTGTATTTAGAGCAGACATTGAGATTCCTCTGTTGAATCTCTGGCTGTTCCATTGATTCATTATTTTTTACTTAGCTTCCAATTCTTTCTCCATTAGTGGCTGTCATATTGCTTGCATTTTTATGGGGGCACGACACCTAATTATTACATTTGGCAAACTCTGACACAGCCAAATGCGTTTTAATAAATAATAAGGTGTTATTGAATGAAAGCAGCTCGTATTTTCACCCCTGTTCTCACCGTGCTGTGTTGCCACCAGGCTTCAGAGAGAACCAGACCAACCAAATCCAGCACAAGTAACCTTAAACTAGATCCTGAGAGCCACTTCCTTTTAAGGATAATGAGATGATAATTTATGCATAAAGAACCAGTGCAGTGCCATCTATAGAAATGTTTAATTCTGTTTCACCCAGCTCTGAAGGAAGGGGAAGGAGCACAGCTCACTAAGGTTTGTTGCAGCATCACTTGAGGAACAGAGATGTGGTTCCACCTGTGCTGTAAGTTATGATCAGCTTTGATCCCCCTGTTTCACTTGAGTGATTCCTGTGCTGGGTTAATTTCCACAAAGGGTTTCTGATTTGGTTTGGTTTCTTTCTTTAATTTGCTAATGTATCCATTCTCTGGACAGCCATCTGATTCTATTTACTCAGATAACCTGATCATCACGTGGACTATTGATTTTTTTAATAACTTGGTTATCTTTGAGCCCTTCATCAAGAAAAGCTTTTCCTCAGTGACAGATTAACATCATTTTGAACCACGTCTTACTCATTTTTTGCCAAGCATGGTTAAGATTGGCTCAGTATATTCTTGGTCAATCCAAAAATTATTAATCTGGGGTTGTCAAATTTCTCAGGGTCCCTGAAAATTCAAGTTAGGTAATAGCAAAAGAACATATCTGTGTGCACCTGTGAGTGCAATGCTTTTGAAACAACCTGTTACTAACATCCTATGTTAACGGTGGTTCTCAAAGATGTTGGTTTAAAATAATTTAATTCTCTTCAGACTGCAACAGCACAGGCAGGATTGATTTTAATTTTTTTTTTTTTAAATTAAGGTCTCCAGAGCCATAGAGCAAGTGAAACGCTGCAAAGACACGTTCTGCCTTGGCCAAAGGGAAGGATGTGTTCAAGGTCATGAACACAGAGGGGTTTGCCTTTACCCTTCAGATAACAAGAGAAAAAAACCCCGACAAACCAAACAGCAGCATTTGATGCTTTTGTACGGCTAGATCATGCCAGAGACTTGTGAGTCAGCACTCCCAGTCCCAGTTTCAGTTTGCCCGTGGCTGTGAGTGCTGCCCTGGCAGGGAGCACAGCTGGGCTGGCCCGTGGTGCAGCCAGCGCCGGGGCTCGGGGCAGGGCTGCTGGCTGCAGGAGCGTCCCTGCCCTGCCGGTGGATCCCCTGGAGCTCCTGGTGAGGAGCTCCGCAGTCTGTGTGCTCACAGCTCGCTGTGCTGCTGCTCTCTGCCCTTCCCTGTGTCCTGGGCAGCAGAGGGAAGGGCTGGCTCTGATCAGGAGCAGGAACGGGCCAGGGCACGGCAGCTCTGCCTGGCAGCAGCTCAGGGCTCACCTCAAACCTCCCGTCATCTGGGATCCACCACGTGCTTGTATATTACTGCTGATTATATTTTAATGAATGGCAGTTGTCGTGCACAGGATAGCAGAAACATTAATTAAATTCGTGATAATTTGCATGACTCTGGCCCCGCAATAATAAAATACTGCTACCTTAGTTATTGCTTCTTAATTGGCCCTGGCTTACAGGTGAATGCACGGTGGATTTACTGCTGGGGTGCTGTACATGTGCAGTTGCAAGCAGTGACTGGGCTGTATGTGAGCTGAGTGGAACAAGTAAACTGTAACACGTGCAAAAGAATTCAAAATTTCAAACAGAAAAAGATAAGTTTGAGGGACTCTTCTGGTTTGTGAAGGCACCAATCACAGTGTTTTTAAATACATAGCAGATCTGTGCTTTCAGACAGTTCAGATGCAATTTTACCAGCCCTTTTCATTAATTTTGTGCCTTTCCATCTATTCCGTGTGTAATCTATATATTCCCATCTCTAGCTAAATATTTTATGCCAGTAGCTTTCACTGAAAACAAAAAAACTGCAATACTGAGGAGAAAAAGAAGAGAAAGCTGCTCATGTTCAAACCTGGAGAATAAAGGAGGAGCCTCAATCAAATGGAAATATCCTTTGGTGTACATAACAGCCTGGCACTGGCTACGAGTTCTCTTCTGAGCTTTGTAAATGAAAGTCAGGAGTTCAGTGGAGTATTGTAAACTGCATCAGCTGGGGATTTATGAAGGGAATATATGGCCAGAGGATTCTCCTTCAGGGCTTCAGCTGCTCAGGAAATGTGCAGTCCTATGGAATACAGATAGAAGCATAGAAATGTTCAGAAACTCCTACGTTCTGTTAAAATGAAAAATAAAAATATTTCAAAGGTAAGCTGAACTGTGGTTTTTTTTTTTTGCAGATATCTCTAGAAGAATGGGATATAATAACAAAATAAACTCTATAATGGTGACCATTAGGAGAGTGAGGATCAAATGGTTAAGCTGTTTTTCCATTGTTTACAAATCTCTGGCCTTCTTTTTCATTATCTAAATAATACCTCTGCAACCCTGGAACCCAGAAATAAATCCCTGCCCATGGTAAGAAAGCTGAGGAAATCTCATTGTTCTGAACATTTTTTTAATTAGTTTGGATGGAGGGGAAAAAGAAGAAAACAAGAATAAGAATAGTTCTCAACAGAACTTGTTCTGTGTTTTCTCTTACTTGATTTAAACCAGAAGTGCGTTTTAAAAATGAGCTTATATTAATTGCAAAATCTTCTAAAGTATGGGTTTTTTTGGGACTCAGATGGCTTTAAAAGGGTACGAGATGAGCCTGAAAAGTTAGTAGGAAGAGATATTTTAGCACATGGTTCACCCCACCTAGCTCAGGCATAGGGCTGCGGGCTATCAGGGGTTGGAATAATCCTGCTCTCCTCTTCCCTTGGCCTTGGGGTTGTTTTGTTTTCAAGCAATTCTTTAGTTTTAAGTACCCGTTCTACTCGAATCTGCCTCTGTTTTAAATCTACTTTTCTTTTAGCATTCACAGGCCAATTTATTTTGTATTAAGTTACCTGAAAGCCTCACTCGTGCCCATAAATAAAATAAATTAAAACAGAATCCAAGTTTTAAGTCTGCTTCCTGGCAGTTGCTCACTACATTGAAGGCAATGTAATTAATTACTCAGTTTCTTAAGAGACTTGTAATGCTGGATATCTTGATACAGCTGAACGGGAAAAGCAATATTTGAATTTCTGTCGCTATTGCTGGATTTCTCTCTATAAAAAATCCATACTACAATTATTTATACTGTTTAGCCATGGCTAAGGGGTGATTGCAGATCTGTGGATTTACAGATAGCAATCCTTTCATCACCCAGTTGTGTGTTTCACGAGCACAGGATTTGGAGGTTGTGATAGTTGCCATGGCACCCACATGTGTACCAGGAAGATTATTGGGAGAGGGTGATTTATGTTCACAACAAACTGAATTTAAAAAAAAAAAAAGTGATCAGAGGTGAGTGGTACATTTTAAGCTGCGTTCCTTAGAAATCGAATCCTTTTTCTTTTTGATGTGAGGCCAAAGCTGTGATTCTCACTGCCAAAAAATGCTGATGTGGAGATGTGGTAATGAAGCCTTTACCACAGGGCGTCATGGGCATGGGTCTGGGGCGGTGCTTTAACCCCCCTGCTCTGTTTCCTGCTCTATTTCCTGCTCCCTGGCTCCAGAACCCTCTCACAGAGAGCCAATGCCCCAGCCACTCCAGGTAAAACTTAATTGCGTGAGCAGGAGATGAAGATTGCTAATAGCTCCCCTCAAAAATTTGTGAAATACCCGTTTTACTGGTGTGGCCACTGGCCCAGCAGTTACAAATGACACCTTTGGATTTCCATCCCAATTCCACTCCATTCCATTCCACTCCATTCCATTCCATTCCATTCCATTCCATTCCATTCCATTCCATTCCATTTCCATCCCATGCCTGTGGCTGAGCCGTGAGCGGTTTGGGCAGGAATCGGTGTTCATTTCCCGGAGAAGGATGGGCAGAGCCAGCACTTCATCCTCAGCATCGCCCTTCCTGGGGCTGCAGGGAGGCAGCTGGAAGAGCCCCCTGCCCTGGGCATTCCCTGCTGGATGGAGGAGGCTGGGCTGGCCTGGGATGTGCCAGCGGGGAGAGGAGAAATCCAAATGCAGGGGCTGCACAGGGCAGGGGCAGAGCCAGAGGGAGTGGGGAGCCTCCTCCCTGCTTGAAACACGAACTTTTCCTCTTAAAGTTTGCATTCTTTCTTCCTTCCAATTAAGGGAGGTGACCACTTAATTCCAGCTAATTAGGGAGTTTTTTAGATCTATTCTCCACTGTACATGCCAGATCAGCACCTTACCTTTGCCGTGAACTCTCATGGATTAATCGTTCCTATTGCACAGTTTAATTACTTCGGTTCAACACTTATTTACTTTTGACTTCTAATTGACTTTATGAGTGCCATTATTTGTATTGTGTGACTCTTTAAGGAGAAACTGGTAATATTATGATTTTTTTTTGAGTAAAAATTACAAAATACCTACAGGAAACTTTGTTCAAATAGACTATTACGTGGGTAAACTTGTTTCCTAAGAGATTAAAATGTGGAGAGCTTAAAAAATTTTTTATATGTAGGCCAAAGGCTTTTGTACTCACAATTTTCTAATTTTTCTGAATTGCTGATTCTCAGTTCTGTTTAATAGTTTTCCCCTTTTGTTTACACGCTATTTGATCAGGATCTGTTTTCTGAGCATCTGGAAAGACTTTCATTTTAAAAGAGGCTTCTACCTGTGAGGATTGAGATGAAAAGCCTCAAAACATGAATCCTGAAGATGCAAAAATCATAAAGGCAGAGGTGAATGCAGCTCTATAAAATGTTCTCTAAGTGTGACATTGTGCTTGATCTTTGGATTTCATTTTCTGAAACTCCTCTGGTTGCTCAGGGTTAAGAGCCATGACAATTCTTGGGTGCCATTGGATATCTTTGGTGCCGAAGCAGAGCAAATGTGGTTTAAAAATGAACTTTCCACAAAAAAGGAGAAAGAGCTGCAGATGTGAGCCTCTTCTGCCAGATGAGAAATGAGGGAATACCTAAAGTTTTTCCTCTCCTTCTCTTCACTGTGCCTTGTTGCCCATCGGGGAGCCAAGGCTTGTCTTGTATTGTTTTGTTTTATTGTATTGTCTTGTACTTGACTTTTAAATTGGTTGCACAAACAGTTTGAGTGAGTTCTGTGTAGTTCCCTGTATCTGCCAGCCAGGCAAGGAAACCTGACAATAATAATCATCTCCACAGTTGACTGTACAGTAACATAAACCAGTGGTTTAATTATTCATTCTGTGATTTGATTGTCTTTTACATAGGATTTTGTTTCCCCTCCCACATGTTTTTCAGTGGAATGGTGAAATATTTAAGCCTCTGGCTGTAGCTAAAATATTCCCTATACACTTTGCAAAGCAGTTTATAGTCCCTATGGCATCATAATGATGCAAAGTTTATTTTGTCTCTAATAAATATATTATTAATCCATCAATAATAAAAGATTACTGTATATCCTTTTCCAATTTTAACTTGCTATCCTTAGTTGTGAAGTGGAAAGGTTGGTATTTTTTTTTCCTTTTATTCAATTTCTTCTCTGCCTGGAACCATTTTCTCATTCAGTTTAACACTTACTCAATTTATGCAGTGTCCATCTCCTACCCTGAAGAGCAAGAGTCTTCTACTTAATAAGAAATACTTATTGGCACATAGCTTTGATTCATAGAGAGAATGTTTCCTTGAGAGAGTAATTGGTTTCGGATTTTTTTTTCCTGCTTACCAGAGGAGCTTATCAAGTTCTTTTACAGAATCCTTAATATTGTTGTTTTTCTTCCTTGAATGTGAATAAGTGCCACAGTCTGGAGGAAAACTGATTCCTAACTTATCTCTCTTTCTTGAAATCAAAAAATGCCTTTCACAAATTGTGAGTTATAACTCTGTTTCCAGGAAAAAAAAAACCCAATCTCTATTGTTGAGTCCTGTAAACAAGATGATCCCTGTGACTGCAAACTGTGTTGGTTCAAAGGCAGCCAGGTCCCCTTGGCCCTTTGGAGAACAAGTCAGCTTAGAACAACATCTAATAATGCAATAGAGTTATAGGTCAAATTTGTTGGGCTTAGAGTGGGAAAATATTTTAAAGGCCGACGTTCTGATGGTCTGTCAATATTAGGAGTGAAGTGGGAATCAGGTAGACAAATCTAGTGGGTATTTGTCTAATTAGCAGTGACCTGTATTAAAGCAGAGCTGCCTGAATTAAATTAGTTGTTGCTCATCTGGTACTAACTTTCTTTATATTTGAGAATCTGGCAAATCTCATCTAGAACGCTAATTCTATCCTTCTGTCTTTTCCTCTGAGGTGTCTTTTCATTTAATAATGAGTTCCTTCATTGGTTTTAAATTTAGAACAGAGCCCTCTTTTTGGGGGGGTTATCTTTTAATTTCTGCACTGAAATATGTAAATAGTTCTTTCGAGGGAAAGCAGTAGCAGACGTGAGTACTTTAGGTAGTATCAGATCTGTTGCCTTCAAACATAAGAATAAAATATTGAGTGGCAAGGTAGCATCTGAAAACTCCTCTGTCCCAGAAGATTTTAAAAAGTAATCTCCAGCATTTAGCATCCTCCTGTTTTAAACTTAAACCTCTTTTTTTGGTAGTTCTATGCTGCCACTGGCTTAGATTTCTTCAGGTGGGCACAGCAGCCTGGAAGGGAGGCAAAGGCATGGTCAGAACAAGAGAAGGACAACGTGGCCCACGCTCAGGTTCCCAAAAGGCACCACTCGTGGCCAGCACTGCTGCCCTGTGGCCAGCTGGGCACCACGGTGACCAGCACGAGCTTGCTGGTGACAGGGACATTCAGGCTGGCTGGGATCCCAGGGGAGATGGTGGCTCTCCACAGGGTGTGCATGGGCAGCCGTGCAGAGCTCGGAGAATCCAGCTCCAAATGCACCAGAGCTCTCTGGTAACGTCCCACACCTGGCTGCCCCACACCTGGCTGCCCCACACCAGGCTGTCCCCACACC